>OZ035954.1:39085673-39597643 GCA_964034955.1 Orchesella flavescens | reverse complement strand
CATTAGTTTGATTCTTGTACTTGATTACACCACGAAAGTAATTTAGGAAATATAAAACAAAAACTTCTTACCCGGAAAAATGCTTTTCGGACAGCTTTTCGCACAGACTTCCCAAGTTTCTTTACAGATGACACCAGCTTCATGGAAATGTAAGCGTCCGTTGATTGCAGATTATATCACCTATATTAAAGACAAGACACGAAATTAGTATATTAAATTAAAACCCATTCACATTTACCAAATAAATTCCCAGTTTCCGAGGAACATTCGCTTTACCAAGTAAATTCCCAATGTTCCCGAGGAACATTCGCTTTACCAAGTAAATTCCCAATGTTTCCGAGGAACGTTCGGTTTCACCAAGTAAATTCCCAATGTTTCCGAGGAACATTCGCTTTACCAAGTAAATTCCCAAAAAAACTTACCGAAGTTTACGATGATTCAGCTTCAGGAAAGTTGTTCTACTACCGAAGACCGTCAGAGACCGACCACGAATGACTTCCTATGCAGTTGGGAGGCGGTATTTATACCCCTCTTTGGCCTTGAAAAATGAACTTTTGACTGAAATAAAACTGCATTTACCCAAGGTACCTTAAATCCATTTAGGTAGTGAATTTAAGGTAGTCAGTCTATTGCGCATCAACGTAATCTTCGGCCTTGACCGTTGTAACTTCATACAAAGGAACGCTCAACTACAACGATTTCCAAACGTTTTGGCACGTGATTAATACCAAACCGTATGCGATCATATTGCATATTTTACGTTGGAAATAATGCAGCGGTGTAACAAAAGACTAAATTACATCACATTAACAACATCCATGATGCCATACGTTCACTGCCGCAAATTATGATTAATGTATAAAAAAACTAGCTGTTCTAAAATTTAATTAATGAAAAATCTGCAACCAAAGAAAGATGAGCTAAAAACTATTAACCAAAGGTTTTGTTTTAATGCCCAATGCTCACAGTGACACCATCTCAAAAGCAAACAGATAAATAGTGACTCTCAAATCAGATAAATGGTACTATTAATTGATGACGAAAAATCAGGTACTTTCACTTGATCAATTTATGTCGTATATCATATCATCTTTGTATCAATAAATAATTAATAAAACTCTCCAGAGACTAAAACGAAACAAAGAAAGCAAGAATTACAATACAATTACAAACTTGTTTGACAGACAGAATCATAATGATATTAAACCTTGACATCGGATTGCATAAATCTGTATGACTTTTTAAAATGCAAAAACACAATCCGGCATACCAAACGCTTGTGTAACACGTTCATAAACTATAATAATACGACTTGCCAGATGACACTGGATAACATGTAACGTAAAATTTATTTAAATAATGATATTCAGAATTAGTATAGTTCTTCATCATTCAATTTTCAGCTTGGTGATATCTTTAATTCACAGAATGTTTAATTACCGTCGGGTTGGATACAAATTATAACATTTTAATTGTTTATGCTTTTGTTTATGAGACGCTAAAAGAAACCAAACCATTGGGCATTACAACAGAACTCTTGCTTAATAGTTTTTACCTCATCTTTCTTTGGTTGTAGATTTTTCATTAATTACATTTTAGAATAGCTAGTTTTATAATTTTTCTTATTCCTTATTAATTAATTCACTGCAATGAAAAGTTTGGCATCAGAGGCATGTTGTTTTTGTTATGTAATTTAGTCTTTTGTTACACCGCTGCATCATTTCCAATGTAAAATATACAATAAATGATCGCATACGGTTTGGTATTAATCACGTGCCAAAACGTTTGGAAATCGTTGTAGTTGAGCGTTCCTTTGTATGAAGTTACAACGGTCAAGGCCGAAGATTACGTTGATGCGCAATAGACTGACTACCTTAAATTCACTACCTAAATGGATTTAAGGTACCTTGGGTAAATGCAGTTTTATTTCAGTCAAAAGTTCATTTTTCAAGGCCAAAGAGGGGTATAAATACCGCCTCCCAACTGCATAGGAAGTCATTCGTGGTCGGTCTCTGACGGTCTTCGGTAGTAGAAGAACAACTTTCCTGAAGCTGAATCATCGTAAACTTTGATAAGTGTTTTTGGGAATTTACTTGGTAAAGGGGAATGTTCCTCGGAAACATTGGGAATTTACTTCGTAAAGGGGAATGTTCCTCGAAAACATTGGGAATTTATTTTGTAAAAGGGAATGTTCCTCGGAAACATTGGGAATTTACTTGGTAAAGCGAATGTTCCTCGGAAACTGGGAATTTATTTGGTAAATGTGAATGGGTTTTAATTTAATATACTAATTTCGTGTCTTGTGTTTAATATAGGTGATATAATCTGCAATCAACGGACGCTTACATTTCCATGAAGCTGGTGTCATCTGTAAAGAAACTTGGGAAGTCTGTGCGAAAAGCTGTCCGAAAAGCATTTTTCCGGGTAAGAAGTTTTTGTTTTATATTTCCTAAATTACTTTCGTGGTGTAATCAAGTACAAGAATCAAACTAATGTTGTCTTTCCATTTTCCAAAATTTCTAGGTTTCCAAAATGGCAAGCAGAGGTGGAAGCCGAGGGGGGAGGAACACAGAGCTTTCAGACACGGAGGACGTCACTCGTAGCATGTCTTCATTGAGCTTCGGTAACCAAGCTGAGGCTCCACAACAAGGAGGAGGGGGAAATGCTGTAGAGGGAGGTCGAGAAAGCAGTCAAGGACAAAACTCTCCTACTTCATCATCTCCCAGAACGAAAATTGGACGGGACATTCACCTCATCTCCAATCACTTTGAGCTTCGCTGGGTTGGTACGGACAAGGATGCTGCTGGCAAGGGAACCTTCGGCGTTCATCAATACCACGTTTATTTCCAGTCAGACAATCTACCTCTTCACAACAGAAAGAAAATCCTGTTCGTGAGCTTGGACAAGTCCTTGGGGCCCTTCATTTACGATGGCGGTGCAGAACTCTTTTCTACGGTGAGATATCCTGAGGACGCAGTCACCTTTCACTCAACCCCAGACGCACCACTACAGTATGCTGTTAAACTGGTCTACACGAAGACAGTGCCATTGGACCATCCGATTTACATGCAGATATACAACTTGGTTGTGAGGAAGTGCTTGTTCGGGATGGGGCTGGATGAGATTGGACGCAACTTCTTTGACACAGCTGCCGTTATTGAGTATCCCAACCTCAAAGTCGAACTTTGGCCTGGTATGCAAAATTATGAATACAAATATAACTATTATAAAATTTCTCACTTAATCTTTTTCATATGAACTGATACAATTTTATTTTTCTTTTCAACAGGATATGCCACATCAGTAAAACAGACGGATAGCGGGCTTCTACTTTGTGTGGACATTACTCACAAGGTTCTTCGGGAGGAGTCTCTGCAGGCCTTCATCCAACACTTGATGCAGATCAACCGAAATGCAGATTCATCCAGCCTGGAGGAAATCGTGAATGAAAACATCAAAGGGCTAACCATCATGACTCCATACAACAAGAAGACCTACCGTGTGGACAACATTGTGATGGATCTCAACCCAACCAGTAACTTTTCTTTGAAGAATGGCGAGGAAATTTCCTTTGCGGAGTATTTCAAAACACGCTATGACGCAAACATCATGGACCTCACACAACCCCTTGTTGCAGTTTCCTTGGCGCAGAAGTCTGGAGCCAGAGACGTTACTCGCATACTGGTGCCTGAAATGTGTGTCATGATTGGATTGACGGAGGGCATGCGATCCAACATGAGCCTGATGCGGACACTCAGCAAACATCTACACATGGAGCCAAAGGAGCGCGTCGAGTTGTTACACCAATTTATTGCAAAGCTTTCCGGCACACCAAAGGCAAGTATTGTTTGTAGTTAGTTTTCATTGAATTTTATATGGGATTGTTATCTACTCTTGTGTGAAATTAATTTCATTTTAATCATTTGCTTTTTTATATTCCAGTGCCGAGAAACATTGAATTCGTGGGGATTCGCTTTTGAAATGAAGCTGATGAAGTGCTCCATCGGAAGAGTTCTCCCTCCTGAGACCATCGTTTTTGGCAAGAACAAGACTGTTCGAGCAGATAACAACAACGATTTTACACGTGCTTTAAGAAGTAAGTAACCACTTGGCTCTCATTATATTATTTATATTTTCTACTACAGTGGATTTTTAATGTTGTTTTTTTTTAAATCTTGTTTTCCTTCTAGACATGGAACTTCTAAGCTGTGTCCCGATGGAGAGATGGATTGTTGTTTCCCCAGCTAGGGATCTGGATAACACCAAGGCTTTCGTGAAAACGATGCACAAAGTGGCAACGCCACTCGGATTCCAAATTCGGAAACCAATTTCCTAGTAAGTACAGACCATTATAATAATCTTGATGATCATGTTATTATGTGATAATACTCTAATATATATAATGTGTTACTTTTATACTTTTCAGTGAGTCCATTCAAGATGTCAGGGTCCAGAACTACCTACGTTCCCTCGAGACTATCATCACCCAGCAACCCAAGGATTCCATTCAGATCATCTTGTGCGTCCTGCCTAACAACAAATCGGAGCTCTACTTCGCCATTAAAAAACGACTGAGTCAGGACCTTGGAAGTAAGATTTTATATATTGTTTACGCTATTGTTTGTTCAACACTTGTAGGTATAATTAATTTACCCTTGACACTTTGTCTTTTATATTATTTCAGTTCTTTCACAATGTCTCCTGGCCAAGAACCTAACATCCAAGGGAGCAATGTCCATTGCTACAAAGTTGGTGATCCAAATGAGCGCAAAGCTGGGTGGGGAACCATGGACTGTTGAGATTCCTCTTCAACTCCGGGAGAAGTGCATGACGGTGGGATTTGATTTTTACCAAAAGAGTCAGACGGCCACAGCTTTAAAGACGGGAGCCTTGGTGTGCAGCATCAACAAGGACCATTCTCGCTACTTTGGCATCACATTTAACTACCGGACTGGGGATGCTTTGGAGCCACAGCTGAAACAAGGAATACATGGTAAATAGATAACTTAAAATATATTACAATCTTGCTGTTTCAAATTCGTTTACTAATGCCCTTTTTATTTCTTTTTTTTCAGAATGTTTGAAGCAGTTCAAGCGTCATAACTCCACCGCTCCAAACTACGTGATTTTCTACCGTGCCAACATCGAAGAAGGCATCATCTCCAGTGGCGTTGTTGATCACGAGGCTCAAAATATTCAGGTATGCTATATCTTTAAATTCATACTTATATCTGCTATGCTATATCTTAGACTTAATTGCTACGTGTCATAGAAAAACTTGACAAATATTTATTTATTTATTTATTTATTTTTACTCTCGTTAGGAATCACTCTCCCATTGGTTTGAGGATGAAGGAGTCGCGAACAACGGTTTTGTCTATATCGCCGTTACCAAGCAGCACAACACTCGAGTTCTTACCCACAAAGGCGGATGCAGTGAGGACCTTCCAGTTCAAGCAGCTCAAATGGTCAATCCTCCACCTGGAACTATTTTGGATACAGACATTGTCTCTCCTGATGGGTATGCTATATGTTGTTTTTACTTTCTCTTTTTCTTTCATTCTGTGTTAAAATAGACCTAACAGCCAACTAATTTTGCTACTTTTGTTTATTTTTTTGGTTTTATTAGGCGATACAAGGAGTTTTTCTTGGTGCCCACCAATGCCAGGCAGGGAACAGTACGCCCCGTCTACTACCGAGTTATCTTGGATTCCAACGGATTTTCTGAAGATGTCATCCAAGCCTACACCTACAAAATGTGTCATCTCTACTACAACTGGTCTGGAGCTGTGAACGTCCCATCCACTTGCCAATATGCGGGGAAACTAGCAAAGCAGGCTGCTTACGCTATGCCATCACATCCTAACGCCAGGCTCGCTACTTACCTTCACTACCTATAAAGCAGTTTTGTTAAATTTAGGAATTCAACACATTAACTTAATTCTCAGAGTTTCTTAACAAAGTTGTACTTCAGCTACTATTATTATTTCCCACAATGACTCTAATGAAATTTGAAAATAGTCAGGGTTTTTTTTATGCAAAACTTATAATCTGTTAAATTGCGAAAACGAAACGATGATAAATGAAATGAAAATCATTGTAATATTTCCTTATCAATTAATGAACTTAATCAATGTAATTGTATGTAAGCGAGGATAGAAAGTACTACGTGCCACCTAGTGGAAAAAATGAATTTTGGAAAACAAAGGAATTAAATTGAAATTATAAACTTGTTTACGAAATACACAGGATATTTTTTATTGCTGGTATTTCGGAAGTCGTTGGATCTAACTGGGAATCATATTTCATCAAACCAAAGTTATACATTTCATCATTTTACGGAACATCATCATCATCATTACTCAAGATTTAATTGTTTTTAACCATTGTTGCATTAATACAATGTAAGACTCTTTCCGGAACAAAAATGTTTTTCCTTTAACTTTAACCAGAGTTTACTTCATAAAAAAATCATGCGCCAAATGAATGTTTGCCACAATTGATCCAAAGCCGAACTGTGTGCAAACTATGAAAGCTCTCATTCGTAAACTTATATTATATAATATTTACAAAGCAGCACAACAATAATACTAACTAATGTAAAAAAAATCTCGTCGCTCAAAATATATTGACTCTCTCAAGTCTTTTACAACTCATTCACACCTCACTCTAAAAGGCCCAACATTGAATAAGGGGATTAAATGAAAATGGTCCAACGCAAAAAGAAAATTACAAACATTTCTTGGTCGTGTACAGTTTGTTGTTTGTAAAGACATACATAACAACTATTGTGATTTCCGTCTGTGGCCTATTGTATTGCTTGCATATTGAAGGCAATGAGACTTCTATTTTTTTGCCTTTCGATCATTAACCATTTTTATTTCTTTTTTTATTTCTTTTAAATACAATTGTCCTTGATCCAGTATATCAGCCACATTAAATAAACAATCCACTAAATAATGAATTTAATGGATAGGGACGAAAATCCGAATCTTTTTAACAAACCAAATACGATATGGCAAACCTGTTTTCACTAAGTTTTTAGTAGCTTCTAAATCAACAGGGAAATGGATGTCATGTGCCAATCATTTAAAGCGTATAGTCCGCTGGCAACATCAAATTACTCGCCAATACTCTTGATCCTCAATATTTAATGTGATCGGGGCAAGCAAGCATAACTATGGAGCCATTACAAAATTCTATATTATTTCGTGTGAAGCGACAACTATCCGCAAATGTGTTATAATATTAATGCCTCATAGCTTGCCTGTCATTGGCCATAATGGAAACTGTCAGAAATTCAACTCGATTTTTTTGGTAACAACAAATTCAGTCTTATTTGAAGCCTTGTGTAAACAACAATATAAAAAAATCGCTTACAAATTTGATTTTGCTATCGTAAATCAGAAATGGATCCATTGTTTTCAAAGCTTTGTCACCAAATTGCCGACAATGAAAACGCGTGTTTCAAATGGAACCCAAAAACTCATACAGCTATCTTGCTAAATGAGCCCTCCTCTTCAAAAGTAAAACGAAAGTGCTATTTATACATTTTTGGTATTGTAATAACAGAGTTACAAATTATTATCCAAGAATCTTGCAAAAGAAATGAGTGGGAGAGAAGAGACATATTTGACCGTCTTCTAACAACATATGCCCTCATAATATTGTTATATTGTAAATGAAGCGATGACAATTCCGAAAGAATTGTCATCATCATCACGTCACATACACGTGCATTTTAGTAGTGTAAGCTAGATTTTAGTTTGTAGTTCAGCGTTTTTGGGGTTCATGCCTCTCAAATATGTAAAGATGCACAATACGCACTTAACCAAGTTTAAGTAGGCGTATTTATAAATGAAACATTTAGAAGTAGTAAAAATAGAATAAGGTGTGGTCAATTATGAAACTATATAAAGACTAAATAAATGAGGCTCTAGCTCTCTTGCCTTTGCTCTGCCTTCTAATTCAGTTGTTCTCTCGTAATCCTGATTTCTATAGCATAAACCATAAAATACCAAACCATTCACCCAACATATTACATGGTGTTCCATTACCAAGTCTAACTCCAGTTTCTTTACCTTTTTTTGTCACTCTCACTCTCTTTCGCGGATATGCATTGAGCATTGCATAACACAGTCACAGTTTTTTTCCTCTCTCTTTCTCACGCAAATATGCGTTGCGATTAGCATAAGACAGTTACAAAGTGTTTTGTCCTCTTTCTTGCAGATATGTGTCGTTGCGTAACACATAGTTAACACCAAAGTTTTTTTTTGTCCATATTCTCGTAGATATGCAATTTGCGTAGCATAAACTATAGGAAAAAGTCCATTTTTTTTTGTTCAAGTTCAGTGCTCAATCATCATCATCACATCCCACTGCATCTCAGTTGTGATCTTGATCTTGTCTTTTTCTTCGCAGTTATGGACAGCTGAACACACCCAGTATTTACCTACTTGTCATATCATTTTTTTCGCAAATTTTTGTTCAATTATTTTTACCCTGATTTTGATATCAATTTAAAAAGTTCAAAATGTTAATACATAAAAACGGTTGTGTGCGTGTGTGATTGTGATATTCCGTTTTTCACTGTTCTTTGCTTTTGAACTTTGGTTTTTTTTTCGGACTCGGGCTTACCACCAGAAATATCCGATTTTGGTTCTTCCTGTATAGTTCGCAGTAGTAACGTATTTCAAGCTTCATTAATGTCTTGAGTTACTTTGGATTATCACACGTAACGAGCATTGCACTCCAACACACCGAATACGAGACCTCAACTGGTTTGCTGTTTCTTGGCTGTATGAAGGGCCCATTTGAATGAATGATAGCTGTATAGACTTTTGCTTCAAGCCTGTCATGCTTTCGCGATCATTTTTGTTCAATATTTTTTTTCCTAGCATCATCATCTAGCATCAGGTGAATAAGTGATCAAAAACGAAAAGGGCACTGGATCAGTGTTACCTCTAGTTTTTGCAACGCAGGACCTTACGGGAATACTTGAGGGAGCCGAATAGCTTTACCTCAAGTTTTCTCCACCGCAGGACCTTACGGGACTTACTTGTGAGAGAGCCGAAATAGCTTTACCTCCAAGTTTTCTCCACCATTCTTAGAACACCATCGTAATTGGACACTTTCCACCTGTTAAAGTTCTAAAACAGACCACCGAAACAATTTACATGAATACAAACTACGTACAGGTACTCAACAACTAGGCAACACTCAGGTTTACTAGAATAAAACCCGTTTTTTTGGGTATGCTCACATATTAGTTCTAAATAAAATACAAACACTCCAAAACCCAGACCCCGATACCACACCCCCCACCTAGGCTCCCACAAGTTTTTTTTCACCCCTTTTAGTTTTTTCATACCCCTAAAGTACCCCGTTCAATATAAAGGCCACACAAAAACCTAGGTAATCGTTCTGCTGATCAGCCATCCGTTTTGAACATTTGAACACTGCGAGATCACCCTGCTGAAACACTTAACCACTGGAACATTTGAACACTTGAACATTTTAACACTGCGAGATCACCATGCTGAGAACATTTAACCACTGGAACACTTGAGCACATAACTACTGGAACACATAACCACTGGATCGCAACAGCTGCAACGCCCGAAGAGTACTCCACCGATTCTCCACCTACGAATAGCGCTCATCAACTACCCGAACTCATCGCCAGTCCCTCTGCACAGGTAGCGGCCACTACCCGTTCAACCAACAATTAAAATTTCGACAGCAACTACTGCACGTAGAACAAAATATAATCCAGAAACCTATTCTTCAGTTAAAAAAACCAATCGTACCCAATTAGAACGTACCCAAATAACAAAGTGTCTGCCACCGGTATGGAGGAAACAACTTACTTCAGCAATAGCCATGTCCTACCACCTCCTTCAATTTACTTGCATAGCCCCGAAGATGCCACAAACCATGCCGTACCCTCTAATTTGGACAGTTCTTCCAACACACAACCACACCCCCTGAATACCGAACCACCCCCTCTAAACATTGCTTCCACCGTAGAAAATAACAATCAAAGTCAACCGCCACCCACAAAAGTAGCAGCAAAAACCAGCAATAACCTTGAAGTATACCAGACATCCGAACTTAAACGAACAATGACTTCCTCCCCACTTTCGTCTGATATCCAAACTTTCCTACAGCCAACTACCCACTGTGAATCACCCACCCACCTCACGAATTATAACAAAATCGATTCATGCTCTACACCAGAAACTTCAGGATTTCCAGAAAACACTACACCATTCAATTACGAACAACCACTTGGTTCCGCTTTCCCAGTCCTATTACATACACCTCCAGTGGTACTTCATCTACCACCGCACACACCTCAGGTGGTAACAACTGCACCCGAAGCTCATCATCCGCCTTTATCATCAGTAGTTGCCAGTTTTGACCCAAACTACCTTGAACTCTTGGAAACCCTACACCTAGCCCAAAATTTACCAGCACCACCCCAGCAGTCCCACATTCTGTCCACACCGCCCACCAGCCGTCTTCCTACTCCAACATTGACTCAAGCACAGTTTGGCTCCACCGACATCCCAATTTCTCCATCTACGCCCACTTCCCAAATCCACCCTTTCGCACCTTTCCTTACTGCTCCTGCGTACTTTCCTGAGCGCACTCAAAATGACAACTCATACTTACATCAACACCAACTTGACATTACTTACACCCAACCTTTAGGCACACTTTTCGTTTCCCCACCACCTTCACTTTTCATTCGTCAGTCCTCTCACCCAACACCTTTGCTCCCTTTCCACCAGTTTTCTGGTGAACCCTCTTTAATTAACAACCAGCAGCCTACCCTCTCACAATTCCATACCACCCATCAATTACCTCCCAAAAATCACGACGCTTACACTATTCCCTTGCATACTCCATTCTATCCTCCCACCTCTTTGAGTCGCACATTTGAACATCCTCCTCCGTACATCCCCCCAACTTCAAAGTTCCATCCTTTTGAACCACTAAACCCCGACATTCCCCTACTATCAAGCAACCACCACGGCATTTGCACCAACAATCCCACTGTTCTCCAACCCATTGCCACCGAGAAAGATAAAATTGCCACAGACTTCATCCGAAACGGGCTCCTTCCGGTCCTTTCCCACGAAGCCACGGCACGGAATTTCAGATCCGCCAATAACCAACAACACTTTCAGACCTTAGACGATTCCAAACATACACTTCGTAATAACTCACCCTTACTTGAATTGATAAATCAATCCTCCAACAAAACTGATGCCTTAGAGGCACAACTTAAAACATTGAAGGGTCTGATGTCTCAACTTACTACCACTGTCAGTGCAAATGCCATTCAACGCTCTCAATCCCTCCATTCTCACACTCCAATCCCACAGCATGTGATTACAGGAACTCAATTTCGTACTCCAACACCTTGGGTACCTAACCCTCACCAACCCCTTGGTCGTCAATCCAAATACCCAGCGCTCACTCCCGATGGCCAACCAATCTGTTTTAATTGCAATAAACCCGGACAT
Source organism: Orchesella flavescens (assembly GCA_964034955.1). Classification (NCBI taxonomy): domain Eukaryota; kingdom Metazoa; phylum Arthropoda; class Collembola; order Entomobryomorpha; family Orchesellidae; genus Orchesella; species Orchesella flavescens. The sequence goes on along the minus strand of OZ035954.1, from coordinate 39,586,109 downwards.
GCAAGAATACGTTGCCCGAATAAGCCTTTCTGTCCCGAATGTCAGAAGGAAGGACACGCATACAAAACCTGCCCCAATAGAAATAAAACGTATTCTCTACCCGCCTCCTCCACCACTTAAACCCCTGATTTTTCACGAAACCATTCTACTTTCCTTCTCCTTCCCATTGTTCCTTCAGATGTGCGTCATTCATCTCATCTCCCTTCTCTGACAATTACCCTTTGCACTATTACCTTCGTATAGGCCGTTTTTGGCATCCATACCCTTCTAACCAGAAAACCCTTTTCCAGTTCTTTTCATGTTTCAAAATACATTTATGTACCCAGCTATACTTGACACCAACTTAATAATCTCACACCACTTCTTTCCCGTTTCCCCTTTCACGTTTTTTCGCATTCCTCCTTCACACTCAATTCCCATTCCGAATACGCCAATCCAAATAGTTTGTTAAAGAAAACTCTACCCACTTTACACGTTACCTCAAATCCGTCACGCGCGCTTCAGCACCTTTTACCATCGTACCACCCTCCACCCTGTACCACCTTCAGCAGACGAGGTGTTTCCTTTTTTCTTGCTTTCCCATTGCCCATTCCGCTATTGAGGACCTCAACTTCTCTACCCAAACTGTTACTCTGTGGACTACTGCTCGCTTATTGGCAGCAATACGACAACCATATAACCTTTGAATCCAGCATTAACTGCCAACCACCCTGTTTCCCTAAGAGGACTTTTCCCACAGCTCATGTTACCGTCTACATTTCTCTCTCACCCCCCTCAGCGGCACCTTCATCAAGCCCGTGATTCACACGTGCTTTGATTTAAGTATGGGGGAATACTACTGTGCCTCCTCTTCCAGCTTGGTTTAAAATAAAATAAACACTAGCAACAACAACCAAATCCCACAGCAACAATAAGAAGACCTCGTGCTGTCCATCTTGATTCCTATATGTTAATGGAGCAGCCACTAACCACTTCAGTTTTTGCCACCGTTCCAGCTATCACGCATATCTCATCAATACTCCCTAATGCTCTAACCAAAACTTCTAAGTGTCGCAGGCCTTGAAATAAGCCGTATAAATTCCGATAAATGATCTAGCCTCCATGGGCGGGTTTACGCCAGAATTGGACGCATCAGGTTGCCTTGTTGGTACTGCCTGGTGTGGTGACTTGGTTTTTTACTCTTTGAGTTTTCCCAAGTTGAGTAAACCGCGCCACTCACAGATTTCCAAACTTGATACAGAGTAGATCATAATTTGGTTTCAGTTAATTGTTTTATTTGTCAAGTTATTTCCCGTGAATTACTGTTTCCCATCTTATTTTCAATTAATGATTATGTTTTCAACTTATCTTCCATGAATTACTGTTTTCTATTATGCTTACAAATTTATTTCCGTCCATTATTAGGTTAAACAATTTATTTTTAGTCAATTATCTTATTCGTCAATTTATTTACGTCAATTATTATGGTTACCAATTTATTTCAAATTATTATTATGTGTGTCAACTTATCTCAACTTGTTATTATTGTGGCAACTTATTTCAACTAATTATGACGTTATTCAATTTATTCCTGTGCATTATTATTTTATTCAATTTAGTCCAGTGCATTATTATGTTATTCAATGTATTTCAGTGAATTATTACGTTACTAATTTATTTTATGATTATGGTCATCCAAGTTATTTCAGTTCATGCTTATGTTTAATTTTTGTTATGTTACTAAATTTATTCAGTGAGTGATTCAGTGCTACGTTACTCAATCCCTTCTGTCTGTTTATTATGTTACTCAAATTATTTTAGTGTTATTCAGTGTTACGCTACGCAATCCATTTTTGTCTATTTCTCATTATAATATTTCAGTCACGTTAAACAATCCATTTTCTACTGTGTTCAATTATCAACCTCCAAGTACATTTGCTCTATAACAATGTTTTGCTCAGTGAAATCGATAGACTTGAAACTTTCCATTTAATCCCTTCACGTAATGGTCAACTAAATGATCTAAATTGAACCTACCAAATTATATTTTTATTTCATGTTATATAGTCCACTATGGATCTTTAGGTTAATTAATTTATACATCTTGAACGGGGACGTTCAAGTATTAAAGATGGGAGTGTTATATTGTAAATGAAGCGATGACAATTCCGAAAGAATTGTCATCATCATCACGTCACATACACGTGCATTTTAGTAGTGTAAGCTAGATTTTAGTTTGTAGTTCAGCGTTTTTGGGGTTCATGCCTCTCAAATATGTAAAGATGCACAATACGCACTTAACCAAGTTTAAGTAGGCGTATTTATAAATGAAACATTTAGAAGTAGTAAAAATAGAATAAGGTGTGGTCAATTATGAAACTATATAAAGACTAAATAAATGAGGCTCTAGCTCTCTTGCCTTTGCTCTGCCTTCTAATTCAGTTGTTCTCTCGTAATCCTGATTTCTATAGCATAAACCATAAAATACCAAACCATTCACCCAACATATTACAATATTTCCAATTATTGGCATGTATACGAAGGTCTGCTGCTCCAAGGAGAAGGAAATGGTGCTTTATATAAACGGACTGGTTAAGCTGACAAAAGAAAGAACGTGTGAGCATAATGAAAAGTTGATGGATCGGATGAACAAAATTTTTGCATGGTGTTGGTATGCAAGTGTTAAAATGACTCCAACAATTTTTGTGCTTGGAATGCATTGGAATCACCCGTGCAGAAGTACTTTGTTGGGATCCTGGGCAATTCCTCAATGCAGTGGTTATTTCACCGATGATAATGCCATTAGCTGGACAATCTTTATAAAACTGGGAATACTTTTTGTCAACTATCGTATCTGGGCTAAAGGTTGTAACTCAACTTTGTTTTTCTTGGCGGGATTCCAGAATTTAAGCGTTATAAACCTTCGGGAACATCTTAAAACGTAAGTTTGAACGTTCAATAAAGAAACGAGATAAAGCATGAAAAACATTAACGAATCTGTCCCCCTCCTTCAGATTCTTCTATAATTGCAACAGATATCAACATAAAGTGCCGACTTCTGATGCAAAGATGTACAGGGAATTACAGGTTTTGGCTATGCTTTTTAACAACATAATGCAGAATGTATTACTTATGTTTACAGTTACTATTATGCTTGCTATGTCTCTAAGTATTTTGGTTTTCGTAAAGTTAGAATGGTCCATTGTTAATGTCATGGCTCTAGCTTTCTTCTTGGCAGTGTTTTCTAACTCTGTGCTATTTTTTACGGTCTGCATGGGAGGTGGGATGGTTGCAGTTTATATTGAATCGAAAAGAATTTTTGCTAATCTAAAACAAAATCTGAGCATTTTTAAAGGAATGCTCTTAACTCGCAATTTACAAGTGGATTACAAATGGTTTCAAAAATATTGTCGATCTTGTCAGCTCATCAGGATCAAGTTGGGAGAAAGTAATTTCCTGGATGAGCTAACACCTCTGAAATGTATCCTTTCAGCGTCGGACCTTACTGTAAATATGCTTTTACTTGGAACATGAGGTTTTGAAGTGTTTACTTTAAATAGTCAACAAAACTAAACAGTAAAAAAAATTTATTGAAAAAATAGCAAAAAATAGATTTTCCATGGTAGTATGAGAAACATAAGAACTTTTAGAATGGTACATCTCTATTTTTGCACTTACAACTTACATATCAATTAGACGCTTTTAGAGTATTTTATTCTTACAACAGATTTTTGAATCCGCTTAGGCATGTATCAAATATATAATTAGATTCATTCCAGGAGGACAACCCACTTAAGCAATAAAAAACTTGCAATAGGGAAATTTCAGTTTAAATAGTAATACTTATCGCATCGTGTTTGTGTGGATGAACTAATTAGTTCTTATACTCATTCCAGGGTTGGATAAAAACATGGAGAAAAGCTTTTCTCCATATTTCCATGTAAAAAATAATAAAAACATGGAAATACTTGTATACATGGAAAAACTCCGTTCGCATGTTTTAGACACTCTACAATGGATATAATACTTTAAAATGCACATTTATACTCGGAGTAGCAAGACTGAACTCCTTTTCAGTGATTTTTAAGATACTCCATCATAACTTTTAGCAGTTTCCAATCGAATTTATTTTCAAAGATAGGGTGATTAAATTATACTAACGATAACTATAAGTTTCAGCGAGTATTGACGCAGTATTATGTATATTCTTAACTATAGAAAATATGAAAGAACACAACGCTCGACAAAATAAGTGAAGTCGTATCTCACCAGAGTGTTATTTCTGAGTTTTTGAATAGTCCAGCAGCATTTATCCATTTTTCCATGTAAAAACAGTTATCCATGGAGAAACGAATTTTCTTTTCTCCATGTAAATACATGTTTTCTCCATGTTGTTTTTCCATAATATGTTTTTACATGTTCCTACCCTGACTCATTCATTTAATTGCTTGAACAAACCGTAGTTGACAAAGTGCGTAGAAAACATGACGGCAGGTTGTATTGAAAGAGGTAATGCGAGCATGCGACCACAAGCGTCTATGGTGTAGGCGTTGACAAAGCAAAAATGTTAGCTTTGTTGTCTTATTATCTGCAAACCACCATGAATCAATCACCATAGTAAATTGAATATGTATATTTTTCATAAGAATAAATCAAATCCAGCAATGCTTTGAGTTAATAGTGGAACCGTCTCATTACATTGTACTTCCAAATGCTTTCTTTACGTCTTAACCTTGACATTGTTCAAATAAAAATTTGACGCAAGTTTTACAGACCAAATAAATTCAATATTTGATCAAACATGGTTTTTGTTTCATTGTACGACGATTTGTGGAAATAATTCTTGATTGAAATCCCCAAGTAGCAAATACAATTAATTCTTCGCTATGTGCCCAGTTTCAAATAAAATTTATTGCAATTTATTCTTTGCGGGTAATAAGGAAATACGCATACTGTGACTGTATGTAAAATACAAATAATGTAAAACACATGTTTGTGTCTGCTAGTGTTTTTTTTTTGGAAATAGACTTGGAGTCGCAATCTCGCAATACGCAATTTTAATCAACATTTCTTGTCGAGATGGGAAGTTTTCTCTTCAGTAAAAGCTTGTTCACAAAGCAAGGAGAATGGGAACTTTTTTAGCAAAAAAATCCAGGCATTCAGATTAAAACAATTTTTTCAGGCGTCTTAAGTAATTTTCTTATCAGCATCTAGACAACCTGATTAAATAAATTTTTAAGTAGACTTAATTAAGTTTCTTATCAGAATCTAGACAAAACCGGAATTAACTAGTTAGCCAAGTCAGCACACAACACCCCTGTGATATCAACATGGCTTCTTAAGAAGTATAAATGTTTATTCAATTTGAAACTAAACGATTGTACTTTCTGGTTACAAAACTTGGCTTTTTAGTACACATCTTATTGTTTACTAAAAATTTTAAATTATTCTATAAAGTCGCGTATGTATTTACATATACACATAGTTTTATATTATAGTATGTTTTATTTTAAGTTTCTTTTTGCCAATTCAAAATCAAAATATCTTCGCAACCGTAATTCGCATTTTTGTATACTAATTTGTGATAGCAAAGCAGCCCGTATTGCGATGTTTCTTCAACTACGATAGGGAATCATATATTTAATCATTCGATGCGTCTAGAAATTTAATTATCTTTTGACATATACTCATCTACTCTTCTATACTTTCTAATGAATTGACTACCGATAGTAAACTCCATACAAGGGCATAGATTATAACTTATAGCAAATCTACGTTTCAACTCAAACATAGAATGTCAGTATTCTCTTCCATTTCAAGGAAACCACACCTTTTACTTCATTCGCAAATTAAAACAAAGGTTAAATTTGCTAACCTATTTGTAAAATTGCAAGTGTTCGATATATAAAAAAAAGTTTCCAGACTATTACAAATACTCTCTGCTGCTCTTTATAACACTTATACAATAACAAAGCAGCCGCACTTGATTTATTGAGAAGTTTCAACCGTAAATATTTTAGATTCCACGCATTCTCATTTTTGATAAATTTGATAATTTAGTGATACAGGATTCCCTCAAAATAAAATTTAAGATGGCCGCCGTCGCGCTTATTGAAAACATTTGCACTGGACAGGCTTCTTTCATCATTGATTTGCAAGATATTGAGTTTCTATTTTCAAAAATATGTCGAAAAGGATGTCAAAACAAAAATTTGGCGTTACAATGGAATTCAAAAACAAAGATCATGTCTTTAGAAACCAGTCCAAGAGTCAAAAAAATTCAACGGCGTTCGAATGTCCACACCTTTGCAACACTGCTCATTGTTGCACAAATCTTGTTGTACGAGCTACATCGCTATAAATCAAAAAGGGAAACGGATAATTTCACAAAACTGGTGACGGCTTATAGTTTTATAGGCCTTCCTATTGGATGTGGATTCGTTTATTTGATGAGCTACCACACTTCAGAGCTGATGTTGTACATCAATGGCGTATTTCATTTCGGCGAGAAACACAATTCAAAGAAAAAGAAAATTGAATTTGATTTAGTAAAAAGTATTTCTGAAAAGATGAGTATTTTGCTGGCTTGGACGTATTACATATCTCTTGGCTTGACACTAACCATTTTTGTTTTTGGATTTCACTGGATGAACCCATGCAAAAGCACTATATTGGCTTGGTGGACCATACCGGAATGCAGTGTCATATTAAAGGATATACCAAACAGTCCCTTTGGTTGTTTGCTTTGGAATCTGCCAATAAAAATTGGAGTGCTGTTTGTTAACTTCTTCATATGGACCAAGGGTTTCAGCTCATTTATTTTCGTTGTTTCTGGTCTCTACATTTTGTGCATATTGAAGCTAAATGAATATGTGAAAGTGTAAGAGACAATCTTAATTTTTTTAAACAAACAGTTGCCTAACATAATAAAATATTTAATAATATTTTTATTCTTTCAGGTTCTCAGGAATTTCCGAGAAAAATCAAGAAGCTCGTCCTTCGGATATTATTCAATATAGAGAACTCCAAGTATTGGCAACATTGAATAACAACATTGTGCAAGAAAGTTTGTTATTACTTTCGATTTGTTTGATTTTCGGATTTTCTTTGAGTATTACTATTCTCGTAAAACTGGATTGGTCCACCGAGAACGCATTGGCACTTCTTTTTTTCTCAGTTGTGGGATACAACTGTATCCTCTACTTTTCGGTTTGTATAGGATGTGGGATGGTATCTACGTTCGTGAATTCTAAACTGATATTTGTTGAACTAAGGCGTCGCCATGCTGCATGCTTAGAACAAGCAGGTACTCGGGCTCAGCAAATGGAAAGTCGTTGGTTTGATAGGTTTTGTATGTCATGCCCGCCTATTAAGTTCAAGCTGGGTGGGAGTAATTTTCTTGAAGAACTTACCCCCCTTAAATGCTTGGATTGTGCAGTTAATCTAACTATTCAATTACTATTGCTGACATAATTCTAATTTGGTTTTATTGTTTGTCTAAAAAAACAGGTAAATGGTACGCGGTAACCAGTATTACGAGCATCAGATCGTAAATTTTTAGCATGTTTTAGATTAGGGTTTATAGTGATATTTCAGCGTAACAGGGACGTACTTTAACAGTAATGCTTAAGAATATTATAATGTCTAGCTCTATTTGAATGCACGCAAAAATAACTGTTTAATTTTTAAGGGTTTTTCGTTTCTTCTTCTTAATTGACGTAAGTCCTTTGGAATTATGAAAAATGTAATCGAGTTTTTTTTCCCTGTTGTTTGTTCATAAATACATCCTTGTAACTTACAATCTGAATTTAAGTTATGGATGGAACAAAATTAATAAACCATTTGGATAAATACAAATAATTGCACAAATAACTTTTAAAGAATTGTAACTACGCAAAATAGAAATTTCAATAAATTGAGGATAATTTGTATTGATACCAGTTCCTGGCAATAAATAAATAAAATTTCTAATTTCTGGCAATCATGTCAGACATATCACAAAATCTGAAGGGCAGTTCGCTAATTTCCATGAATTTATAAAGCTAATTTTTATTAATTTCAAAACATCAGTTGTCGGCTGTCAAAACCTGCCAATAAAGGAAATCCTAGTTTATTTCAAGACGATTATCCATATTTTCATAAGCAAATTTAGTGTATAAATTTACGTAAGTTTTATGTAAATCCTTAAATTATACAGGCTGGCCATTCACCAATTTTGTCATTCATCTGTAAATTATCCATTAGTAATCATAAATTAAAAGCTGGTTGCTTCCTATACGCAATCATCGCAAGGATTAAACGATTCGGGATTTCAAATCAGTCATATATCAATTTTTATAGCTGCTGACTGTTGATATATTAACAGGAATAAATTCCATTAATCTAAAGATTAACATACATGCTTATTGGTAGGAAATTATAGAGTATGCTGATACATTTAAATTTGATTAAAATCAAACGTAAAAGGTTGGAATTATTATGGCATCGTGCCCGTTGGCGAATACGGATGGAATCTTCGCGGTAACTCCAAATCCATTAGAGTAGATCCATGATATATTATATGATAAACTCTTTGTTTTGTCCATGTCCAGCTTGAAATTTCAGATTTAAATTCTAATTTTACTTCCTGTTTCTTGTCTTTACCCACCATGGTTTAAATTTAACCTGCACGGTTACAAACGTTTATTAGCTTATGTTTGTTATAATCATGTAAATCATCTTTGTTTGATTCACATTGTATTTCGCTTGACCAACACTAAATAGCTGATAGCAGTTTCTTCCAGTTATGTCCCAAGTTCTGATGAAGCAGTAGCTAAATACTTAGACCTTGTAGAAATTTCATTGACAAAGTACTTCCATGTAGTTGGGCTCATTAATAATAATAATAATTATCGCATAATATACACATACTTCAAAAAACGATAGTTTTATTTGTTAGAAAAGGTTGCTACTGGAGTTGAGCCAGCAGTACGATGTTTAATCTGTTTACCCGTCAATCGCACTTTTATCTTTATATATATATATATCTTTATTTCATTCTTTATCATTTTTCATGTTGCTATTCTACCTGCTTCCTGGGTTTATATTGTTATACACTTCCATTGCTGTGAGACTACAGGTAATTGTTATGGTTTTCATCTGTTTTGTCTCACCGGGGCAAGATGTGACAACTAAATAAATGATTTCAACTAATTAATGAACAGCGTAGGAAACGTTATATGAGAATGTCAATAATAATTATTATCATTTCCTTTTGCAATTGAAGAAATTCAGTAATTATGAGGTTAAGAATTTCTGGTTGGAAATATGTTTCATAATTTTGATTAAAAATTACTTCAATGTAACTCATTTTTAACAAATATAATCATCAGTCACTGAAGACTCCGCTCCATTACAAATTTTATTTATATTGTGCATAAAATTGTTATGATGACCAAAAACGCCTTTGTATTTGAGATAAAAAAAAGTATTGCCAAAAATGTTGCAAAAAATATTGCCAAAATAATTGTGTGGGTAGGAATATGCATATATATATACATATTGCTGATATACCCAGGGCCTATCCTACGCTGGAGAAAAGTCTCCAGGCCCAGTCTCTGACAGGGGCCCGAAATTCGTACACAATCCCATACCATTATTATGATTTATTACAATATGATTTATGAATTTTATGAGTTCAAATACGAATGAAAAATGCATACAAACTAATTTATTCACAGTGGATTCTAAATGTATTAAACTTGAACGCCGTTTGTGTGTTGCTAATCTATTACACGTTCATTTTTCAAGTTCATCTGTCAGTGTTTTGTTTGATTTCGGGCTTTTCTAGCTCTAGTAATTTGATTTCTTTTTCACTTTCCCATTGCTCTTATTAGAGGTATGCACGGGCCACCTGCAAAGCGGGCTCCCACCACTCCCTGCAGGCACAAACAGGTGAAGCAGGCCAAACACAAAAAAATTAGCACTCACGGGTGCAGGCCTATCCAGGCTAATTAAATTTATAGTCGAAAACTAAAAGATATTAAAAATATGCTAATCAGTATAAATGAACTCTAAAACTGCAACAAAGGTGATTTAAAGGTGGTGTCGTTTTTGTGTCAAACCCATCCGAAATTTCAAATAATATCAATTGCAAATAGTTTTTCATTTGATTACATGCAGCTTTTTAGGAGCTTTTATTCCATTGAATAAAAGGTTTTAGTTTGTTATAATTTATAATTAGCTAGATAGAACTGATAAATTATGCAAAACAACTCCCATTTTAAAATGAAAAATAGCATAGTATAGACATCATGTACTTCGATCGCATTAAATTCGATCGCCCATAATTCGCAAATAGAAATCGGTCGACTCATGTTGACAGGAGGGTGCACACAGACAGACGGAAAAACTGGTTAAGTTATGACTACGCTGAGTGAGATTCAGCTAGGTAATTAATGCAAAAAGTTTATATATTTAAAGTTGAAAAAACCTTAATATTGTAAAAAATTAATTTAAATTCTCGTACACTGTTATTTTATTTCAAAAAGGCCCAATTTAAAAGTTTGTTCCCCAGGCCCAAAATTTTCTAGGATAGGCACTGGATATACCTATAACGCCCTATAAAAATGCTAAAAAGCGATGATATACTGAGCCGCGAAGCAGAAATTCAAACAGAATCAGGGGAGCCATCAGTATAAGAAAACGAGGAATTAAGAAATAGGTCGATAGGTAAATAATCACACATTAAATTATAAACCTAATGTGTTTTTTGTTCGCTAACGAGAAGCCCAAGCAGTATTGTTACCTTCAAAGTTTTTGTGCTGAGCGAGAAGACACCAAAAATAAGCCCATAAATTGACTTCTTGTGTTGGTGTAAGGTGAAACGACAAGAATAAGGGATACGCTGTGTTCCGAATGCTGTCATTTATGCTCGAAATTATTTTTGACGACTTTTTTTATATTAAGAATACTCCAGGTTTTTGAAATGTTAGCTTGAAGACCATGTTCAACTGTGCTAGAAAAAAAATACTGTGGACTTTGTAAGTCAAAATTGATGCATATTTAAATTAAAAACTATCAAAAATGTGTGTTTTTCTTAATTTTTTGCAATTTACTAATACTATTTGGTCGCATTACTTTTTCACACCATATACATAAGAAAGCGCAAGTTTTCTTCTTTAGGATAGCGTTGGTACCAAAAACTTATCTGTCCAGATAAGGCATGTAATTAATTAATGAAGATGACAGTATCCCGATCATCGGCAAGCATGGATGGGTAAATTACAAATATAATACACCAAATTATAAAATAATCGTTTTTTACGGAAAATGACGAAACCTTATATTGTAAAAAGTCAATTATGATAAAATACACAACATTAAGCATTATTTAAAATGGCCACAACCAAATATTTTGTAATTGGATAATTTATATTTTGCCGACGATTGGGATACTGTCATCTTCATTAATTAGTTACGTCTTATCTGGACTGATAACTTTTTGGTTCCAACACTATCCTAGAGAAGGAAACTTGCGCTTTCTTATGTATATGGTGTGAAAAAGTAATGCGACCAAATAGTATTAGTAAATTGCAAAAAATTAAGAAAAACACACATTTTTGATAGTTTTTAATTTAAATCTGCATCAATTTTGACTTACAAAGTCCACAGTATTTTTTTCTAGCACAGTTTAACATGGTCTTCAAGCTAACATTTCAAAAATCCAGAATATCCTTAATATAAAAAAGGTTGTCAGAAATAATTTCGAGAATAATTGACAGCATTCGGAAAAAATCTGAATGTTTTAAGATTCCGACAAAGGGACATTTATTTTTGACAAAATAACAGCCTTTAATTAGAATGGAAATGAATTATACGTCGCTTGTATTATTTGAAAAGTCTTTTCAGACGAGACATTAATGATTAATGTATTATGAATTGGTTAAATTTTGTAAGTGGTTTAGTTCAATTGGCCCAGTTTCGGTTTACGTCAATTTAATGTCGCAACATCTAATATTATTTGGAGTAGAAAATTATCTTTGTTCGTCCTAAATATTTGTGATGTTTTAACAAGATTACGGGAATTACTAAAAGGAGTGAAGTGGGAAAGGCGGACGGAACTAATTAACTCTATATTCTGCTTCCTGTTGATTAAACTTATGGTTTTAAATCTAGTTACGGAAATCGAAGTTTTTGATGTGGAAACATAATTACAAGTTATTCCATCAGATTTTAAAGCTTGATATATTTCAAATTTAGCTACCAAATCCGATTTACCACTTCTGGTTCTGGTTCAAATTTTTTTGTCCCTCATAGACTTCATTTACAAGAACACTTCGCACGTACGTATTCCAGATTTATATTGAATATTTCTGAATTAGCTTAGTGAACATGAACATGACCCGTAAACTATTACATAGTTTAGACATTCAGAATGTCAAAACCAAAGTCATTAAAAAATTTGCCAATTGCAAAATATAGAAGGATTGCTAATCCAGACTTGTATTAAAGAGTCAAAATGCAAAAGCATGGGTTTGACATGGAATCCTGAAATTAAACAACTGACTCAAACAAATACAGAAAATGTATCCTCAAAGAAAAGGGGAAAGAGAGATCACTACATCTACTGTTTTGTCATAGCTTGTATTCTCACGCAAATTTCAATTCACGAAACATTCAACACAAATAAAACCAACAAAAACCCAAATATCTTCGCAAAATTTATTAATGCATATACAACAGCAGCTCTACCCTTGGTTTGTGTATTTATGCATGTAAGTAGTACTCACACGGAGGAACTACAACTCTACATCAACGGCCTACTGAACTTTGGACAGAAATACAACAACGACCAGCAACAAAGCGTTGGAACTAGAAAACCAAACGGAAGTAATGCTTTTATGAATACATTCAACCTGATTTACACTTGGTGTCTCTACTTAAGCATAGCTACTGCTCCAACTATAATCGTGCTTGGCTTTCACTGGCAACAACCTTGTAGAAGTACGCTTTTAGGTTGGTGGGCCATTCCTGAATGTAATAACTCCATCAAGTTGCTTGGAAACCACCTTCTATTCCAGATATGGCAGGTGCTCATAAAACTAGGCATCCTTCTCGTGAATCATTTCATTTGGAAGAAAGGATGCATGTCGGCTTTACTATGTATCCTTGGTCTTATAAATCTGGGCATAATGAAGTTGCTGGTGAACTTGAAAACGTGATAAAAATAATTATAAAAATTATTATACATTTTAACTCTATAAATACGAATGCGTTGCGTTAATCAGATTTGTTTTGTTTCAGACTGTCCATTTTGTGCTGTCGGAAAACTAACTCATTTTCAATTTTGAAAGGGTTGATGTACCGAGAAATACAGTTGTTGGCCATGCTAAACAACAATTTGCTGCAAAATACATTCTTGACTCTGGTGGTCGTTGTGATATTCAACTTGTCTCTAAGCAACACAGTACTTCTCAAGTTGGAATGGTCAAGGGATAACGCTCTGGCAATTGCCTTCTTCTCGGCATTGGTCTCAAACTGCATCATCTTTTTTACAGCTCGAATGGGTGGTGAAATTACTTCTATTCATGAAGAGTCCAAACAACTATTTGAAAAGATAAAGCGTCAAATGTGTCCTACACACGGTAGAGGATTTACTTCTACTAATCGAAAAGACTATAGCTGGCTTCGGAGATTCTGTCTATCTTGCCCCCCTCTCAAGATTAAATTGGGACAAAGCAACTTCCTAGACCAACTTACGCCTCTCAAGTGTATTGATTATGCCATTGATTTAACCGTGCAGATGTTGCTGCTGAAGGTATGAATGAATGTATTTCTGATAGGAATATTTGAAATCCATGCGTTTTATTAAATCTACATGGACTCACGCACTCATCGTTAATCTCGCAGATGCATAGATGTGTAGTTTGAAAAATTCATTTGATTTGCGACATTCTAAAACGCAGTTGCAAGTTTATATAATGTAATAAACCCGATAAATCGAGATGTAGTAATGTACCTCTTTATGATATATCTGTACTTTTGGTTAAGTATTTAATATAAACTAGCCAATTGATTTTCGGAAAAATTAAAGCGTAATTAAGTAGCATCATTACTAAGAAATGACAAATCACTATGTACTACTACTAAACTCTTGCCAAAACGCCTGCATTTAATCATTAACATTTGCTATATTTACTAAACTGAACAACACGATTTAAAATTTATTATGAATGATTAAATGGAATTTATATCTTGCTTGATGTGTATATTTTGTAATTGGGTCATTAAAGATGACATTTGGCAATAGTATGGTTGAATTCGCCAAGGGAAATTATATAGAATGGTTTTGATGTATCAATTATGTAAGATGTCGTTTAGCAAAACAATTATAAATCTTTTCATGCGAGATGTCGCAGGTTAATAAAGAAAAAAAATTAACTGCAGTAGATATTAAGTGATTTATATGCGTTTTAAAAATCCATATACATATACATACTTATACTAAATTATTGAATTTTGGTAAAATTTATAGACCGCAGCTATTTTTATTTTATTTTATTTATCATGTATTCGTCTATTGTACTCTATTGTAAGTTTATGAAGTAGCTATTGCATACTGTAGTTAGTTTAGGTCAACTCTAACTTAACAACTGTATGTTCGTTTATATGCAAGCAAAACATAATGTACACTTCAAGTTACAAAGCGATCCAGTAAACGATATTTCAACTTATGGAAAGATAGCTAATGCAAACAAGTTCTTGCCGTTACAAATGGTAGTATTATAGCATTTTATATGTATATACCAATCGTTGTATACTCATTTATTATGCATTACAATATTTTACTAGTTTTTGTTGTTAGCAAAGCTCTAAAAGTTCCACGAGTAATGCCGCGATAAAATATAAGAACACTTTTTTTCTTCACAACAAATTGGCTCCCATAACTGATGACTAACGGCTGGCAGGACCGGCTAAATTTCTTCATAAGTTTGTTTTCACTCATGTTACCCCAATCATGCATTTTCCAAGATGTCAACCCTTTCGTTCCTCTGCTGTAAACAAATCGACCCAACTCCAATATAAATGTCCAAAATCCCACAAATGCAAATACCCACATTAGCAGTTGTCCTTTTGATACAAATTTGAGCCGGTCCCAATAGCGAATGAGAACAAAATTACAATATTGACATGTTGCCATTATCCAGGCTTTAATAATAAGAACAAACAATCCCAAAAAGTAAAATGTATTCGTTTGAACGATTTGTAAGCCTCTGTAAGCATGTCTAATATTTTCTGGAGCGCGTAATTTTCTTCTCATTTTATAGCGATTGAATTTAAAATTGAATTCTTGTGTATAAATCGGAGCCACGTAAAAAGCATAAACTACGATGCAATTTGTTGCACAAACGCCGCATAAATGTATAACAACTAGAACATAAGTGTGAAACAAAATTACTAGGATTCGTACTGGTAAAACAAAGTAGTGTTCTGGAATCAAATCCCCAAGGAAAACAAGTCCTCTTGGATCGTGAATTAAAATAATTGTGATTAAAATGAAAGCCAGAAAAACCATAATGCTAAATGCCCTTAGAGCCAGGTCTAAGGCTAGGTTTGCTAAACTTTTGTTGGGATCAAAGAATGGACGATATTTTCCTGAAAAGATTGAAGATACTGGATATTTCATACCAAATTACTATAATACTTGCAAAACTGTTTCAAAGAGTTTACTTACTTTGCATATATTGCATGAAATGGTAAAAACCATTGAATGCGATGCAACCATCATGGGGATACCAACGAGGAATTGAAAAGATAATCATCATCAGCATTCCTGCCATCCAGTAGGCCAAATTCAAATTGTAACGGTCGACATCTTTTAGTCGATAATATTTTATGACGATAGAAAGGGCTCCTAAAAGCCAAAAGAGGGACAGGTTGTAATTCGTTCTCACTTTCCATTCATTTCGGATATCGCGATGAAATGTTTTAGTTTTATTGTTAAAATGGCCTGTCACAATGCCAATGGTATTGGACGGTTTTAGAAGAAAGCTGAAAAGCTTACAGAGTCGGTTGCTAAACATGATGGAGGAAAAAAATGAGTAGATGTACAAACTTGCTAAACAATGAAAGACTGAAAGTTTATTGGGAAATGGGAGTCGAGGCCAGGAAATTCCAATTAAGTTAGTTTGCGAATATTCTATTAACTATGTGGGGAAGATGCGTACACTCTTTCCCCTTCTGTATGGTGTGCTTTGTGAAGATATCCTTATCGCCCTGTCACCCTATTGGCTATGTACCACCCCTTCTCCTGTCCACCTTCCTCTATTTTGTACCCTTGCTGTGCGTGGCATCAGCAAGACACGGAATCATCATCATCATCATCCAAACCATAACCACTAGGTTATACTGTGCTCATACCCACTTCTTCCTGGATCTCCGTCCTGTACGTACCTCTGGCTGTGAGGAGCAGCTAGCAGTGTATATTTGTAGAAGTCAACCTTATGTTGACTTGTGATTAGAATCATTCATTTCATTTCCAATTCTGTTTAATAAATTCCTGAGTTATTATTTTGTTTGTTAAATATAAATCTGTGTGTTAACATCATCCAGTTATTTATGTAGCTATCATAATATCTAATTCTTTCATAATCCACGTGGCTAGAATAGTCGTCATAATAATTAGTTAGTGTAACTCATCAGTATCACATAACATCCCTATCATCTCATAAAGACGGACGGTTATTCTACCCACAGTTGGTGGAGATGCTAGTTTCGATCCCTACCCAGCTCTACCTCCTACAAAAATCAATTGGTAAGTTTCGCAATTAAAATTGCACAAGAACAAAATTATTTTCCCATTTATTTGTACTAAAAAACCACGGTCAATATCGGTGGTAATACACAATTTTTTCAACATACGGTGGAAGCAAGTCATATTTTAATATTCGTTTTGTCTCTTTTATTTCAGTTTCTTTTTGCAGTGTGGTAACGGTTTATCATCTTTTACACAAAGTTTATTCTTTCATTTTCTGTTATTAAAACAAGTAGATTGAGAATAATTTCCAAAATGTTTTTTGTTACTTCCACAGCGGCTACCACCTCCTCTGCTGAAGGAACCACCACCACAGCTCCGTCGTTAACCATTCCAGTTTCGTCATCGACGACTACAACATCAGTGACCACCCCCCTTTCAGTGCCCATCGCATCAACATCATTCGCACCACCTCCGGTGGCACCACCTTCATCAAATGTCGGTATGGTACCAACCTTTCCTAATTTTGTCCCCCACCCTCCTTCGTTTATCGATACGTTAGCTCAAATTAGAAAGTACGATGGTGGGTCAGATCCAGAAATTTGGTTAGTAAAGTTGACTTCAGACATGGAGTATTACAATATCACTTTCGAGTGGCTTTGCCGCAATTTAGATAAATTATTAACTGGAGACGCTTCCAAATGGTGGCAGTCGAAACTTCCACGCTTTTTAATCGAAAGTGCCTCTTCAACCACCCCGGTTGATTGGCGAATGCAATTTCATCAGATAGCTAGTTCCCTAACTAGATTTTTTGATCAATCTTCCAAGCAAGCCCTCCATAAAGTCAAAAATAAGCAAATTGTTTTCAAATTAGGAGAGGATCCACAGTCATACGTAGCATCGAAATTGGATATTTTGAGACTGTGCGATCCAATGATGAGCCAATCAAAAATAGTCAGACAATTAATTAAGGGTTTGCCTTTTGAATTACAACAAATTTTGTCACTCCAAGACATCGATTCTTACGATGATTTTTTGATCAAACTACGGTCCTTGTCCGAAGTTTATGAAGATAGTAAAGGAAGCACGGCTTCCGTTCAAAATAAAAATCCTACCAGTAGTCAAATTCCAAATGCTCAAAGTCAGATCAACTCCACGCCAACTTCTGGATCCGATGCTGCATTATGTCAATTAAATGCCCGAAAAAACACAAGAGACAATAGGCCAAAGGGGAAAAATAATCGCACGCCCGACGGTCGTGTGATCTGTGATTTTTGTTATAAGATTGGTCATATTAAAAAGTTCTGTCATCAGAATAGGGCGTCACAAGGTCAAACAGGTCAGAATAGAAGTTATCAACCTCCTCGGTTCTCCAATTTTCAAGGTCAAAGACATGGCAATAGGAACAATGATAGGAATCATGTTAATGAGCTGGCAGCTCAACTCTTCAATTTTTTCAATGCGCAAAATAGAAATGTAAATTTTAATGCGCCCCGCAATCAGTTCAATGCACCTCCAGCTCAAGCTTCTGCACACCCTCAAAATCAAGCTTTTAGAACTTCGCCTCCTTTTGCAAATTACAATCCTGCTTTTAGAAATAATGGCAATGCCCCACGTAATGATAACATGCATGCGCTTGTTGAAAATGCTAATGATTCGGGAAACGGTCAGACTGCTGGTTATGGCACCAGCCATTTCAATGCTCCCCAACAATAAACTCTGTCGCTGTCGATTCCAATGCAAATATTTCTCTAGATCCTTCTACTAACTTTGCTCTTCTTGAATCTAATTATTCTCCGTTGTTGGCTTCTCCTAGTACTACAGCTAAGCAATGTGTTGTCGATCCTTCTCTCTCTCTCACAAATCTTTTCAACTCAGATCCTTCAAATCTAGAAAATACTCTTACTTGCCCGTACCCAGTACAACTCAAAGCAAATAATGCAAATAGCGATAGTGGAGCTACAGTTGCTTCAACAAAATATACAACTTTTTTAGGCCGAAAATTCCCATGCTACTACCGTAGTAATCAATATAAAAGAATCATTTTACAATGGCCAGTTACAGTTCACAATTCAAATTTTAATGCTCTTATAGACACCGGAGCCACAATATCAGCTATACGTACCGATAAATTAGTAGACATTCCAGAAACTCAATACAAACGAAATAGGATTGAACCTTTTTCAATCAACCTTTCAGTAGAAGAAAACACTCAACATTTAGTTGAGGAAGAAGTTGAAATGTTAATTACAGTCGAGGGTAAACAAATGTTATGGCGTTTTTATTTAATTCCATTTTTGACTAATCCTCTTGTCCTTGGCATGGACTGGCTCAGTGCCTTTAAAGTCAATATTGCTTGTGACTCACAGTCACTGCAAATTAATAGAGCCGATTTAGATACGATAGGTAGTCAAACTGTCCTCACGCCACCCTCTGTCACTAATTCCGACACGCTTGCTTCTTCTGATCCCATGAGTTCAAACACCTCTTGTCCTTCTTCTGATCTCTCAAGTTCAAATACCTCTGCTTCTTCTTCTGCTTGTAAAGAACATTTATTACGGCTTAGAGAAGATGTTACTCTTCCTCCCAAAAGCATGCACAAGGTTAAGGTGTACGGAAACAAACACTTATCTGCTGATATCATGCTTGAACCTAATGTCCCACTCCAACGTGAAAAGTTTATTGCTATTGGTGCGTCACTTATTAAATTAAAGTATGGAAAAGGTGAAACGTACGTTATGAACCTTACTAAAAATAAAATTAGAATTCCCAAAGATCGTGTACTTGGCACTTGCCAAATTTTTGAAAATAATCAAATTGTTTGTAATGTAGATGAAATGGAAGCTTCAAATTTTTCAAATTCGGAAAACCTTTCAAAACTTTCAAGTTCAAATTCAAAACTTTCAGACTTCCAAAGTAAAATTAATTATGGCAATGAACTTTCCACGGAGCAGAAAACAAAGCTCAAGTTTTTAGTTGAAAAATATAAGCACTCTTTTACGCACGATAAGTCAGAGCCCATTGGTAATTGTGATTGGGTGAAACATAATATTAATGTTGGTGACGCTGCCCCCATTAAACAACGCCCGTATCGTGTTTCTTTCCAAGAAAGAAACGTTATTAATGAATGCGTCACTAACTTACTTCAGCGCGACTGCATAGAACCCTCCAGCTCCCCTTGGTCTTCACCCGTCGTTTTAGCTAAAAAACCTAATGGAGGTGTTCGCTTTTGTGTAGACTTTCGTAAATTAAATGCAGTCACGCGCCGAGACAATTATCCACTTCCACGCATCGATGATGCACTTGATAGATTTAATGGGGCTAATTATTTTTCAACTATAGACTGTGACAATGCTTATCATCAAATCGCACTTGATGATAGCGCGAAAGATAAGACTGCTTTCATTACGCCCGATGGCTTGTACCAATGGAAAGTGCTTCCATTCGGTTTGTCTAATGCGCCTGCTACTTTTCAACGCTTAATAGACTCAATCCTCGGTAAATTAAAATGGACCATCGCGTTAGTATATTTAGACGATGTCATAGTTTTTTCACGCACTTTTGATGAGCACGTTCGTCATTTAGAGACAGTCCTTTCCGCCTTAAGCTTAGCAGGACTAAAACTTCAACCATCAAAATGTTTATTCGGTCATAAAAAATTGCTTTATCTTGGTCATATTATTAGTTCCAATGGTGTTGAAGTAAATCCCAACAAAATTTCTGCTGTCCGAGATTTCCCTGTTCCTCAAACAGTCAAAAAAGTTCAATCTTTTGTTTCACTATGTAGCTATTATCGTCGTTTCATTCCCCATTTTTCAAAAATTGCTAAACCATTACATGACTTATGCGTTGCTAAAAAGGGTAAGGTAGAATGGAATGCTAATGCTCAAACTGCTTTTGAAGAATTAAAGGAGCTTTTAACAAACGCTCCCATTCTTGCTTATCCAGACGAAACTTCCCCTACTGAAATACATACTGATGCTTCCTCACATGGTGTTGGAGCTACCTTGGTCCAAATACAAAATGGCATAGAAAGGGTTATTGCTTATGCTTCACGTTCTCTTAAAAAACACGAGAAAAATTATGCTGCCACAGACTTAGAATGTTTAGCTGTATTATATGCAATAGAAAAATTTCGCCCGTATGTCTATGGCAGGAGGTTTAAGATAGTTACTGATCACAGAGCATTATGTAGTCTCATAAATTTTAAGGACCCCCACGGTCGTGCAGCTAGGTGGTCATTACGACTACAACCCTATGATTTTGAGATTGTTCACCGTAGTGGTAAAAAACATAACGATGCTGACCCCCTTTCTAGAAATCCAGTTGACCCACCTCCAAGTAGTTCGCACGAGCACTTGGAGGATGGAGATTTTCTTTGTAATTTAAATTCTAAAATTCCACATGATCCCTTTACTGCAAATTTATTTTTACTTACTGCTTCTCAGTATGAAAATTTCGCACATTTACAAATTCAAGACCCATTAATTCGTCCGATTGTTGAGTCCCTGAGGTTGTTGGAACAAGAGCCCGACCAAACTGTAGAGCTTCCTTACCCCCTCCACAAATTAAGAGACTATACTCTTGACTGTGACATTTTATATAAGTATAGTCACGAAGAAAATGCCCGTACTTTACGTCTTGTAGTCCCCGCGAGCCTTAGAATCCCTCTCCTCAAACAACTTCACATTAATGAGGCTTGCCACCTCGGTGCTGAAAAGACATGGCATCTAGCCAAAGCCCGTTTCTATTGGCCGCGAATGTACAAGCACGTCATGGCTTATTGTCACAGTTGCAAGACTTGCCAACTTTATAATAGGCGGTCTGGCCCGACCCCAGGAGCTCTACACCCCATTCGCCCTCCTCTGACTCCATTCTCCCGAATAGGGATTGACTTTGTTGGCCCGTTTCCTCCTTCTTGGCCCAAACGAAATACCACAATTTTTACTGTAGTTGATCATCTTACAAGATACTTAGAAGCATGGCCCGTTATGGGTGACACCACAAAGTCAGCGATCTCAATTTTAGAAAATTATATATTTTTCAAACACTCTGTGCCCGAAGAAATAATAGCAGACCAAGACTCTGCCTTTAAAGCTCACGACTTTCAAGATTTTTGCAAAAAGTATAATATAAAACTAACTTTTACCTCCCCAAGGCATCCGGAAACGAATGCAGTCTGTGAGCGTTCACATGATACTTTAATAAGAACTTTAGCTAAACATGTCCAACAAGATGAGAAATCATGGGACAAATTTTTGATTAAAACAGTTTTCTCATATAATATTACGAAGCATAGAATAACGAAGCAATCCCCATTCTACTGCCTTTTCGGTCGCGAACCACGTCTGAGTGTAGATTTAAATTTTCCAGTTTCTGAGCATTACATTGATTCTCCTTCACCCGACGAGCCCGAAGAAAACGCTTTCAAAATATTTGCAAACCGTGCTTTACATGCACAGCACGAAGCTTTCCATAATACTATTCAGTACCAGCAAGAATGTAAGCTCGCTTTTGATAAGAAACATCCTAATTTATTTCTAAACGTAGGAGATTACGTAGCTTATTCTGTGCCTCGTGCAAAAAAGGGTAAAGTTGCAAAATGGCAACCTTTTTGGATTGGTCCTTTTCGTGTTGTTAAGCAGACAGGTCCCATTAACTATTTAATTGTAGATGCCCGACCCTTGAGCGAACGCCCAATGCATGGAAAAGATTTACGTAATGTTTCTGTACGCGCACTTAAACCTTGGCATAATTTTTTCTTCTCTGACTGTCCTGAAGTGGTTTCTGACATGGAATTGGATGAGCAATACGAAGTCCCTCCTTCTCCGAACTTCATCGCGCCTTCCATTTCCTCGTATACGTCAAAACCTTCTCCTCGTGTCACTAGACAGACAGTTCAAAACCAAAATTCTATTCCTTTTCCGCTTATAACTGAACCTATTTCAGAGTCGCCTATCCCAATGCCTATTTCTAATGTTGCTTCTCCTAGTAGTGTACAAAATAATTCCCCTATACGTGTTCAAAACAATTCTCCTATTCCTGGTCCCAGTACAATTTCCATTCCATCTCAGTTTTTTCGTGAAACTGAGAATGAAGAAGAGTTTCTATCAGCGTCATCAGATATAGATGAAGATTTGCCTCCTTCATCTCCACCACATGATACTCCTAATCCTATTGTTATTGAAAACCCCATACTGCCTGTCTTAGAACCTTTTGTTTTTCCAAGACCTTTATCTCCAGAGCTTGTCGTATCCTCTCCAAACCCCCCTGTTTCAGATTCTGATGCCGAGTCAGAATCGTCAACGAGTAGCCTTCGCAGGAGTGCTCGTTCACGCAACCCAACGAAACGGTTTGGTTATGACGAGTTTGTGGCTGAAGGTTCTAGCAGAGCAGGTCGTACCGTACGTAAGAAGTACAAGAAGAAAGAAAATATGAATTTTTTACGATTTTATTGATGATAAATCGTGTATATATGTTTATATGAAATGTTATGTATGTATGCTTAATTTTTTGTTTATATCTTTCTGCTGCAGTGAAATGAACGCCGTTAAAATTAATATGGATCCTAATCCAACTGATGCAATTTATGAAATTACTCCTCAAAACCCTGTTCCAAAAGTAGATAATCCTCCTCCCATTCCAATGGAAGTCGTGAACCCAGTTCCGAGCGCGTTACCTTCTGCTAGCGATGGTAACGTCCCGTTTGGTGTCTCCTCTATAAAGACCAGACAATTACGTTCCAAATATGAAGGTTGCAGTTACTAAACGTGTACAAAGGTCCGTACAACCTTTCTACACCCGAGCCAATGTCACATGCTACTCTTGCCAGAAACATGGTCACCGTTTCAGACACTGTCCTCAGCGTCAACCACAACCACCACTCTCAACCCCTCCGGTTCCTCTGATGTCCATTGCCTTTGATGAGATTAGCTACCTCACTTCAAAGCCTACTCTTGGCGACCATTAAGTTCTTCCTATAATAAAATAAATGATGAGCCCGATAACCCTATAATAAGCCTTCTGCCTTCTCCCAAAAGAAACCTTGTTCTAGATTTTTGTTTCAGTTATTTTTGGCTCTCGGGACTTTCGCCTAAACCCGGGGAGTTCTGTGGGGAAGATGCGTACACTCTTTCCCCTTCTGTATGGTGTGCTTTGTGAAGATATCCTTATCGCCCTGTCACCCTATTGGCTATGTACCACCCCTTCTCCTGTCCACCTTCCTCTATTTTGTACCCTTGCTGTGCGTGGCATCAGCAAGACACGGAATCATCATCATCATCCAAACCATAACCACTAGGTTATACTGTGCTCATACCCACTTCTTCCTGGATCTCCGTCCTGTACGTACCTCTGGCTGTGAGGAGCAGCTAGCAGTGTATATTTGTAGAAGTCAACCTTATGTTGACTTGTGATTAGAATCATTCATTTCATTTCCAATTCTGTTTAATAAATTCCTGAGTTATTATTTGTTTGTTAAATATAAATCTGTGTGTTAACATCATCCAGTTATTTATGTAGCTATCATAATATCTAATTCTTTCATAATCCACGTGGCTAGAATAGTCGTCATAATAATTAGTTAGTGTAACTCATCAGGATCACATAACATCCCTATCATCTCATAAAGACGGACGGTTATTCTACCCACAACTATTTATTACAAAGTGATTTACGTCAGTGTCAATAGTTTCAATTCCAAATTTATTTAGCCGAAATGCAATTACAAAAAAACGGTAGTAGTTCACTACAATGTATGATAGTACGCTTCCCTGGGCCAAGTCATCATTTTAAATCAACAGATTCTAAACGGCTTTTTAATACTCTGTCCTTAAAAGCAAAATTGAGTCAACGTAATGCATTTTTGTCTTCCATAGAAATTGAATACTCAAGGACAGTGGAATTAATCAATTGAATCCAATCATCATGTGGTTAAATTGCTACCTTGAAATTGAAAAAATTGAAGGCTACATTTTGCCAATTCAATTCGCTTTTACAACTCAAGTCATTATGGTTCCAACAAACAATAATCAATTTGAGTTAAAGGAAATGTAATGGATTTTAAAATCAATATTCCATTTGGTGAACATGCAAACATCAGCACAAGACGTTTGAAATGCAAATGTAATTTATACAGGATAGATTGTTAAATAGGTATATGGGGAAACTAGGAAACTTGGGTGGCATATAATTAAAAAATAATAATATTTTTTCGGAGGTAAATCAATGGGATCCTAACCTTAACTTAAACGGATGGACCGAGGTTGGAAACCATTCGTATTACGCCAAGTTATGAAGTTTAGGGTATAGGTTTAATTAAATTATTTCGAAGTTAGCAAATATACTCTATACACTACCCGCTTTATTACCCAGCTGAATTGTATTCAGCGAAGTAATGGTTTTACTTAGTTTTTCTGTCTGTCCGTGCGCACTCTTCTTGTCACACACATTAAATGATTTGGCCCAAATTTGCCACACAGGTAGATAGTACTCCTTAAGAGGACCGCTGGGAATAATTTTCAGACAAATCGGTTAAACGGTTCAAAAAGTTATAAACTTTACGGAAGGTCCCTTTTTATGAAGCGTGAGGCATACGGTGTAGAATATCATTCGATCATCAATTAGATAATCAATAGAGATGATCAAAATAAGGATTTTTAAAATGCTCATGATTCACGAGGGTTCATACTGATTTACGTTGGCGCCCCCGAGTCCAGTGTTTTTGATTGAATATGATTTAATTCTAAGCAATAAAAATGTAGAGATGAGATAATAATAGTAACATGGAATTTATTTAGTAGGATCATTTTTATTAGCAAGAGTATCATCGTTCTTAAGCAAACTCTGAAAGAATATAAAACAACACATGAATGAGTTTTGTAAGTAATCATAGATGCTGTAATACAACATACAACTTATAAAAAAATCGAAAAACTCATAAATTCAATATTGATATCAGTTAATGAATATGTCAGTAGAATAGAAACTTAAAACCAATGTGAATAGCCCTTTGTTAGCCGGCGAATGTTAGACTGCGACTTCTTTTATCAAAACTTATCAAGATTACTGGAACCAGGTACAAATTGGCATTCAAGAGAAAATCTAAAACCCATCATCACTTGAATCATCCATCAAAACAATACGATGTCTTTGTTTAGTGGGCTGTGCCGCTGCAGCTGCAATCAACGCTTGACGCTTGGCTCGTCGGGTTTGGCGACCTTGTGAAGAACCATTTAATGCGAGGTCCTCAACAGCAGCATTCATTGCTTGTGTAAAAACCCCGACGTCCATATACTCTATTTCTTCCTGACAAATGGAGTCCTGTTAGCAGTAAAATCAAAATCAGTAAGCAAACGTGAGATAAAATTATAAAAAAACCACAATCATGTTATTAACAATGGTTCATACATCTTCTTCATAGTTGCTTTCATCGGAACCGTCATTTCCTGCTCTGGTATCTACAGGATAAAGCGGCTTTTCCACCCTTCCTAGCCTCAGAGGAACTGCATCCTTCACAGATTTCAAGTATCGAACCTGTTGGCTAATTAACAATTTTGCAACAAGGCTAGTTGAGTGCATTTGTACTTATTTGTAATTTAATTAATATTAAATATAACATTAGTTAGTTAATTTACCTGTCAGAAACCGTAATGCTATCATTCTGTGTAACAAAAGAGGCATCAAACTCATCTAGACCTTCACATTCATCCAAGTCTTTGCCGTAGTAAGACATTTCACATTCATCCATGCTCTCCTTAGCCTCATCGTCAATAAATGGATTCTTTTTGCGTCGATTTGGTGGTGGAGCCTTATCAACAAATGACAAGATCTTAGAGCTGGACGCTGTCGTACTCAATGTGGAAGATGCAGAGTTCCTGCTTCTGCCCAGTCTGCTAAGTCGTGAGAAATTACTACCTCTTAATCCTACGGTGGGTGGACACTTGAACACATCATCCATACTGGTCTCAGAAGGTATTTTCTTTATTGGTGAAATTCCTTCAACTCCAGTTTTATCCTTATCTGTTGTGATACGAGGCGCCTGCACTTTTCGAATGGGTTCTTGCTGCTTACTACTTTCACCAAATAGTAGCAGGTCAACGAAGTCTTCATTTTTCGTTGTTGGAAAAGAAGACGATCCAGAGTTTCGAATGCCAGTGTGAGTTTTCCCATAATCAGAAGTTAGTTCCGCTTTTTGTGGATTTTCATTTGAAGTGCCAAGCACATTTGAAAAACGATTCAGTGTAGTATTCGATGTTAGTACCTCATGACATTCGCCTGCTGTCAATGTGGAACCACTCGAAGGGCGGATCACGTCTACAACAGAAATCGGAGCAACATGATTCACATGAACTTTAGATTCCACCAACAGAGTCTCCTTCTTTCTGAATTTAAATTTTTTGGCTGCTCCACTGCTAATTTTTGGAGCAGCTTTTCTATCTTCAGTCGTGACATATGAGCATTGCGATTTTGTTTGTCCTGAACTAAAATTTTTGGTGTGCTTACTGAGTTTGATTATCTCTGGCTGCGTATGGCCTTCACCTGCTGTCAGTGTGGGACCACTCGAAGGGTGGTTCACGTCTACAACAGAAATCGGAGCAACAGGATTCACATGAACTTCAGGTGGTGGTGTTTTCACATGTACTTTAGATTCCACCAAAAGAGTCTTAGAGCATTGACCTTGTTGAATATTATCCTCTTCAGAATCCTTCTTTTTGAATTTGAATTTTTTAGCTGCTGCACTACTGCTAATAATTGGAGCAGCTATTCTATCTTCATTCATGACATACGAGCCTTGCGATGTTGTTTGTCCAGAACTAAAATTTTTGGTGGGCGTACTGAGTTGGATTGTCTCCGGTGGTGTATTGGAATTGGAGCTTTGACTTGTTTTCTGGTTGAGCAGTCGTTTTAAAAAATTCTGTTTCACAAACTCTGGCGATGGAGGGAATTCAAATGATTCTTCAAAATGTGTTGATGACGAGGAACCTTCGACATCTTTTGAGTACACTGGCGGCAATGGAAATTCATCAGCAAAGTAATCAGACCTTTCTGACTCTATACCACTCGGTGAATTCGGACTGCCTGGTCCAGAAAGTACGGCAGAGACCGCTGGAGTTGGCCTAAATACGTGAGTTGGAAATGGGTCATCAACTTGCGAGCTTCGAAGAATGCCATTTTGTGAGGACAAGCGGCTTTCACATGTATTCCCACATTCACAAAACCCATCATCTTTATTGGCAGAGAATGAACTTCGAGATTCCACATTGTTTTCCACATCATCCAATTCATCCTCATTAAGAAGAATCAACTCTGGATCTACATGGACACAATCCATTATGTCTTCAAGAAGGACATGGGTGTTTTTAGAGAAAACAGCACACGGTTTCCAATCTGTTCTCTTTCTCTCACCCATGTCGAATATACTCCGAAATATTGAGTTTCTTTCGTAAGCCATTGGTTGATTAGGGATGCTTGCTGGAAAATCATTTTGGTAATCCTCGTCGCAATCATCATAATGTACATCAGCATCAGCAACTGCTACTTCTGGACCAATGATAGTCTGTGCTTCATCTTTCTGGGCAAAGTTGTTGGATGTTTCATCAATTATTTTGGTGATTGTATGACTAGGTTTTTTCGCTGGAACAGCTTTAGGGGAAGCCTCGGCAACCTTCGCTAATGTTCTTTTTCTAGGGCCGGTTTTCTTAGTACCCTTTTCGGGTTTTTCTTTGGTTTGAGCTTCTGGAGTAATTAAAATGATCATTAATGATTTCATCACTAACAAAAACAAATTACTGATGTTTAAATGCATTGAATGAAAGTCGTCATACCATGAAATTCATTATTATCATCTTCTTTGTCGTCTGATAAATAGGTACATACTTTCACGGGTTTCTGCTCAGTTGATAATATAATGGACATTTTATAACAAGTCGGATTCAACCCTGTGGAAAGTAAGATATATTTAAAAAAAACTATATAAACCAAAAATCCGCAACGATTTTATAAGCATTAAATGCAATATATTAGGATAAAGGATAACCTACCAGCTGGCACCATTCTGGGGCTAAACTTGTACAAAAATGGCTCTAGTTTTCTAGGATCTGCAATCCCTTTGCTAATACTTGAGTGCTGAGTTAAACTCCTCCTGTATTTCTAGAAACAGATTCAACCAAAAGGCAAAAAATAAGTCATCTCTCAAGTACATACAGTTTGATGGAGTATGGAACAGGTTAACAATTTTATTACCTCTTCTTCTTTCCCTCGGGTTAAAAGAAAAATTGTTTTCCCTTCCCGTTGACGCCCAGTGCGACCCATTCGTTGAATGAGCCGTGTTGGTGAGGAGCTTGCGTCAAAGCAAATTATTAAATCAACTTCTCCTATATCCAATCCTTCCTCCCCAACACACGTGGCTACAAGAACATTAAATCCACCGTCACGGAACTTTTGAACAACCTGCACTTGCTCTTTCTGCTTCAAACCTCTTCCAGTAGTCCCAGTGTTTGTTTGACCAATAAACATCATTGGTTTTACCAATGGGCGGAGTGTGTTCAGCATATTCCCTATCTCCTGAACGCTGTCCCGATACTACAAAAGGATGATTAATTTTAGTAATCATCAGAAACAACTACGAACACTTATAACTTGACGAATCATTTGAACAACTAAATACTGCACCTGACTAAATATCATTACTCTAGTGGTGTCATTACGAGTGCTGAATTTAATGAAATGCTGGTTAACAATATCTTTCAGAATAACAAGTTTCGGGTGGCTCAACGTGTAGTCAATCCTTTCGTTCATCAGGTTCAGTTTTCCAAATCCGGATTCGTCGGCCAAATCGAATTCAAAGGTGGAATTGGCAATGGAAATCTTCAGTTTGTCCTTGATTTCATTGAGGAGAGTTTGCAACTGGGGGTTCTTCCTTAGCGCAGCCGATACCACTGGTGTCGCCTTTTCCTTGTCAAGAACTCCTATTTTTCAATAATAAGTTAGTTATATATTTGGGTTGCTTATTTTAAGCTTTACAGTGGTCTGCGTTAGTTTTGAATGAAGGGAATGTACCTTGAAGATAAATGTAGAATGTTCGAAGACCATGACTTAAAAGTATTTCCAATGCATGAGCCAACGACATACAAATAGCAAAATCGATCTCGATAAACCCTTTCTGGTAGCTTGGCAACTTCTGTGCCAGATCTTTGCGAAAAGTTTCTCTTGCAGTCAAAAGCTACAAACAGTTAGAGCATTCGTAAAAGTCACGATATAAAATGGTATAATATGATATAAAGTATTACTGTTGGAGCATACCTGGTAATGTGTAAGTGAAAAACCACTTCTACCTGTCAAAGCTTTTGCTTTCAACAATTTCCCGGAATATGATTGGAAAACCTTAAACAAAAACAAATTTCAAAATGAATAATGATAATTGATTAAACTAAAAAAATACATATAATCAGTAGTATTTAATTAAAAATATTAGATTTACATACCATCATAACTTGGTCATAAACGGATTTTAAGTAACTGCCATCCAAGTCGACCACTGTCTTTTCCACAGCCTTCTGATGGATGTATGGAAGTACATCCAAGGAGGACTCGATTCGTAACTCCACTCGAGATATTAAGAGGTTTTTAAATACCTACAAATATAGACGAACAAGTAGTCACAAAAATATTAAGTACAAGCAAATAAATGATAATCAGAAGAATACGGTTACGGTTCGAAAGTAACATTGGATACCTGCTTAACTGCTGCTAGATCACTACCAGGCGTTGCACTTAAAGCTAATACACGAAACAATCTAGTCGCTTCAGCAATTTTGGAAATGACTTGTACATACGCATGGTTTCCAGTAGCTTTGTGGGCTTCATCAACGACAACTAAACGAACGTTTTCAGCCCGAAGGAATCCTCGTTCTAGATCACTCAACAAGACTTGGGGCGTCAGAAAAAACACCGTCTTTTGCTGCCACAGCTTTTCCCTCTTCTTAGGCACAATATGACCAGTCAATTCGATTGTTTTGGATGGGGATATGCCAACTGTGTTGTGACATGCATCCAATTGTTGTGTCACCAAAGGTCTTGTTGGGGCCATGAATACAATGATACCTCGAGGGTACCATCTCTGGTAGTTGAACATAACCACAGCACTGATAAATGTTTTCCCAAGACCTACATAATCAAAAATACATTGTAAATATTTCCGATCCAATTAAGCACTTATGTAATGCGTACATTAAGTTAATGAAAGCTCCAGTTAAAAGGAAATTAACCTGTGGGCAGGCTGACTAGAGTATTATTAAATAAAGCCGTTTCAACCATGTTAAATTGATAGTCTCGCACAGGCCGGTTGGTTGGATAAATCCAATTTGATCCTATAAAACCAGGAAAACAAAGCAATTCATTAACCTCACCAATGATAGTCGAACCTCTAAAAAACACTAATATGTTAATATTACGTTAAAAAGTCTGATAACATTAATACCAGAGTATTTATCAAATCCGTCTAATTCAGTTGCAGCGTTGAGCTCCTCAAATGATTTGTTCAAAGAATTATTTTGAAACTCAAATTGCTCAAAGGCCGTATTACATAGATCATCATCGTCCTCAACAGCTGTAACATTAGGAGGAGCCTTGAAAACAAATCCACGACCCCGCCCCTTTCCTCTTCCTCGACTTCCTCCAGAACCCCTGCTGCTACCCCAACCCCGTCCTCGGCCTCCCTTGGTCACGTTCATTCTCACGTCTACCCTGTAAAATCACAAATTAAATAATTGTTTAACTGCAAACTGCAACATAGCAAGTACTCAAACTACTTTTCATTCTTGTAATTTTCTCTGACGTCAGACGTTTTCCGATAAATCGACCACACAATACTGACAAGCAAACAATAACAAGTAAACTTACTGATTGATTATTATCAAATCATCAACATCCACTGCTCGGTAACTACTTTTTTACTAATGATTGCACTGTCCTCTGTCACTATCTTTTATCGTTGGCAACAACACTTTTGTCACGTGTAGTTATTTATTTTTAAAGCGCACATTTACGCATAAGCAACCAATTCCACTACTATTTTTATGATAACACCAGTTAATTTACTATTTTGTTAGTATTTTGTTGTTTGTAGGAGAGAAGTTGTATCAAACAAGAGTAAACATGGTAAGAAAACAAGGAAATACGCAACTTGTTTACCGCCTTATGTTGCAGTAAAATTTTGCAGCCTACCAAAATACAAAATCCATTTGGGGCAAAGTAAGAACATATACATAAGCCTATGTATGTACAAAAGATGAATATTTGTAGGTGACGACAGTGATAATTACTCGTAATTATTATGGGAAGCAATTTTTACCAGTAATTTCTCCATATCACGATGAACTTAAAGATAAGATTTCTTGAAAATGAATACAAATCCATGAAATTGGACTTCTTCATTACAGAGCACGCAGAAAAATGTTCTACCTAACTCTGTGTGTTTGATGCAATGTAAAGGAAGTGAAAATAATATAAAAGAATGCGAAAATGTGAAAATTTTCCCCAATTAAACTTTAATGTTTAGGGATCCAATGACAGTGCATCCAATTAAGCTCTAATAAGCGCAAAAATGTACTAAACTTGAGTCAATTTGATACAAAATCGATCATACCCTAAACATTATAACTTGGCGTAAGAAGAATGGTTTTCATTTCCAGCTTGGGCCCATCCGTATTGGTTAACAGTAGAATCATCACTGATTTACCTACGAAAAAATATATTTAATTTTTTAATGATCAACTTGGTTATTGATTATGGCCTGAGCTTATGGATTGAACTTAATAAATTCAATTATATTACCCCCAAATTTCCTAGTTCCTTTCTATGCCTACTTATTAATCCATCCTATATAAATTACATTTGCATTTCAAAAATGTTGTGCTTATGTTTGTGTGTTCACCAGAATCCATTACATTTCCTTTAACTCAAATTGATTATTGTTTGTTGGAACTATAATGACTTGAGCTATTAAAGTGAATTGAATTGGCAAGAGGTCAGCTTCCATTATTTCAATTTCAAGGTAACAATTTAACAATATGGTGATTGGACTCAATTGATTGATTCCACTGATCATGAGTACTTACTTTCTATGAAGACAAAAACCCATTACGTTAACTCAGTATTGCTTTTAAGGCCATAATATTTAAAAAAGTCGATTAGAATCTGTTGATTTAAAATGATAACTAGTAGTAAACCCTTTGACTGGATTAATTTAAAAAAACAAAGTAGAAATACGGCAGCATTCATAGAACTCATCAATTTCAATATGATAGGCATTTATTAAAGAACATGTTATCATTATAATCATACAAAACTATAGCTTGGGGAAGCGTAATATCCTAAATTTGAAATTAGAAACCACTGTGACTGGCGTAAGTCACTTTGTAATAAATAGTTAATTGAATATCCGTAAACTAACTTAATTGGAGTTTTCTGGCTTCGACTCTAAATTCCAAATCCAATAAACTTTCAGTCTTTCATTTTTCAGCAAGTTTGTACATCTACTCATTTTTTCCTCCATCATGTTTAGCAACCGACTCTGTAAGCTTTTCAGCTTTCTTCTAAAAATGTCCAACACCATTGGCATTGTGACAGGCCATTTTAATAATAAAACTAAAACATTTCATCGCGATATCCGAAATGACTGGAAAGTAAGGATGAATTACAACCTGGCCCTTTTTTGGCTTTTAGGAGCCCTTTCTATCGTCATAAAATATTATCGACTAAAGGATGTCGACCGTTACAATTTGAATTTGGCCTACTGGATGGCAGGAATGCTGATGATGATTATCTTTTCAATTCCTCGTTGGTATCCCCATGATGGTTGCATCGCATTCAATGGGTTTTACCATTTCATGCAATATATGCAGAGTAAGTAAACTCTTTGAAACATTTATGCAAAGTATTATAGTAACTAGGGATTTAGCATACCCTGTATGCTCAACAAATTATTGTCATTAATATCATCATCTTCATACCTGTGTGAGCATCAAATTTACTGATATACTAAATGTACCATGTTCGCCGATAAATTTATTAAAGCTTAGCAAAATGGCCTTGGACTACTTCACCACTTCACTTCATTAGTTCCGCGATCTTCTCGCACTACTCCCAATTCTATTCCACTACTTCCAATTCTCTTTAATACTCCCAATTTTCTTCCAATTTTTACACTACTCCCAATTCTCACGGATACTTATCATTTTCATTCTTAAATCTAATTCATATCTGATTCTTATTCTTCTTCTTCTGATTTTTATCATTCATACCTAAGTAAAATGCGTTACATTACTTTGAATTCTATGCAGGGTATGTAAAAAGCGATTCCTTACATTGTATGTGTATGTAAGATGCGCTTCATGGCATTTTATGTGTATGTAAAAAGCGTTTTATCACGATGTAATGTGCAGCGACGAAGGAATCATATTGCAGTATCTATACTCCCAACTCTCTTCCAATACTTCCAATTCTCTTTCCGTACTCCCAACTCTCTTCCAATACTCCCAATTCTCTTCCCGTACTTCCAACTCTCTTCCAATGCTCCCAATTTTCTCATCCATGCTCTACGCCTTTACACAATAAATGATCTCAAATTATGATGCATTAAATATATTACGGTAGAATAAATTTTGTGCCATTACCCCAGCCGTTTGTTCGTAACAAAAACCGCAGCTTCATAAGTCGTAAATCGGCAGTACTCCAAACAAACAATTTCAAAATACTGGTTGAAAACAGAAAATAATTTATTCTGTGCTTCAAAAAATTAAGTAATCACTATCATATCAATTAACGTGAATTACTGATAGGCTTTGTCAAAGTATCTTCATAAAACCGAGCAAAAATGATGTTGGAGGTACTGGGATTCGTACATGGGGTACTGGCAATATATTACCCACACTCTAATCCACCTCACTGCATGGGCTATACATTCTATATGTGTGTAATAGAGTAGGTGAGTAGGTATGGAAGTGCTTTGTGCTTGGATCTACTTCATCTGCGTGTCAACGCATTCATCATGTCCGATATTATATAAGATTTGGTATGAAACATCCAGTGTCTTCAATCTTTTCAGGAAAATATCGTCCATCATTTGATCCCAACAAAAGCTTAGCAAACCTAGGCTTAGAACTGGCTCTAAGGGCATTTAACATTATGGTTTTTCTGGCTTTCATTTTAATCACAATTATTTTAATTTACGAGCCAAGAGGACTAGTCTTCCTTGGAGATTAGATTCCAGAACACTTCTTCATTTTACCAGTACGAATCCTAGTAATTTTGTTTCACACTTATGTTCTTGTCGTTATGCATTTAAGCGGCGTTTGTGTGATAAATTGCAGCGTAGTTTATGCTTTTTATATAGTTCCGATTTATACACAAGAATTCAATTTTAAATTCAATCGCTATAAAATGAGAAGAAAATTACGCGCTCCAGAAAATATTAGACATGCTTACAGAGGCTTACAAATCGTTCAAACGAATACATTTTACTTTTTGGGATTGTTTGTTCTTATTATTAAAGCCTGGATAATGGCAACATGTCAATATTGTAATTTTGTTCTCATTCGCTATTGGGACCGGCTCAAATTTGTATCAAAAGGACAACTGCTAATGTGGGTATTTGCATTTGTGGGATTTTGGACATTTATATTGGAGTTGGGTCGATTTGTTTACAGCAGAGGAACGAAAGGGTTGACATCTTGGAAAATGCATGATTGGGGTAACATGAGTGAAAACAAACTTATGAAGAAATTTAGCCGGTCCTGCCAGCCGTTAGTCATCAGTTATGGGAGCCAATTTGTTGTGAAGAAAAAAAGTGTTCTTATATTTTATCGCGGCATTACTCGTGGAACTTTTAGAGCTTTGCTAACAACAAAAACTAGTAAAATATTGTAATGCATAATAAATGAGTATACAACGATTGGTATATACATATAAAATGCTATAATACTACCATTTGTAACGGCAAGAACTTGTTTGCATTAGCTATCATTCCATAAGTTGAAATATCGTTTACTGGATCGCTTTGTAACTTGAAGTCTACATTATGTTTTGCTTGCATATAAACGTTCAGTTGTTAAGTTAGAGTTGACCTAAACTAACTACAGGATGCAATAGCTACTTCATAAACTTACAATAGAGTACAATAGATGAATACATGATAAATAAAATAAAATAAAGATAGCTGCGTTCTCTAAATTTTACCAGAATTCAATAATTTAGTATAAGTCAGAGATTGGTAACTGGAAGGTTTTAGTTACAAGTTAAGTTACAGTTACATTTTGTTACAAGCTCAGTTACAAGTTACAGTTACAGTTACATTTAGTTACAAGTTGCAGTTACAAGTTACAGTTACAGTTACATTTAGTTACAAGCTAAGTTACAAGTTACAAGTTAAGTTACATTCAGTTACAAGCTCAGTTACAAGTTACAGTTACAAGTTATGTAACTTAACTGTAACTTAACTTGTAACTGCAACTTTTCAATAAGTTACCCATCTCTGACTGCCAGATACGCCCTGAAAGAGTATGGATACATGCTACTGGACCCAGCTACAATTGCAGCCTTCCAAAATAGCCAATTTAAAATTGAAATTATAAAGAATTCTGTCACATTTCTGTCTGTCATACATTTTGTAACAGCCTCAGTTACAAGTTACAGTTACAGTTACATTTAGTTACAAGCTCAGTTACAAGTTACAGTTACAGTTACATTCAGTTACAAGCTCAGTTACAAGTTACAGTTACAAGTTACATTTGGATACTCGATCAGTTACAAGTTACAGTTACAGTTATGTAACTTAACTGTAACTTAACTTGTAACTGTAACTTTTCAAAAAAGTTACCAATCTCTGGTATAAGTATATATATGTATATGGATTTTTAAAACGCATATAAATCACTTAATATCTACTGCAGTTAATTTTTTTCTTTATTAACCTGCGACATCTCGCATGAAAAGATTTATAATTGTTTTGCTAAACGACATCTTACATAATTGATACATCAAAACCATTCTATACATATAATTTCCCTAGGCGAATTCAACCATACTATTGCCAAATGTCATCTTCAATGACCCAATTACAAAATATACACATCAAGCAAGATATAAATTCCATTTAATCATTCATAATAAATTTTAAATCGTGTTGTTCAGTTTAGTATAGCAAATGTTAATGATTAAATGCAGGCGTTTTGGCAAGAGTTTAATAGTATTACATAGTAATTTGATATTTAGTAATAATTTATTGCTACTTAATTGCACTTTAATTTTTCTGAAAATCAATTGGCTAGTTTATATTAAATACTCTACCATAAGTACAGATATTTCACAAAGAGGTACATTACTACATCTCGATTTATCGGGTTTATTACATTATACGAACTTGCAACTGTGTTTTAGAATGTCGTACATCAAATTGCATTTCTCAAACTACATAAAATATACATATGCGTGATTAACGATGAGGGCGTGAGTCCATGTAGATTTAATAAAATGCACCTCCTATCAGAATTACATTCATTCATACTTTCAGTAGCAACATTTGTACGGTTAAATCAACGGCATAATCAATGCACTTGAGAGGCGTAAGTTGCTCTAGGAAGCTGCTTTCTCCCAATTTAATCTTGAGAAGGGGACAAGATAGACAGAATCTCCGAATCCAGCGATAGTCTTTTGGATGGTTAGAAGTAATTCCTCTACCGTGTGTAGGACACATTTGACGCTTTATCTTTTCAAATAGTTGTTTGGACTCTTCATGAACAGAAGTAATTTCACCACCCATTCGAGCTGTAAAAAAGATGATGCAGTTTGAGACCAATGCCGAGAAGAAGGCAATTGCCAGAGCGTTATTCCTTGACCATTCCAACTTGAGAAGTACTGTGATGCTTAGAGACAAGTTGAATATCACAACGACCACCAGTGTCAAGAATGTATTTTGTAGCAAATTGCTGTTTAGCATGGCCAACAACTGTATTTCTCGGTACATCAACCCTTTCAAAATTGAAAATGAGTTAGTTTTCCGACAGCACAAAATGGACAGTCTGAAACAAAACAAATCTGATTAACGCAACGCATTCGTATTTATAGAGTTAAAATGTATAATAATTTTTATAATTATTTTTATCACGTTTTCAAGTTCTCCAGCAACTTCATTATGCCCAGATTTATAAGACCAAGGATACATAGTAAAGCCGACATGCATCCTTTCTTCCAAACGAAATGATTCACGAGGAGGATGCCTAGTTTCATGAGCACCTGCCATATCTGGAATACAAGGTGGTTTCCAAGCAACTTGATGGAGTTATTACATTCAGGAATGGCCCACCAACCTAAAAGCGTACTTCTACAAGGTTGTTGCCAGTGAAAGCCAAGCACGATTATAGTTGGAGCAGTAGCTATGCTTGTGTACAGACACCAAGTGTAAATCAGGTTGAATGTATTCATAAAAGCATTACTTCCGTTTGGTTTCCTAGTTCCAGCGCTTTGTTGCTGGTCGTTGTTGTATTTCTTTCCAAAGTTCAGGAGACCGTTGATATAGAGTTTTAGTTCCTCCGTGTGAGCACTGCTTACATGCATAAATACACAAACCAAGGGTAGAGCTGCTGTTGTATATGCATTAATAAATTTTGCGAAGATATTTGGGTTTTTGTTGGTTTTGTTTGTGTTGAATTTTTCGTGAATTGAAATTTGCGTGAGAATACAAGCTATGACAAAGCAGTAGATGTAGTGATCTCTCTTTCCCCGCTTTTTTGAGGATACATTTTCTGTATTTGTTTGAGTCAGTTGTTTAATTTCAGGATTCCATGTCAAACCCATGCTTTTGCATTTTGACTCTTTAATACAAGTCTGGATTAGCAATCCTTCAATATTTTGCAATTTGGCAAATTTTTTAATGACTTTGGTTTTGAAATTTTGAATGTCTAAACTATGTAATAGTTTACGGGTCATTTTCATTTTCACTAAGCTATTTCAGAAATGTTCAATGTAAATCGGCAATAGGTGCGAGCGAAGTGTTCTTGTAAATGAAGTCTATGAGGGACAAAAAAATTGAACCAGAACCAGAAGTGGTAAAAACGGATTTGGTAGCTAAATTTGAAATATATCAAGCTTTAAAATCTGATAGAATAACTTGTAATTATGTTTCCACATCAAAAACTTTGATTTCCGTAACTAGATTTAAAACCATAAGTTTAATCAACAGGAAGCAGAATATAGAGTTAATTAGTTCCGTCTGCCTTTCCCACTTCACTCCTTTTAGTAATTCCCGTAATCTTGTTAAAACATCGCAAATATTTAGGAGGAATAAAGTTAATTCTCTACCCCAAATAATATTAGATATGTTGTGACATTAAATTGACGTAAACCGAAACTGGGCCAATTGAACTAAACCACTTACAAAATTTAACCAATTCATAATACATTAATCATTAATGTCTCGTCTGAAAAGACTGCTCAAATAGTACAAGCGATGTATAATTCATTTCCATTATAATTAAGCGCTGTTATTTTGTCCAAAATAAATGTCCTTTTGGTGGATTCTTAAAACATGCAGATGTTTTCCGAATGCTGTCAATTATGCTCGAAATTATTTCTGACAACCTTTTTTATATTAAGCATATTCTGGGTTTTTGAAATGTTAGCTTGAAGACCATGTTAAACTGTGCTAGAAAAAATATACTGTAGATGTTTTAAGTCAAAATTGATGCAGATTTAAATTAAAAACTATAAAATATGTGTGTTTTTCTTAATTTTTTGCAATTTACTAATACTATCTGGTCCGGTAACATTTTCACACCATATACATAAGAAAGCGCAAGTTTCCTTCTCTAGGATAGCGTTGGTACCAAAAAGTTATCTGTCCAGATAAGACGTAATTAATTAATGAAGATGACCGTATCCCAATCGTCGGTAATCAGGGATGGGTAAATCAAGAAATATGAATTATCCAATTACAAAATATTTGGTTTTGACCATTTTAAATAATGCTTAATGTTGTGTATTTTATCATAATTGACTTTTGACATTATAAGGTTTCGTCATTTTACGTAAAAAAACGATTATTTTGTAATTTGGTATATTGTATTTTGTAATTTACCCATCCATGTTTGCCGATGATCGGGATACTGTCATTGTTCATAGGTTTGAGAAGATGTTGATGAGAGTTTGTGTTAGTTGAGTTGAGAAACACTTGTATGTGTATTATTTAATCTTTCGTTTTGTGCTCCCCTTCTTGGAGCTTTGACCTGTTCTTATTTTACTAATCATATCGTCTGGGAAATCCCCATGATCCTAAATTGTTTGTTTGACTGTTCAATGAGGACTGATTTATGTTAATAATGTTAAGCTACGATTTGTTATAATACTTTAAAAGGTTAATGCCATTTATGCCATGTCATTGCACTGTTCTAATTCACTTCCTCGGTGCCTATAAAAGGCAACTGAACCATAATGTTAATGTCCAGTATTCTTCTTCTTCTATTGGTCCGTTACTATCTTCACACTTATCTAGAAAGACTCAGTAAAGCACACGACTGTGTCTTGGTAACCTTGACTATTAATCTCATTTCATATCGACTGCTACTTTTTGATTATTACTTTTACATTATGCAAGGTTATTTACCATACAGCTAGAGCGTCCAAAGTTTCTTGAAATATTTTAAGTTCAATTTATGGTATTTTTCCAAAACTTTTGAACCAAAACAATTTAGTATGCAAAGAGATGGGTCCAATTAAAAGCCTGTTTTCTTTTCTTTATGGTCTTATATATGTAGTCTTATGTATGTAGCCTTTTTTCGTCGACAAGAAAATAATTTTAATCCCTGTTTAATTCCAACAAACCGTGATACACACGCAACGCGGAGCAGTTGGTTGTTCTTGGTGTACTATGACATGGTATACACTCAACGCAGGTATATACTCTACGCAGGTATAAACCTTACGCAAATCCCCAAAAGGAGAAATTTTTCATTCTCAAAAACCAACGCTCCGCGTTGCTTAATAAAAGGAAGTCACTTCTATCCGATTTGCCATGTATGATATGTTCCTCGGAGCAAATGCGTAATATAATTTATTTCTAAGTTAAACTTTATTACTTTTTATCAATTTAGGGCAAGCCGGGAACGTAAACAAATGCTTATTAAAAATACAACTGTTTTGGTTTTAGTACCACGTAAGGCAAACCCTCTGGGACTCAACTACTTTCTTCAAAGAATAAGGAAGTTTGGGAATGCGTTACGAGCAGAGACGGGACCACATGTGGTATACCACATTTGTGACGCCACACGGTGCTTGCAACATAACCAACCCAAAAGTTATGTGGTGTTGTGTATGTGATATTCAATAGGGGAATGTGGAGTGTGGTTTTGTGGTTCTTAATATGGGCCGTGGTTTTGGAGGAGCCTGCATGTGGTATGGTTGTGGTGCTACACAGAGGTGGTCCATGTGTGTGGAGTGTGGCTCAACTAAATGCCCGTCTCCGGTTTCGAGCTACCAAAATAACTAAATTATTTCATGCTTTTATGAATATATTAAGCGACTAGCCCCATAAATTCACTTTGCGTGAATATCTGGACCTGAATCTTTTCCCCAAGTCGGGTTATCTGTATGATTGCTTGTGGAGAAAAAATAATACTTGTTAATCAATTTTTTATGACCGCCCGAATTGTTGTTGTACGCTTATAGTGTTCCTCAAGATTTTCGACGGGACAGTCATTAAATGTGATCGTTACAGTGTGGACTGTGAAAATCTAAAGAGGAAATCACATTTTATCTTTACAACTCTCTCATTTTCACAACAGAAAACCTGAAAATAATACAGGAATAGTTAGATTGGGTTAAAATGATGATTCAAGAAAATTTGTTGGGTTTAATTAGGCTTAATGTTAGGGTGAGAGAGTTTCTTGGCAATTGTCCTTACTGGTTCAACACTAACCAAACGTTAGCTGTAAGAAGCGGAAGTGATCTAGCAAGGGAATACGCCAAAGTCACTCTTCATGGTTTATACACCATAGTCTTATGCACTCAGTTCGTACTGGAAACCAAAAGCCACACTGTACCATTAGTAATCTCTCTACAAAGTTTTATGTTTTCCAGTGGGATGATTGTTTTTTGTTTCACAGAAAGCGTTGTCTTGCATCGAAGAAAAGGTTTGGTTGAGCTATTCAACCTGTTTGTTAAGCTGGAGGATCATTTTCTAAAAAGTATGTAACTACATTTGATTTTGTATCAAGGTTATATGAAATAAGTTTTATAATTTTTTTAATTGGTTGAATTTTTCAGAACTACCCATTAACCGCGTTTCAAAATTACATGAAATTCGAGCCATCAAGTTTATGCTTTTCTGTGCAGCTATATTCCCATTATTTGCTGGTATTCCCCACGTTATTTTACAAACTATGAATTGTAATTCCATAACCTTTGCTTACTTTACTATTCCTGAATGCGGGAATCCTAATTCACTGATTTGGAATGGGGGATGGTCAACGTTCCCTACAATCAAGCTGATTGGGATATGCACATTAACCTTTTGGTTAAATATGGATCTTGGTGCTGGATATGTAATTGTTCTCGTTGATTTTTCTCTCGTCCAAGCATATTGTTTGCGAAGGTATATCCAGGTTATAAATAGAATGTTTGTTGCAAAACCTGAGAAAGCAATGAGGAATTTGATTTACTACCGACATATTCAGGTCCTAAGTCGTTACTACAACACGTTGCAGCAAGATGGGCTTATTGTGGTCGGAATTCTTTTGGTTTTATTAACTATAATCATTGGTTTCTTCACAATTATATCCGTCGGCTTACAACTTACAGCTCCAGAAATGATTTTGTTTATCACTTGTGTCCATGATTCAACAATCTTTCTTTTACTATCCACCACAGTCATGTGTCAACTCTATGCCGACTCAAAAGGATATGTTTCCAATTTAAAACGGCTTTTGCCATTCATCGCAACAGGAAAGAACCGGAGATGGAGCAGACGTTACGTGAGGTCATTTTATCCAATCAAATGTTTCTTTGGGTATGCAAACTATGTGGACGAACTCACCCCGTTAAATTGGCTCAATTTTTGCATAAATCAAACTGTAACAGTGTTGATGTTACAGTAGAAGTTAAACATCACACATGGTTATAATGTGTAGCTTCTCAGAAAACGCACTCTCGGTTTAAATTCAACATTTATTTAGGCACTCTCAAGAAAGTTTTCAATTATTTGCTTTCTTCTTAGGTGGCTGTGGCTTTTATACGTGACCTAAGTGTTCGCTCAGTTGTGTAATATGTTGTAATAAAATATTTAGTATGAGGTTAGATTAAAATATACATAAGTTATACACGTAAATAAGTTGCGTATATAAGTAATCGATTAACTTATTCCTAAATTAAATTTTACAACCTGATTGGTTTGAGGTTTATTGTCACCCTAAATTCTGCGAAGCTACAGTTGTTGTGAGCCTAGAAGTGTGGCTCAAGAACTAAATAAAAATGTAAGGTAAATAATAACGTGAAATAAATAAATAACAAGTTACATATATCAGACAGAAATCAAGTTTTTTTTTAAAATCCATACACTAACTTAATGTGTTGGCAGGTAGCACCCACTATTTTTAACATGTCAATTTTAATCAAAATGCAACTCATATAAAATATTTCCACCTAATTGCAGGTTTTTAATAATTATCTCCAATAATAATACAACTTGGGATCATCGATTTATTGTGATTCTCCATTTCAGCGCGGATTTACCTATGTAAGAGTCACTTTTGCGTAAAACGTCTGTATATGTGTTAATGCGGAATTCGTAATTGATTATATTTTCGATATTTTATATTAATTTCTTTTTAAGTAAAACTTAATTACCTTTTACCAATTTACTTGAAACCTGGAACGAAAAAATGCTCATTAAAATAAGAACCGTTTTGCCTACATTGCCACTGATGGTAAACCCTCCTAAGAGACAAAATTCAATACTTTTTCAACTAGAAAGAAAGGTTGGGAATGCGGAATAGCTATCAACACGACTCAATTATTTCATGCTGTCATGAATATCCTGAGCCAATTTATTTCTTCCATTCGGGTTAAAGGAACGTCTATCTTGGAGAAATATGTCTAAATAAATTGAGTTTGGCTATTTTCTAAAAAAAACTCATTTTAATACATCTACAAAATAATGCTCAACTCTACCAAACATGCAATGTTAAACTGAAGCTACCGGGTAATATAATTTATTCTTAAGTGAAACTGAAGTAGGTTTTAACAATTTAATGTCTGGAATGAAAAAAAATAACTAATATTAAAAGCAAACTGTTTTGGTTAGATTGGCTGGTAAGCAATTCACCTGGGACACAAATCTATATCCTTATATAAAAGTACAACGGTTTGGTAAATTGGTAGATGCCTCCAACACCACTCAAATTTTTCATTCTGTGGTGAATGCTTTCAACCAAACTATTTTTCCCAATGTGGGTTAAAACTGGACATCCGTAAAGAAATATTTTAAAATGGTTTCTATTGATCGACCTAAAAAAACATCCACGCATAGTTTCTCCCGTAGTCTTCTTCTGAACAATCCTTAAGAATAATCCGTACAGTATGCACTGTTTCAAATTCTCCACTTGAAATTCCAC
The DNA here is from genome assembly GCA_964034955.1 of Orchesella flavescens. Lineage (NCBI taxonomy): Eukaryota > Metazoa > Arthropoda > Collembola > Entomobryomorpha > Orchesellidae > Orchesella > Orchesella flavescens. The sequence continues at coordinate 39,541,736 of OZ035954.1, read as the reverse complement.
AGGGAAAGCCTTTTCTCTTCGTAACTCTTCCGTTTTAGTTTTTTCAAGCATCCAACAGGAGACCTAAACATAATATTTGCCTAGTTAAATTGCGCTAAAATGTTTATTCAAGAAAACTGGTTGGGTTTAATTAGGGTTAGTGCTAAATTTCGGGAGATTCTCGGGAATTGCCCTTTCTACTTTCCAACAAACTAAACATTAGCTGTAAGAAGCAAAAGTCAACTATTAAGGGAATATGCTAAAATCACTTTATATGGTATCTACTCCATCTTCTTGTGGACTCAGTTTATTTTTGAATTCAAAAGCAACACTGTACCGTTAGTAATTTCTCTACAAAGTCTAATTTCTTGTAGTTCCATAAGTATCAATTTTATTACTGAATGCGTTGTCTTGCATCGACGAAAAGGTTTGGTTGAGCTATTTAACCTATTTGTTAACCTGGAGATTCATTTTCTTAAACGTAAGTCACCAATTTTTATAGCAGTGTTAAAATACACTTTTAATGAAGAGCTTTGTTTTGAAATTTTGGATGATTATTTTTCAGAACCGCCCAATAATAGGGTTTCAAAACTAAATGAGGTTCGAATCGTGAAGTTTATTTTACTATGTGGAGTTTTCTTTCTATTCTTAACGGCTTTGCCGTATTCACTTATGCAAACCATAAATTGCAATTCCAAGTCGCTACTACAATTTGTTTCAGCAAGATGGGCATGTTGTGGCTGCAAGTTTTTTGATTACGTAGCTGAAGCGGAGCATTCAGCGAAGTTATGGTTTTACCCAAGCTGTCTGTCCGTCCGTCTGTCCGTGCGAACTCTCCTGGTTACATACATTGGCTGATTTGGAATGAATTTGGTACACAGGTAGTACTACTCAAGACGACCTCTGGGAATACTTTTGAGACAAATCGAAAGTTATAGGCTCGAAAGTTCAGTAACTCATCGATTTGGCTTAAACGTATACGTATACGTAAGCACAGCATTGCATCCGTGTGTATGTGCTTGTGCATGAATCCGGAATCATGTGCCTGTGCATTAAGTCAGAATCCGAACTGGTATTCTACAAGTAATGCTTTTACTACGTTGGGAGAGGATCGCAGAGGTGGGTTAAAAGAGAGAGGTGGTGGAGGAGATTGGGTGGACATGGGAGGAGGGGTTTTGGAGGTGATCACTCAACGCCTTCTTCAGCTACGTCTCTGGCCTGCTTACTAGCAGTTTATTCACATAAGATCAATAAGACAGGACAACAGAACAATCGTGCGTACAGAGCTCTAACGTAACAACTAAACTTGACCGAATACATCCTGTGCCAACTGCACGCAAGACTAAGCACACCTTCCCATTATCAAATATTACCACGTCTAATAATAGTTAATAATTTAATGACATTAAAAATTCGATGCTGCTCATTCACTTATGAAATTGGGAGTAGTATTAATGTACAGGCAGATGTTTATGACAATAATGAGTATCCAGTTACATATTACAAGTACTCTTTATTGCTTCATGTATATTACTCGAAATTAAGTACGTCTTTATGTTCAAATGTATTTACTAGCATAAAATATATTTCATTCAATGTTTCTTTTAAAAAGTGTCATTTTCATTTGTTTGTGAGATGAAAATCCTGAGTAATGTACAATTGTTTCATGGGATCAGTTTTTCATTGTGTTATGTGGTCACTTCCTATTATAGAGGTGTGCGATTAAATGTAAGCCTTTTTGTTTCATTTTGTTTGCTTTTGCGAACAATCTTCAAAAATTAAATTCATGATTGTCAAACATGGAAGTAAATTTCAATAATTTGTCCAAATTAGGCAAAAGAGAAAACAAGACCTGGTTTAGATAAAGTATAGCAGTTTGCAGCATCACTAATTTGACAAAACGAATGCCCAAATTCAAAATTGTGTGACTGTCCTCAGTTTGTAATGCAAATTCTCGAATATTATTAAAGTTCAATAAATTAATTAATTTTTTTTGTACAGATAGACTTTTGATGCAATGAAACATTTAAGTGGTTAGTAAAAGTAGCTGTATAGTTAATCCATTGCATAATCAATGCATCTTAAAGGAATTAGTTCTGGCAAGAAATTATTTTCCCCCAGCTTATTCTTGATTGGTGGATACGATAGAACCTTCGATACCAGCCATTAACCGATCTGTGGCCCCACGTTAAGTTTCTACCAAACGATGAGCATTGCAGTTGTTTAGTAGGCTTTTTGCATTTGGACTATTTAATACAAGCCTGGATTAGCATTCCTTCAATATTTGGCAAATTTGTCAATGACTTTGGCTTTGACATTCTGAATGTCTAACCTGGAATAATTTTCGGGTCATGATGAGCTATTTCACAAATGTTCAACATAAATCTGGAATATTTGCGTGCGAAGTGTTCTTGTGAGTGAAGTCTATAAGGAGACAAACAAAAATTTTAAATCCAGGCAATGGTTTATGACCATACCATATGGAGGTTGCAATGCATTATGCTTCGAAATATATGCTTTGGTCATGTTGAAAAACTTCGATGGAATTGAAGTGCACTTTCACAACCCTCAATCCATCGTGAATGAAGATTGAAAAACGAAATTTAGCTGGGTGTATGGTGCCATAGTCAAGTATGAATACGATGCTTCCCTAACGACTGCAGATAGATATGAGGTTCAAAAGGCGTTTGTGGACATAGAAGGCAAGACATGCATCAGGTTCCATGGTCGTGATGCTTGGTCTCCAGGAGAAGCCGCATATGTAAATATTGAGTATGATGAGACTGTTTGTGGAAACGCAGTTTTTTGTCGTACTGGAGGAAAACAACATGCCAAATTCGGAGGAATTTGTCGCAACAAAACACCATGATTCATGAGCTAGGTCATGCTCTCTGCTTAGGTCATGAATTTGCGGGAAGAGACAGAGACGACTATTTATAATTTAACCAATGTTCTCCAAACGAAATCCCTGGTAAGAACAATTATGAAACCAGAGGTCACCTATTTGACTACGTGAGTTAGCATGAATTATCAGTGTGGCTCGCCGGTGTGTCAGCATCCCAATTTGGAATAGCGGAAGGATTGAGTGTGATGGATGCCGACAAATTAAATGATCTTTATGATTGCAAAGGTAAAACTATAAATTGCATTGCATTGTAATTTATAATTAGTCTAAATGGTTTATTTACTGACGTAAAAAAATCTTATTATTCCAAAGGTTGCTTCAGCCGCCTGGGTCAACGCCAACCTATCTTATCATTTCTAATTTTAGTCGAACTGAAGGAGCCGAATTGTTATCAAACTACTGTTCCTGTTGGAAGAAAACCAAATACCGTGGCATGTGATTGCAGGCCACGAGATTGACGATTGCTAAAATCAGCAAGTTTTACAAGGCGACCTATCTGCAATGCATTGATCATCCTCAATTTGTGTCACCTGAAGTTGGTCTACACAACTGGCAACAAAAAATAATGAATAATTTGAATTATGTTGCTTATCAGTAAAAGGTATAAAATTTAGCAGAATTATCTATAAGTAATAAAACTGCATAAATCGACCAATAGATCTGCATATATAAGGGTACAGAATGTCAATTTGCATATTTCTTGGAGCATTTCTTTCTCCCACAGAGAGCCTCGCCTAACAATAGTATAATTTTCTAACTTAAATATTAAATGCATCAAATTATCGAGTAAGTTTTAATTTATTAAGTAGTATGTAAGCAAATACTAACCAAAAGAATTTTATGAGACACAAAGTTTCATGAAATTTTTAATTCCTTTTCAACATTTATGCAGAACAATTTTTAATAAATGGGTGCAAAAAGTTTTAACGAACCACTTTTAATTTTAATTCATTCTCGTTTATTTTAAACTCTCAAATTAAAATTTCAGGCATTCTAGATTTTTGTATTTGTTTGAATGTTACAAATTTTAACTTACAGTTGCAATTATGCCATAATTTATTGTGAAACAGCCGAAGCAAGAAATACCAAGTTCATTTCCATTAACTATATCCATAATCATAACAAGTACATCGGATGGATCCTTGCAAATCATTTCAAGTTCCCGTTTTCGACAAACAAATATCTTTTTCCGCTGTCTGTGAAACAACAATATTTTTTTAATCCGAGAATGCAAACATTATAAGTTATAGCAATTAAATATATTTTCACCTCAGAACATGCATCTGCAGCCAGAAAGAATGTTGTATGAATTAAAATACACCTCACAACATAAAATTTGTCCGCATAACCATCCATATTCGAAAAATCGGACAAAACATAAGAGACAAAGGCAACTGTTGTCATTGTGAACATGAAGAACAAACACTGAATGTATTTGTTAGTACTGTCAATAAACGCTTTAAACTCGATGTACTCGTCAAATAGCTAGAATATAATATTTGTATTACACATTTCTTGAAGTTTGGGGAAACATTATTATTGTAGGGACAGACTAAAAAATAAGAATGTTAAACTAAACAGACCTGTGTTGAATCAATTTGATCTCCGGAGAAGCTTATTTCGTTTAAAAGTTTTCGAAAACTTTTCAAATTAGAACGAATGAAAATAGCAAAAACCAAATTAAAGAGAACATAGCTGAAAAAAGTAAAATCCGAATTTAGAAAGGGAAACAGTGTTGCATAGCTCAGCAAGATGTATGAATACGAATTTTTAGTTGGCATCGCCTCCATCAACACTGGAAAGTTTTTCGAAGCGTTTTCAACCCAGGTGGTGAAGAAAGATTGTATTCCTGCATGAAGTCCATCTTTATTTGCTGCAATATAGGAGTAGCCAACGTATAAAGTAATGAATTGAAGAGCCAAAAAACTAAGATGTACAGCCGTTTCTGGGGAAAAACAAAAGCAAAATTATTTTCAAGTTAGGAATTTGGTGATCTTGTCATACTTGTGTGCTTTACTCACTTTTTGGTACTGACCTGGAGCTAGATCCATTTTCCTTTCAATAATTTCTAATAAATCTTGTAAGTCATTCTTTTTCCAATTAGCCATGTAAAATAAATAAATATATAACATGCAAGAGGCAACATTTCTGCTAAAAAGGAAAAACTGTTGAAGATCTTCCTTGTGAGAGGATACCTTGTTGAATGTCGGTGGGTTATCCGTGACCACGTAGATTATTTCCACTATGAGCAGAATGTTGCACAAAATCTTTAGGATAAATGACGCAATGAAGTTAGCTTTAATATTTGAAAATAAATAAAGATATTCAATTGTGTATATTTAGCTAATTTTGTTTCGCCTTTTGTGGAAGAAATTCAATGATACCAAACTGTCGTATTTTGGGATTCCATCTGAAAGTGAATCCCGTCACGAGGTGGAGAAAGTTACTGTAAAAAATGCTTCAATGAAAGCAAAGTTTCTTATTGGAAATGTTGGTTTAAGGATGTGTTCCTGTAGGCTCTTGGAGTTAGCAGGTAATTTTTTGGGTTAAAGGGAATGGGACCATAGTTTTTGGTTTCATGATATAAAAACCGTCTTGATTGAAAACCCGGAGTTTATCTAAAAAATTACATTTCGGTACCCATAACCATACTGACGAACGGACTTGGATGTAATGAGTTGATTTTTAATATGTAACGACAAAACATCAGTCCTTTTCATAATTAAATAAATGCAAACATGTTTACTTGTCTCGACTTGTGTTAGTGTTTGCAACTCAAGTAATGTATTACATTTAAACCATGCAAATGCGTATATTGTCAGTGTCCTTTTCCTTGGCTAAAAGCTAGGTCACTCATCAATCAGAATGAACTGCCTAAAGTTATTAGGATCAAATAGTACAAAAGGTTCCATATGATTGTGTTGGCATAAAGCGAATACTTATGGCTTCAATTTATTAAATTGGTCATCAGAAAACGTTTCGTGTTATGTTGCTCTGGACAGGAATAATGCAAAGTAAACATTAAATACTTCATTCGTACATATATGATTGAATTTGCTTAGACTCTTGTAAATGCCAATTATGGCTTGTCATTATGAGATGAAAGTCATCATAACAACCTGTTATTCTTTAGCTTGAATTAGAATAATTGCAAATGTAATTGAGTTGATGATAATCTGCAATTAAAATGAAAAGATATAAATTATTAATATAGTTTCCATTGAAAACTTTTAGACAAAGACGGTTATTTTGGTCAGATATAAAAATTAAAAATCACCGTTCCAATCAACGAGTAATCCATTGTAAAGCAGCCGTAGCAGTTAATTCCAAGCTCATTCCCATTTGGTATATCCATAAGTATTGTAGAGACGTCTGAAGGGTCCTTACAAATTTTTTCAAATATACGCTTCCTATCTATCAACATCTCTTTTATTTGTGTTGTCTGATAGCAAAAAAAATAAAAAGTTAACCTTTCATTCACTAAGTAATATTTAAGTTATTTTAATGTTTACGTTAGAGTTTGTGCATGTGGAACCTTTGCGCAAGCAGCTGCAGCAATGAAGACAATTTTGTGAATAGTAAATATCCACCCGCAATAGTAAATTAGCAGACCAGACTCTAGATCAGAAAAGGATGCCAAAAAGTGTGGCAAAAACGGGGCTATAGAAAACAAAACAAGCGACGCAAATCTTGGTTGGATGCATTGGTTAATACATTTCAATAACGACTTCAGCTTCAGGTATTCTTCTAGAAGCTTTTTAACATAAAATAACATTACTAAATCGATTGAAAGCAATAAATGAATTCACCTGTGAGTTGGGCATTCATTTACCTCAATTTCAATCAAATTATCTGACGCAGCTTCGATAGTACTAATAAAACTATTCATGCTTGAATCGAAGAATAACACAAATACAAAATTAAAAAGGAGGATTGTAAAGTAAGTAACCATTACGTGGCAGTTGCTTATGAATGCAATATAACTCAAAACAAATTTGGACAATGAGTTTTCCTCCGGTATAATTGGGTGGAGAAACGGTAAAAGTTTTAAGATATTAGTGAGCACTCTGTTATAATTAGATTCGACTATCTCTTGAATTCCGTCAAAGGTAAATGGATAACTGTGAAAGGTGTACAGAAAGTTTCCTAGATGAATTCCCAAGAATAATGAGAACAGGAACAGTAACTAGAAACAAAGAAATTAAGACCTGTGGTAAAATGCATTGATTTAATGTTGATTTTGTATAAATATTGCCGATTAAACACAAAGAACATTGTTTCCCAAGTCATCCGATTAAAAATTGAAGAAAATATAATTACCTTAGAAAGTTTTATGTCGTCACCATTGGCTTTCTCCTTCATTACCTTGAGCATCCTGGTGAAATCCGACCTTTTCCAGACAAACGCGTGTAAAATCATCCTACGGCTAAAAATAGAACCTAAATATCTGAAAGCTTCAAAACAAAGTTGCAAATCTTTTTTATCAGAAGAAACTTGAAGGATGCGGATACCATCTTTGATAATCAAGAATATTATTTCCAATGTCAATAGAATTATGACGGATATCTAAAATGAAAATTTAATAAACAGTTATTGAAACAAAAGTTATGATTATTTTTTTCATAAAGTTAAGTTTTCGTAATTCGTATTTATAACTTAAAACCTTTTGTGGCAAAAATTCGATAATACGGAATTCCTCATAACCACAATCCCATTTAAATGTATAAGGGGATGCGAGGAGAAAGTAAGAAATGTCGAGTAAAGATTTAACATATTTAATTCCTCGACAACTAAATTTCATAGCCATAGCCGGTTTGCTACTTATAATTGGCTCTATTTTAGTTTTACTTACTGCTGAGAATTTTACAGCAGGTGTAAAAATACTTAACATGTCGGACTTCATTCGCAGCAGTTTCCCACGCTGCAGCAAGTGGACATATCGAGAGTACACATACAAATTCATGAAATTCAATAATTTCAAAATGTGTCAGCTTTCTAATAATCTACTAAAAAACTGTTCGCAATCAACTAAGTGTGGGGCGATATTTATTAATCATCCACGTTTGCATAAAATTTCTAAAAATATGATTTGGAATAAATGTATTTGTAAACTGAATGAAGGAATTCATTCATTCAGTTTAATTGATCATGAGAATGGGAAATGGGTGGGGCGGAAATTATACGTTTTTATACATACACATACATGCCATACCAGCCTAATCTTAATACGCTTCATGCGGTTCTGGATTGATTACGGATTATGGAACCTGAACTAAGCCATTGGGATTATCGGTTATAGATAAACTTAATTAAAATGAAGTTAGTGGAAATTGCGAACATATCTGAGAACTTTGTCAAAGCAGGCAAGAATCTTACTAGCCAAAAGTTTGCATTGAGTTGCCTTATTCTTACAGTACAGGTTGCATAAATTCTACATAATGAACAACAACAACTTCGGAGAATATTTTGGCCAGTTCTTGGGTTTCCTTTCTTCTCTTCCTTTCTTCTTCGATGTTCTCCACCCTCCACCACTACTTAACCTTATTTCCTGAATACCTAGAAACGACCATTTTTACCGACAATTCGAGAAGTAACACAATGCCGGCTATTCCTAACATAGTTCCTGCAACCGTTATAGTTCCCATAAACGCAGTTATTTTGGTAGCCACAGGATCCTCCTGCTTCTTCTCAATTTTATCTGCCAAAAATATGCGACTATATAAATTCCCGTTGCTGATTCCTAGTCCAGTTGGTTGACCATTAAGACTTTTCCAATACCAATAGTAATACAATTTGTAATAGCGGCTTATAACCATCTCATAAATGCCCGAGTGGACAAACGACGGAAAGAATTTTGAGAAACGGAATGTTGCAAAACTAGCGTAAGCTTGAGACCAAATCAATGCCTCCTTTAGAAATGGTCTCTGTTTGGGTACAACGTGTACCAATGTGTTTGTACCAAAAAATAAGGTTCCCCTTTCATTCAAATCTCCACCAAATTCTTCGCGTACCGCGGCAAATTTACTATATGTCGTATTGGCTACCTCAAATTTGTAATTTTTAAAAGTAACCATTGCATTGTTTGAAGGATCTTCAACAAAATTTTGCACCTCCTCATAATTCCCCCTGGCTATTCCTTGAACTGCTTGAATAAACACGTTGTCAGCTACGTATGAGCCCTTTAGTAAAAAACTAAGGCAGAATTTTTTAAATTTCTCTGGTAGTCTAAGATCTTTTTCACCCCACTCTTCCCAATTAGTATATAGTTTGTTAAAGTCCTCATGTAAGCTTTTTGGTGCCATCAAATCAAAATCCTCTCAATTCAGTAACTCTTCCATGCTTCTTGGAAAGTCATCATATTCATGTTCTGCAGTCATAAAAGACAGTAGTGATGAGTTGTAAAATTGTCGTAGAAAAATTGCCACAAAAATCCACAGCAACATGACAATTTTTGCTCCGAGTTGGTGATTTCGTAGTTCATCCACATCTTGTTCGAAGAGAACCGAATATTTCCAAAATAAAATTTCCTGGATGGGTTCCTTTAGTGTAATGATAAGCCAAATAGAAATAGCTAGCATGGTTACTATGAGGCAGATCCAAATATTCAACATGAAAGGGTGTAGGAAAGCAGTGAGATTTATCTCAAAGAAATTTACTTTTGGGAAAAAGATTTGAAGATACAGGTTCCGCTCTCGTTGACCATGGGGGAAATTTTGCCACCGGATGTAATAATACCGACGTTGTGGTTCTTGGTTCAGTTCCAGCAAGTGCTTGTGAAATAATTCGCAATCGGCAATATGAGTGCAATTTACGTGAGGAAAGTAAGTCCTGTAAACTTCACATCGTTCGTCAGCGGCAAATTCCCTGTAAAATTTGCACCTCCAATTCCTTGGAAATGAAGGGGTGGTGGATTTTAATTTTAAATTTGAATGCAACGTTTCCCAAAATTCCATCATGTTTTTTATTGTCTTAGCAAAATCGCTTGGTAGCCTCGCCAACGTGACCACGTATGAGCTGACATATCTGGACCTGTCCCAATTATATTCAATTCCTTCGTTGCAAGCGAAGCAACCGACGCTTACGGTGTTTTCTTTTGTGTCAATGAAAATCAGCAATACTGTACTATACACTGCTACCACTAGCCTCTTATTTGGGTTTGATTCCAGTAATTTCTGAGCTGTAATTTGCAAAAGTATGACTGTTGGCATTTTTACCAGCTCTTTGTACTCCACAATTGCAGTTTGCAAACCATGAATCTCATTTTCAGGTTTGGGGAGAAATACATCATCTATAATTAGGAGGAGGTCTGATGAAGCAAATCTTTGCTGTTTCATAATTCGAGTCGTATTCCGTAAGATTTCTTGATAAGCTAAGTCATGTATTGCAGTTTGACCCTTATTTCCAACTGTATTTCGAATATTTCTCTCAAGGTTGGGTGAATGGAAATTCAATAGAATGCACTGAATAATTATGCATTGGGTAAAAAATATTGATGAAACTAAATTTGACTCTGACCACACAATTTCTACTGTGGTTTTGTGAAAATTTTGCAGTAAAACTTCCTGGGTTTGCGACCAAGTCGCGTAAGTTGTAATAGGGCTATTCATATTTAAATATTAACGGGAAATTATATTCTTAAAAATTAGACCATTAACTCGTAGGCTGACCTGAATTGGTTAAAAAAATTCCTGTAAGTCTTAACGGAGAGTATTTAAAGTCTTAATAAAAAGGTGTGAAATGTTTTGGGAATTGATTCCATGAGAAAATTGAACTGAAATGTAATTTTAAAGAAAGCAATACCCTTTAAGGATAATTTGAGCAATCATCCGAGCTGAAACTCTCGAAAATCTTTACGCATAATCATTAAATGATATTGGATATAAAATTGCTCTACTGGTCACATACGCAGATAGTTTTTAGGCTTTTAATATTCGGACCAGTGTACCAGAACGATGATAAAATTTGACGCCCAGCTCAATAGAACGGTCAATAGTTGATAGTAAATTGTTTTATCAAGGACTGTATACATTGTACGATTGCTCGATAAGATTACACAGATAAATAAATTCACATTATTTGTAATCATGCATATTGAAAATGTTACAAATTACTACCACTAACTTTGTTTGTCAGTCAATTTAACGGTTTATTAGGCACCAACAAAAGAACCAAACCCCGAGTTCCCAATTATTAATTTTTCGACTTTAAAATAAATTACTTCATTCGGATTATAGATTGTCTAATATTTAATACACGAGCGAGTCTTGAAGTACATTTATTGACGTACATTTTGTTTACAAAAATATCATGTATACTATGTCTATAATATTAAAACAAGAAACTGGAATATTTGTTTCGAGTAAATAATCATTGTAAATTTTATTGTAAGTTCACTTTTTCAAATAAATATTTATAAATAATTTTTCGTGAACAAAGGACTTATATATAACGCAACGCCTATATAATAGTAAGTGACCCCATGATTGTATGAGAAAGTGATCCCATGAAACTTTTACACTTTTTTAAAAAATTTATAAACAAATTTAGTAGAAATTTCCACCTTAAAATTACACATCGTCACTTTACTTTTTTTGTTAAATTTCGTGGCATAATAACGTTTTATATGAAAAATCGACTGAACATTTTTTTTAAAAGCTTATTAAATTGCTATAATTACACTTTCAGAGCTTTCTTGGCCTTAGCTGGCCTTCCACGCTTACGCCTTTCACGAATTGCTATTGTTTTAGCCTCCGAAATGACAGAAAGAAAGTTTTCTATTTATTGCAAAACCCAACACATGCGTTACAGGCCCATTGCCGGTAAGCCCGTTTGCGGGTATGGTACCCTTTGCGGGTCATACCCGCAAAAGGGCTTACCCGCAACTGGCCATACCCGCAAAAGGTACCATACCCGCAAAAGGGTTTACCCGCAACGGGCCTAGAACCAAACACATGCCTACACAAATATTTTTTGTTAATAAACGTACATCTTCATGTTCAAATGTAGCCATTAGCATAAAATATATTTGATTCAATGTTTCTTTTAAAAAGTGTCATTTTCATTTCTTTGTGTGATGAGAATCCTGAGTAAGGTACAATAGTTTCATGGGATCACTTTCGTATAACGTCATGGGGTCACTTCATATTATAGAAGTGTGCGATTAAATGTAAGCCTGAACAAAGTTATGTAATTTGTTTTGAATAAAAGTTCAACAATTATATTACACGCACTCTTAGATTACAAATTGAAGACATTTCCACAAACAAAATTAATCAAACAAACAAATACTTTGACAACACTATTACTCATGTTTAACAACACCTTTGGGTTTCAGTAAATTTTATTGCAGCTCAAGTTCATTAATAATGTCTCGTACTTTATGATAAACCAATACATCTGCATCCTTCACCATTAAAAAATCAATATGGTTAAAAAGTGGCAACTCCACTTTATAAAATCCTTTCATATATTCGGCTGGAATTGCATCTCTCGTTCTTTCTGCATCCACAGGGGTTATAATATTATCCGACTCCCCATAAAAGATGTACGTGGGAGCAGCTATTCTTGATAAATTAAACTGCGGTGGTTGTTCACTTCCGTATTTCAACAGATTCTTTTCTGGTCCATGATCATACCTTCGAAAATCACATGTCTTGTAGTTTTGCATAACATGGAAAAGTGTACGCAGAACCACATTATTTTGAAGCTTCCGCATTATATTGGTAAAATCGCTGTGATTTAGTTGCTGAGGATTAGCACCATACATGGCAAACAAAAAATTGTCACAAATTCCACACCGTATTGAAGACCATTTGCAAAAATTTTCTAGGGTGAGTCCTAGGGTTGTTGCAAGAAAACTGGGTGAGTTACTAAATCTTCCTCCAAGCAATCTAAAAACAAGATTTTCGAAAGGTGTTCCCACAATAATTGAAGGAATTGTTATCGCAAGATTATATGAGCTTCCGGCAAGCCCAGGTGGAGCCAAAAGAAATCCAGCTTTAATTTTCTTGTTCAATTCAGGAACCTCTGAGAGTCCCATGAGATATACTCCGCAGCCCATTGATTGACATGAGTAGTAAACTTTTTCTGCACCAGTTTCTTTTAACATTAGATCAATATAAAGATGCAAATCGTGGAGTGCCATTTCCTCATGGCTAAATTCCCAATATTCGATATCAGTTTCAGCATTCAAATGCGCGTGATTTGTAGATGGGGTTGAACCACGTGCATTTGGAAGCCAGACTTCGTACCCCGCATCAGCCAACGTAAAAGCTAAATAAGTATTTTGAAAAACAATGTCATAAAAATTTATTGTGAATTAACTAAAATACTTTTACAAATAAATTACCGAAATTTCTACTTCCTGGTTGAATAATCCAAGAATCCGCAGCTGCACCACCTCCATGAAACAAAAGTACTGAGCTTTTTCCAGGTTTTGGGGGTGAACTCCATCCTCCAGAGATTCTATAAATGGTTGAATAGTAGCCGTCTTTGGAGAGAATTGTATAGGAAGACACATTATAACCTCGCATTTCTATTTCTTGCAGCTGAGGAAAATAAATGTTTCTTTAATTTTGTTCATTTAATATCTGTTGTTTTTTTTGGGAAAAAATAAATTTAATTCTTACCGTGCTCAGATAATTTTTGTTATCTGGATTGGTTTGACTTTGCTCCACGCTCCGAATGCACTCCTCCCGGTTGCTGAATGTGATTCCAATACTAACTTGTCTGTATGGAGAACATTTTCGTGGTTGATTACTAAATAGAGTCAAATTTCTTGAAATTAAAGAAACGATTAAAAATCCAACAGAACTCCAAATTAGTTTACGTTTCATTTTTTATTTAAAAAAAATGTTCGGCAAGAAAAAATAATGCTTGAAGTTGATGATATGATGTCCAACCCAAGTCAGAAATGCAACTGAAAAGGCAGGCAAAAAATCGCAATGGTTCATGCTAAATAAAATATTTGCTTTGTAACCGGTTCAGAGCAGCTTTCCGTGGGAAGTTTGTTAAAAGCGTAGCAAACAGCCCGAACTTTAGGAAGTAATACTTCAAGAAGATTGTGGTGATTTGCTGCAAATGTCTACGAAATTACACAGCTCAAAAGTCTGCCTATCTGAATAAACAATGGAAGCACCAATTTTAAAACCACCCCGAATTTATCGGAAACTTATTTTTAGCAATCTGTAATACGAAATAGATCTTTTTATTTTTAGGGACAACTGAAACCAAAATGAAAAAGTTACTACATATTATCAAGTTGAATATATTTAAAATTCCAAGTTAAAATACGTCTTTGTAAATTTGTTAGCTTGCAATTTTTTACATCATAATGTAGCCTTTTCCAACCCAATCGCATAATCCCACGATCCAGGATATTGTGCCAAACATCACAAAACTGGTTTTTTTGCTGGCATGAAGTTGCCACACATAAATATCTAGGTAAAGGAAAACCACTATAAATTTTCTTCTCTTCCTTGATAGGTAATGATATATATATTTTATTTACTTACCCCTTTTTCATTTTATAGTTCCTGATTCTCAATTACAACTACACATTACAACTTACTGGCACCTCTTTTTATCTCGTAAGCCGTTTGAATGTAATGTTTACTAACTTAATTGCTCAATCTATTTACTATGGAGTATATGGCAACTTCACATTATGGTATACAACACTGGCAACTTCAACGGGTTTTGTAAAAAAGCATGACATGAAAGGTTTTGTGTGTGTAGATTTTTAATGCGGTTTTAAACCATTAACTTTATCTTTACTGATTTTTATTTATATTTTCGCTATCGTAATAAATTTACAACATTGTATATTCATTATGAGATTCTTCCCCTGCCTTTGTTATCAATTAAACCAAGCATTCTGCAGAATTCTTTTTATGCAAGCAAATAAAGTATTAATCGTTAAGATTGCCTAGTTTTTTCTGAAAATGTAATGTATAGGTAATAATATTGTAGTCGGTCAAGTTTCAAGCAAAACAATAATATGAATTGGACTCTAACATTCACTCGCTTTTTCAAGCGTACCACGGTGAAAGGTGTTGACGTTTTTGTAAATTAATATACATTGAGAATCCAGTAAAATTGGTCGTTCGGAAAACTCTTCGTACGCATTTTGGATTTGACAATGATAATTGGACAACCGATTTTATATGTACTATATAAATCTGGTTCATTGGCCTGTAAGTTAAAAAAATGTAGTTTGGGTTATTTAGGCCGATCGACCAAAGACCAGTTTTCCTATCTTTCTAAACCATCTCAAACCAAAAACGTGGTTCATTAGTTTCACATGGGTCCAATAATTTCATTATTTTATCAAAATGTGACGACTTTTATTCGCAGCGCGTTTTCCGGTAAGGTATTTCTGCCAGATTCATACCTTCTGAACACGTAAATCCTTTCAGAATAATTTTAATAGACTTTCATTCATTGTGGTGGTTAAAAAATAAAGTAGATAGATGGTGATAGGCGAAAACTACAAAATAATTAATAGCTTGTCCAAGAAAATGTGTTCGGAACCCTCCCGAGTATTCAGTTTATGCGAATTTCGTGCCGTGTCATTAATAATTTGCTTTGACTTCTGGGAATTCTTCGTTGATAAATACAGATCATATAAATAAACTACTGCAAATGCATATGGAATTGTCAACTTTATCTAGACAAGCACGCTTACTGAAACCTTATAGTTTCATTGCGAAAATACGCCACAGTTGACTTGGAAAGTTACGCCCGGTGGATCCTATTTTTTTCAAGCCTCACTAGAAAAACAATCATTTGTATTGTTAGATATAGTAGGAAGTACAACCAAGCAGGTCAAATTGTAAACCAAAAATGCTGCGTAACCGTCTAAATTTTCGTTTGTTTATAGCTCACCTAATTCTTACAAATTTGTTGGTAGGAGTTCCTATTACGTACGACCGAAGAAATGGGAAAGTGAAAGCCTCCAACAGTTATCGTTTCAAAGCAGCTCATCTAATTTCTTCAATATATACAATCATTATCATCATCCAATCCTAAAATCTGGACCGGTTCCAATGTGGATAATGAAGCTAAGTCAAGTGATTGCTGCCTGTTTATTTTTCGCCATTTTGATCAATTTGCAAACCCTTGCAAAAATACCAGAACTCATCCCCAATCACCAGCTTCGTTATCCATTCAGCTCTAATGCAGTACCCTTTGGAACTTGCAGAACTTGCATAAAAGGAATAAGAACCGAATTATATTCGATTTAGCACCATACTATCAGGTGCAGTTGTCCACTAAAGAATGGTACTCATTTCGTACTTTTTGGTACTTTTCGTGAACCAGTTTAGTACCAAATCCGTACCGAATGAGTACTGGCGCGCTTATGCTATAGTATGGATTGTGGAATGACGGTTGAGGTATAGTATGATGGTAGCATAAAGAAGCATGAATTTAACTAAATATGAAGCAACATTTTTGTTGCTTCCATAATCTAATACTATCTGACGTCTTCAGCATACCACAACAACACAAAAATTTATTCCTGCAAACACTACACGCATCACTTAGCTATCTTCAGAATAAAAGTTTACCCACCTGATTTGGAGTTAGCTGATTGCAGAACTGGCAAAAATGGCGAAGTTAAAGTAAGAACTATTAAACAACGATCACGACCATTTAAAACCTGAATTACAAATAGCTAACGCCAGCTTAACAGATGACTACGTACTTAATTACACTTTTTCTGCAACACAAGGTCTGAACTGACTGTCAACTGTGTTGTTGTCTAATACATGTAATAAGAGAAGCGATAAGAGAAAAATGTAGTTTATAAGTGGCGCGCGTTTTGAGGACTCGAAGGTCCGAATCATTCGGTACTCGTTTGGTGCCTACAGAACTCTCATGATTTTCCTCGTTGGAGAGGACTCGAAGGTCCGAATCATTCAGTACGCGTTTGGTACTAGCAGAACTCTCATGATTTTTCCCGTTGGAGAGATTTTTCAAGAATGCCAAATACGGTCAGTACTCTACAAGGTGGTTCTAATTTATTACTACAAGTACCCGGTACTCCAAGGACCAAAATAGTATTTTCTGGTACCGTTTAAGATGGGTTTAATCGAGTGGCTGGTGATTAGGGATACACCTTACAAATCGAATGCTTAAATTTGAGCAATCGCACCAGCAGCAAATCACCTATTATTCCAAAGGAAAAACATCAAGATCAGTTGAATTCTGTAAACCCAAGTTGCATCAATAAAATTTTGATATAATATCCACAGTGGTCTCATATTGGGAAGGTTCAACATCATTTCGACGAGAAACATTTAACTAGAATATCAGAAAAAAGAATTGAGCTTTATAATAATTCGTTAGGTTGACAAAAAACGCGTGGCCAGTAATAAATTGGCATAGTACTTGATCCCTAAAAGTGTTTTAGAATAAATTTCCAAAATTGTTATAAATTCTTCGCTTCAACTAAACGACTCTTAATCTCTGAGTACAATGGAAACATTGCATTCAACGACCATACGCGCGACTTGGCCTCAAACGCAAAATGTTTTATTAAATCATTTTAAGCATACAACAGTCGAGTTTATATGGACTGAATCAACCCGGGTCTCAAAAACTTCATTTGCACACTGCATTCTCATTCAGTGTATTCTACTAAATTTCCATTTAAAACCCCTTCAAACTAACCTTCAGGATACTTTTGGACCAAGGGAAAAAAATGAAGCACTTGACTTAGCATACCAATATATTTTACGAGAAAGCACTCGAATTGTTAAAAAGACTCGATTTTCTTCGTTCGACATGATAATGATTATAGATTCGATATTTCCCTCACCAAAAAGGAGTATGAAACATGCGCTGCAAACCAAAATTGTTGAGTGCAAAGAACGTGTAAAGGTCCCAACAGTAATTTTATTAGAACTTAATTAACACTTTCTGGAGTATATTCCCCTACGTAAACGAGTAGTAGCAATGTATAGCACGGTGATGATTATTTTTGCTGACAAACGAAAGAATTCTGTGAGCGTTGGCTGTTTCGCCTGTAAATATGGAATCGAGTACCATCGGAGCAAATCCCAAGATCTTAGCTCATACGTGGTTAGTTTGGCAACCCTGCCAAACCGCTTTGCCAACACTCTAAAGCATATTAACCAATTTTGGAAAAGGCTGCATTCTAATTTAATTCTTAGATCCACAATACCAAAACAGAGAACAAATTTCGATTGCTAATTTTACAATGAGGTTGCCTTGGACGAGAGATGCGAAGTTTTCAGACATTATTTCCAGCATATTAATTGTTCTGATGTGGAAGACTGCACACTGTTTCACCACTATTTACTCAAATTAAGGCAAGAAAAACAACTAAATACCATTCACTGGCAATATTTCCCACATGGTCAAAGAGAGCGGAACCTCTATCTTCAAATGTTTTTTCCTAAACAAAATTTATTTGATATGAATTTGTCCGCCTTTTTTATCCCTTCGTGCTAAATGTTTGGCTCTGTATAATTGGTGGAAATTTAGTGATTTTAATGTGGCTTCATTAAGAAATCATTTTTCAAAATTTTATTTTGGAAGTATTAAGTTCTTCTCGAGCAGGACGTCAATCAATTTAAAAATGATAGAATGGGAGAAAAAATTGTACCAATTATGTGGATTTTTGGTGCAATATTTTTACGCCAGATTTACACATCTTCGTTGTATTCATTCATGGCAACAGAAAAGGAATTGGTTGATTACCCCAAAAACATGGAGGAGCTACTTGATCACGAGGACTTTTCATTACTTGCACCAAAGGGTATGCGTGAAGGATTCAGTGACCTGTTGAAAAATGTAAACGAATCTGGCAAAGTGAACATTAAACTGGCACAAGAATTTGAAAGATTTTACTTAAAACTTTTGCTGAAGAGTTTTTATGCAGCTGATGAACAGCTTATGGAACGAGTTCAAAATATAGCAATGGGAAACCATGATTGGTTTCACCATTTCAATCCAAGTTTTGACAAAAATAAAATGACCACTTTCAAAAATTCCAACTTCAGTGCGTTTTTAAAAACCTTTACAAAGTTTTCAGCTGTACAACCTGACTCAAGTGGGAAATTGGACTTTTTCGGGGCAAATGATTTGGTATATGTTGTGCCGAAGTAAAAGGCTTTCCTGAAAGAAGTGTTACTTTGGTTTCAAGACTATGCTAGTTTTGCATCATTCCGTTTTCTAAAATTCTTAGCGTCATTCGTCCAGTCTGGAATTTATGAGATGGTGCTAAGTCACCGTTACAAATTACTATACTACTACAACATGTGGAAAAGCTTAAATGAAAAGGCACCTGGATTAGGAATTAGCCAAGGTAGTTTATACAGTCACATATTTTTGATAGATAAAATCGAGAAGAATCAGGATGATCCGGTAGCTACCAAAGTAACTGCGTTTATTGGAACTATAACGGTTGCAGGAACTGTGTTGGGAGCAGCCGGTGTCGTGTTACTTATTGAATTGTTGGCAAAAGTTGTGGTTTCTAGGTATTCATGAATTAAATTAAAGTATTGACAATTGATGGAGGATAAATTTATCTTTCATGTCAGATACTCATACTATAAGATCTTTTTTCTCAATATGTTTACCTACTTTCTTGAGAAATTAATAGGAAATGAATATAATTTGATATCTTGGTGAAGTAGTTAACTACATGTATGTTTACGATTATAATTCAAATTTATCACAATAAATTTTCATATCTCGATAATTGAATTACTTCATTAACGGTTTGTGAATAATGGAATCGGCTAAAAATGAGTAGCAAAAAGCCATAATTTGCCATCTTATTATTATTTCTGTTAACAAAATGGCTAGATGAGTTTTTGTCAGCTAGTATTTAATTGCTATTACACTAAAAATATATTTGTTTCCTTTCATATGATGTACCAAATGTGTATTTTTATTCTATCAATAAATTCTAATTCAATTGAAAATATAGAAGATAATAGATACAATTACAAATATTTTATGCCATGTTATGCTACCTTTGGTGAAGTAAAGAAGCTATTTATAAAGTTCCATGTGAAATATCCCTATAAAATCCAAGACAGCTTTTTCTTTTTCTCCATAAATTGGCTCCCATAACTAAAATTATTGCAGTTGGCTGACTGGACATTCAAAACTTGTTCATTAGCTTATTTTCTCACTCATTGCTCCAATCATAATTCTTTCACGATCGGAGTACTGCCTTTTTTTACTGTGAATGAAACGCCCTACATCCAGTGTAAATGGCGAAAATCCAAAGAAAAATGGCAACTGATTTTATATGATGTAGAAGCATGTCCAGAGCAAGCTTTTGGATTGAAGGATGGGAATAATTTACCTGAAAAACCGGTTTTGTATAAAAAGTAATGTTTGTTGGATGTTTTTATAATTTTAATTGAGTTTAGAAAAAGCATATATAGAGCATCATTGTATTTACGTACTGACGATAAACATATAACTTGCAGTCGAGGAATGGAATACACAAGCAATATTTACCTGTACCAGCATCCCGACCAGAAAGTAAGCCAACGTCATACGTCATGTTGTTGAACCGCTCCACTTTCTTGAGTTGATAGTATTCAACGATTATATTATGACTAATGACGCAAACCCCAGCATACAAGTTGGTTTTATGTGAATTCCACTTTTCATTCTTGGTGGATATATTCCGATAACATGTTTTTGTTTTCTGATTGAAACGACTTGCTGCAACGCAATGCCAAAATAATTGGCTACATGCATTAAAAAGATAAAGTGCTTCCAAAGACGTTTGCTGAATGATGACGGAGCTGGTAAGTGGTAAATTAAAACGTTTTGAAATCATTTACCAGTCAACATTTAAATAAATTCTGTTATTTAATGTACGTTAATTTATAAATCGATAAAATACATAGGATCTAAATAAATACATTCAACAGTAAACCATTTAAATTTAATTTACTCTCACACATGAAACACATTTGATGTAGATATACATATAATATAAAAAATCGTACTATTTTTTCTTCTTAAATCTTAATTTAAATCAAATTTCCACATAATGTCCCGTATGTTATGATAAACCAAAAAATCTGCATCTTTTGCCATAAGAAAGTCAGCATGATTAAACAACGGCCACTCAACTTTATAAAAACCTTTCATATAATTTGGTAGAATCGCATCTCTCGTTCGCTGAGCGTCCCATGGTGTCACAAGATTATCTGACTCTCCATAAAATATGTAAGTTGGTACAGCCACCCTTGATAAGTTAAATTGAGGAGGTTCTGGTGTCCCATACTTCATTAAGTTCTTTATGATGCCATGGTCATACCTTCGAAAATCACATGCCTCATTGTTTTGTGCATAGTGATAAAGCACCTTGAGGCTGAGGTTATCCTGCAGCTTCCCAAATACACTGGGAAGCCCAGTGTAATTAAGCTGCGGAGCGTCCGCACCATACAAAGCAAACAAAAAATTGTCACAGATTCCACAACGCATTGCTGACCACGTGCAAATATTTTCAAATGTGAGTCCCAATTTTTTTGCTACAAAACTTGACTCCCCATTCATTTTCCCACCAAGAAATCTAAACAGAATAGATTCAAAAGGTGTTCCCAGAATATGCGGAAGTAGTAAAGAGAGCGGATTATCAGCACTTCCAGCGTGTGCAGCTGGAGCCAAAAGAAATCCCGCGTGGATTTTGTTATTCAATTCTGGAATTTCTGATAGTCCCATAAGATAAATGCCACAGCCCATGGAGTGACATGCGTAGTAAACTTTTTTGGTACCTGTTTCTTCAAGCATGAGATCAATATAAAGAGGCAAATCTTCAAGAGCCATTTCCTCACTGCTGAAATTCCAATAGGCGAGATCAGCGTCTGCATTCAAATGAGTGTGATTTTTGGATGGGACTGTGCCTCGTGCATTTGGAAGCCAGACTTCGTACCCCGCATCCACCATTGTAAAGGCTATAAATTTATTTATAAAAATAAGTTTCATCACCTACTAAATTGTTAATATTCACTCGAATTTTAAGCAAACGCTCACCTAAATTTCGACTCCCTGCCTGAATAATCCAAGAAGCTGCCGAAGCGCCACCCCCATGAAACAAGAGCATTGCACGTTTTCCCTTGTATGGTGGAGATTTTTTGCTACCAGCTATTCTATAAATGGAAGAATAGTAACCATCCTTTGATAGAATGGTGCATTTTGATGCAGTGTATCCTCGAGATTTTATTTCATCCAACTGTTTAAAAAAAATATTTTGTACTTTTTCCAATGATTTTTTTTATACGTAATAAATTAAGTAGCTTGCTTACTGTGCTCATGTAAGACGTTTTCTGATCTGAACCCAGTTGACTTTGCCCCACACTTCGGAGACATTCTTTCCCGTTGCTGAATGTGATATCAAACTTCCATTTCTTGTAGGGAGCACACTTCCTCTGTCGAAATCGAAACAAGTTAATATTCCAAACGAGTAAAGCAATGAGTAAAAAAATAAAGGAGCTCCATAACGTTTTGTTTTTCATTTCTAATATTTTTATGTGGCACAAGGCACAAAAAATCAAATTTGTATTCAATAGTTGTGCGGTATAGCGATTGAACGCAAAAACTGAACTGATGACTGAATGTAAACTTACTTGAGAACTATATTTATACTTCAGGGCAATATTTGATCTGTCTGAAGTTCTGAAAACGCGCAAACAATTTTAACGGTAACATCAGGTTCAGCCTCTCTTGGGAAAAAATTTCTAGACTATCACAATATAAATGAAACATGTTCAACAGTTGGTACCTTTCTTCAAAGAATGATATTGGATGGTATGGTATGACGCATGAATCGGGGTACCGGTTTTGTAGAAGAATGATGCAGAAAAGTCGTTTGTTTAGGAAAAACATTTCGTCTTGCTATGAACGCTGATAGTGAGTGTGTATTTTGAATGCATCATACGTCTGACGCTTTTGGTAACTCAACTTTGGCTTGTTCGTTTGTCGGAATACAATAAAATTCTCATAAAACAAATATTATTAAAATATTATTATTTTTCTCACGACCAGGTTTGTTATGATACATATGACGGCAATCACCCAACTGGTTTTATTATCATTTCTGTTTATTGCACGTGGAGTCAATGAGGACATACGTAGATTCAAGTCCAGAATGTCTGTAGAACTTCCTACAACGTCATCACATGTATATTCATCTTTATTGGAGCAGTCAACTATTTTATACAATAAATTCGTTATCAGACATATGTTTTCACATAATACATACGCCATTATGTACCTGTACTAAATTGATTGAAATATAACTTGATAAATATCGTGATATGACGGAAATCAAATTCTATAATTTTGCTGTTGTAGTTGAATGCAAAAAAGAACGTGTTTCACCACTTGTAATCTAAAAAAAAATCTCCGTTTCGTTACCTATGATATTTGTTTAGAAATGGAAAAGATGACTGGCTGGTACCAAAATAAAAACTGACTTGCTATGCCAAAATATCTTATAAGTTTATGAAAACGCGCAGAAGATTTTCATCATCGGCAGCAGGTTCAGCACCTAATGGGTTGGAAAAATGCTAAAGAATTTATAGGTAACAAAAGTTTGATAAAGTTGGAACATTTTTTTAAAAAATGATTCGGTTTGACGCAAGAATCAAGAAGGCACCGGTCTTGAATGATGGCGCAGAAAAGTCGTTTGATAAAGAAAGCATTTGTTTTCATTGTGTCTGAATTCGATATTATTTTATGTCAGAGGGTTGGTATTTCAAAAGATTGCTTGTCAGAATACAAAGCATTTTTCGTAAAACAAACATGATCTAGATTTTCCCACGCTAAGTAATATAATGTAGTGACTGGTTTTATAATTTATATTTATTAAGTGGAGTCAATGGGGACAAACGAGCAATCAATCCAAATGAAATATCTGTTTACTTTACTTAATTAAATTTTATACGCATTGTGCATGTATATGTACGTAATTGTAAAAATTCTTGATCACGCTAAAACTTGTAACATTTGTTTTTAGATTTTACGTAGATTTTCTTTTTGTCTTCAAATGTTAAACGTACATTTCAATGATGAGTACCAATACTGCTGAGCCCAACATAATACTGGCAACTGTTAAAGTTCCCACAAAAGCCGTTATTTTTGTTGCCACAGGCTGCTCTTGCTCTCTTTCCTTTCCATCTGAGAGAAATATTCGACTGTATAAACCACCGTTACTGATTCCTAATCCAGGTGAATTTTCATTGAAGCTTTTCCATAAGTTGTAGCAGTATAATTTGAACCAATGACCAAGCACCATCTCATAAATTCCAGACTGAACGAATGACGCAAAGAATTTTGGAAAACGGAATGAAGCAAAACTAGCATAGTCTTGAGACCAAAGCAAAACTTCTTTCAGAAACGGCTTTTGCTTTGGCTTCACGTTTACCAAATTATTTGCCCCGAAAAAGTTCAATTTCCCACTTGAGTCAGCTTGTACAGCTGCAAACTTTGTAAAAGTTTTTAACACCGACTTAAAGATGGGATTTTTGAAATTGGTCATTTCATTTTTATCGGAACTTGACTGATAATTGTGAAACCAATCATGGTTTCCCATTGCTACACTTTGAACTCGTTCGATATAATATTCATCTTCTACATAAAAACTCTTCAGCAGAAATTTTAAGTAAAATCTTTCAAATTCTTCTGCTAGTTTAATGTTCACTCTGGCAGATTCATTTACATTTTTCAACAGGTCATTGAATCCTTCACGCATGCCCTTTGGAGAGAGTAATGAAAAGTCCTCACGATCAAGTAGCTCCTCCATGTTTTTGGGATAATCAACTGATTCTTTTTCTGCCGCCATGAACGAATATAACGAAGATGTGTAAATCTGGCGTAAAAATATTGCACCAAAAATCCACATAATTGGTACAATTTTTTCTCCCATTCTATCATTTTGGAATTGATTGACATCTTGCTCAAGAAGAACAGCATACTTCCAAAATAAAATTTTGAAAAATGGTTCCTTTTGTACAATTTTAAGCCACAAAGAAGTCACCACATTGACACCAAATATACAGAGCCAAACATTTAGCACGAAGGGGAATAAAAATGCAGACAAATTCATTTCAAATAAATTTTGTTTGGGAAAGAACATTTGAAGATAGAGGTTCCGCTCCCTTTGGCCATGTGGGAAATATTGCCAGTGGATGGTGTTTAGTTGTTTCTCTTGCCTTAATTTGAGTAAATAGTGGTGTATCAGCGTGCAGTCTTCCACATCTGAACAATTAATATGCTGGAAATAATGTCTGAAAACTTCACATCTCTCATCCAAGGCAACCTCATTGTAAAGTTCGCAATCGAAGTTTATTTTCTGTGGTGGCGTTGTGGATCTTAGAATTAAATTAGAATGCAGCCGTTTCCAAAATTGGTTAATATATTTTAGAGTGTTGGCAAAGTGGTTTGGTAGGGTCTCCAAACTAACCACGTATGAGCTAAGATCTTGTGGTTTACTCCAATGGTACTCGATTCCATATTTACAGGCTAAACAACCAACGCTTACCGAATTCTTTTGTGGGTCAGCAAAAATAAGCAACGCCGTGCTAAACACGGATACCACTCGTTTACGCAGGGGACTATGCCTTGTAAAGTGTTCATTAAGTTCTAATAAAATTACTGTTGGGACCTTTACACGTTCTTTGCACTCAACAATTTTGGTTTGCAAAGCATGTTTCCAATTCCTTTTTTGTGAGGGGAATATCGAATCTATAATCATTATCGAATCGAACGAAGAAAATCTATTCTTTTTAACAATTCGAGTGTTCTCTCGTAATATTAGTTGGTACGCCAAGTCAAGTGCTTGATTTCCTTTCCTTGGCCCAAAAGTATCCTGAAGGATAGTTTGAAGGGATTCTGTATGGAAATTTAGTAGAATACACTGAATGAGAATGCAATGTGCAAATGAAGTGTTTGAGACCTGGGTCATTTCCGTCCATATAAATTCGACTGTTGTATGCTTAAAATGATTCAATAAAACATTTTGCGTTTGAGGCCAAGTCGCGCGTATGGTCATGGTTTCCATTGCAATTTAGAGATTTTGTGTCGTGTATTTGAAGCTAAAAAATTATTGTAATTTTTAAAAATCTAAAAAAATACTTTAAAAGGATAAATACTCTTTCAATTTCTTGTTGGTCACGCGCTTTGCTCGCTCCAACAAATTAATATAAAGTTTCATTCAAATTTCTGATATTCTGGTTGAATTTTTCTCTTATTTACTATAAGACACTTAATGAACAATAGAAAGAATTCAGAGCATCAATTGAGAAATGTTAAGCATTCCATAGGTATGAAAGGTATGTATATATAAAGATGAATACCGTAGGAAGATAACGTCTTTTAATTTTGCTTGATGTTTGTTCGTTATTGACTCATTTATTGTTTGCTTGGTAATTTTTTGCAACAAACGTTTAAAAAGGATTCCAAGCCTTAAGTATGTATACATGAGTACCGTGAACAAATTTTCTTTTCTTTTTCGAATAGTACAAAGTAAATTTATGAATTTTGAACTGTCAATGAAATACATGGCTATTTGGCGAAATTATGAGTTATTGACGGCAAAATAGAGGCACCAAATTTTTATTCAGCTTTGCTACTTTAGAACTAAATTTTTAAGGATTTACATAATATATAATATGTACATATTCATTATTGTATTTATACAATATAGCTGCAATGCAATATTTTTTTTGTAAGTGACCAACATAGCAAATATGCATTAAATGTGCTTAGAATGAAAACAGAATAAGTTGCCTTATTGATTTTTTAACTGTAAGATTCACTTTAATATCTTCAAACCTGCATTTGAATGAAGGCAAGTATCGAGTCGGAGGCCATTTAATACAGGCTGAAAACTAATCTCAGTTTTAAATATTTAATTCCTTGACGGCTTAATGTCAAGCGCTTGCGAATTTGCTTGCATGTGCAGGTGTTTTAGAAATATGTTGACAGTAATTCAAAACCAAACAAAAGTCCGGCTGCGCCCAACATAAAAATCGTAACTATAAAAGTTCCAATAAAAGCAGTTATTTTTGTAGCCGACGGTTTGTCTTGCTTTCTCTTATTAACGCTTGCAAAAAATATGCGACTGTATAAATTCCCATTACTGATTCCTAATCCAGGTGGCCTATCATTAATTTTTTTCCAATACCAGTAATAATACAATTTGTGATGGCGACCCATCGCCATCTCATAAATTCCAGAGTGGACAAATGACCCAAAGAACTTTGGAAAACAAAACGCTGCAAAACTGGCATAAGCTTGAGACCACAACAATACTTCTTTAAAAAATGGTTTTTGTTTTGGAACAAAATTTGCTAATTTTTTTGCACCAAAAACTAGTGTTCCACCATCATTCATGTCTCCATCAAGTTCTTCCCGTACGGCTGCAAATTTCGTGAAAACTTTTTTAACCCTGTGAAATTTGTAATTTTTGACAGTTTCTAGCGAAGATTCCCCAGGTATCTGCAGGAAATTATCCACTATTTCATAATGTTCATTCGCTAATTTCTGAACTGCAATCATACATTTACTACCTGATTTGTACGAGCTTTTGAGTAAAAATTTGAGATAGAATTTTTCAAAATTTTCCGGCAGGCTCCAATCCATTTGGCTCCTATTTTCCCATTTGTAGATTTGATAAAAAACTTGACGAAGACTTGATGGCGCTATCAATGCAAAGTCCTCACGATCGAGCAGCTCCTGCATGTTTCGGGGATAACCTTCAAATTTCCTTTCTGCTGCCATGAAGGAATACAAAGATGAGTTATAGAAGTGACGCAAAAATATTGCAGCAAATATCCACAAACCCATTATTATTTTTCCTCCCAAACGATATAATCGGAGTTGATCAACGTCCTGCTCGAGAAGAACGGAGAATTTCCAAAATACAACTTTCAAAAATGGCAACCGTTGAATCATTACAAGCCACATGCACGTTGCTATATTGAATATAATAATGCACAGCCAAACATTTAGCATGAAAGGGTGCAGGAATGCCTTAAGATTTATTTCGAAAAAGTTGTTTCTAGGGAAAAACATTTGAAGGTAGTAATTCCGCTCACGTTGACCATGAGGAAAGTTTAGCCATCGGTTATAAATATACTTGTGTTGCTTTACTTGGTCCAGTCCCAAAATGTCAGCATGAATTAGCTCGCAAATCCCACCACGAGTACAGTTTGTATACGAAAAGTAATGTTTGTAAACCTCGCATTTTTCGTCCGTAGTAAATATCTTTTGAAATTCACATCTCCGATACGATATCAGCCTGGGAGTGCCCCACTTAAAATGTAAATTTGAATGCAGCATCTCCCAAAACTGCATCATATTCCGAATTGAAGTAGCAAAAGGGTTTGGTAATGTCGCCAACTCAACCACGTACGATCTTAGGTTTCTTGTCTCATCCCGATAATACTGAATTCCTCCATTACAAAGAAAGCAACCGATGTTAACTGAATCTTCTTTTGTGTCAATAAAAATTAACAACGCAGTACTAAAAACGGACACCACACGCTTCCTTTTTGGACCGGACTCCAGAAAACGTACGTTGACGGTTTCCAAAATAATAACTGTCGGAATTTTCACGCGTTCTTTAAACTCCAGTATTGCCGTTTGCAAACCATGTAAACCACTATTTTGGTTGGGAGGAAACAGTGAATCTA
Organism: Orchesella flavescens; assembly: GCA_964034955.1. NCBI lineage: Eukaryota > Metazoa > Arthropoda > Collembola > Entomobryomorpha > Orchesellidae > Orchesella > Orchesella flavescens. Next base: position 39,513,158 of record OZ035954.1, on the reverse strand, counting down.
GAATAAGCATGATGTCGAAGGAAATAAATCTTTGATTTTTCCCAATTCGAAAGTTTTCGCGTAATATGCGTTGATATGTCAAATCCAGGGTATCATTTTCATGCAATATTTTTGAGGAATTTTGGTAACTGTTTTGAAAGGTTGGGGATCGAAAATTAATGAGAATGCACTGAATAATAATACATTGTAAAAATACAGTAGTTGAAACTGCGTTTGACTCATTCCATATAAACTGCACTGCTGAATATTTAAAATGTTGGAGTAAAACAATTTCCGTTTGCAGCCACGTAGCATTATACATTGTATTATATTAGGATCCAAAACCATACGTTCTAACTATAGTTTCTGAAAACTTTAAACCATCTGAAAATTCTAAGACAGACAGAAAGTCCACATTAAATTAAAGTTATAACGTAAAACCAACGAAATTGTTTCAATAAAATTGTTTCTTTTTAAATTATGCAACTTTTTTTGTTTAGTTTTTGGTGGTGCTATACACGAATGCGTAGAACGAACAAAGGAATGGAAAGTTATACAGCGACGAACACAGTCCGTGTTGTTGATATAAAATGTGAACAATGAAAGTACGCAGCTGAATGAAAAAACAAAAGCACATCATAAGTATTTTTACTACAAAAGTTCCAGTAATCTCCGATTACACAATATGTACTAATGTTTTATTTGATTCATGTAAATTTATTTGATGAACCAAAACTTAGGTAAGGTGAATTAGAATTTACATTGTTCGATCGCTTATGTATTTAACAATTCGATGTATTGTTTGAATAAAATACAATTGAAGTACATTATAAAAATAATAGATGAAGTTACACACAATTAATCAAACAATAGTCTCCACAAGCTCAAACGTAGTGCCAAAAAATTGTTGAATTATGCATATTGATATTTTTCTATGTTATTACACGAAATAACTTAAATGTACGTATGTGTATATAACCTTTAAGCTACTTGTAAAAATATGTACTTATGGATTGAGGATTTATGGCTTGTAATCACATGCCATAGGCAATTGATAAGAGAGTTGTTCGTCTACTCCCACAAATTGAACGCTTGTCACACGTCACGTCAACTTATCAGGTTCTGCATAAACTGATTTTGTTGCTTAGTCATCGGATGTATTTTTCATGGAAATCACGACATTGCTGACAGAACCTGATCGAAGGTGAACGCATAACGCATTCAACTAAATTTAATGTGCATAAATTATTACATGCTATACATGCTTAAATATTCGTTATCTTTTCCTCATGTTTGTTTGCACAAACATTGATTCATTGATTACATAAAAGTACCAAGGTTTCCCTGCCACTGAAACAGGACAATTATTTTGCACCGGGAGCTCACCGTGAAAGGATTTCTAAATAACCAACAAATTACGGTGCGTGTAAAAACAATGTGTAAATCAATTTTTATTACTTTTCTCTTCATATTATTTCTCCACAAAGCGCTTGCTTCCAAAATCGTCCCAATCATTAAAGGTGACGCGAATGTCGACGAAAATTACAATGGTAGTGTTAACCTCTCTTCCCCAGTCACATTCATTTATGAAGTGCAACCGTTGAAGGAAAAGCGATTGGTAAGCTTTATAAAAATAATTTTGAATATCGTCAATATTGCTTTTGCAGTAAATATCCTTAATTTTAGACTACAAACGTGAGATACCGATTGAAAGTCAGCCTAGTAGCAAATGAACTAGGTATCGTTACCCCAGACAAAAATTTGTCCGTCACGATCCTCCAACCGAGTGCAATATCCTCTTCCTTCCAACTTCCACATTACTCAAAACGGCAGACAAATAAAAGAAATACCAAGAATGCAGAGAGCTATCACGCGGAGCGAACGCTCTGCATCCTGGATGGAGATCCGAGCTCACCAATGTTTATCTCTGTTATCTTATCAACTGGCAGTCCAAACAATATTTCATATAGGCTTGTAATCACAAAGGAAAATGACTTTTTACTTGAGTATAAATAATATCTATTTTATGGTGTACATTTATTTATTTCTGGAACATTCATCACTTCATTGCTAAAATGATTTATTTTCATTTAAAAGTTTTGAGACACCCAGAAATATTACGGTTTCCGCTTTGAAACCAATCTACTTCAATTTCCCTTTCTCCGATGATGGATTTGGACCACAAGCAGTTAAAATTGCCATAGATTCTCTTGACGGAGGTGGAAACTGCTTGACGCTATCTGTCCAAACTCCTCATGTAACAATTAAACCTTGAAAATAATTTAATTTTAAATAAGTTTCTTTTTGTTTAAATAAACTTTTTGATTTTTTAATAGTGCCCAATTTTTGACCAAGAAGAAAGCGTACACTATGAAGGAGTTTATGAAACAATGTCAGTGTCAGGAACAATGACAATCAAAAGAGAAGAACCTTTTTTGGAAGGATTTATTCTCGTAATTGTTGTACACAGCAACCCAAATGAATGTGTGCTAAAGGATCCGCTTTCCATCCCTCTCCCAAATATTCCAGACCTCACAAACTGGACAGGAGTTATTTCAGCATTTTCTGCATTGTTCCCTTTATCCTTGCATCCGGTGGGTCACGATATTAATCTCAGGGTAACAATCGGACCTGTTGATAACGGATACGGGCTTCTACCAAAATTATTTTCCTGGTTGCTTCCCAATGCCATTGTTTTTGTTATTGGAATGTCAGTTTTAGTAGTGTTCCTGCCAAGGCGGCACAAGTTGATGAAGTACGGAAGAAAAATTATAAATCTAAACTAATCGCAAATAAACTTGTAATTTTGTTATGAATTTTTTACAGCAAATTACTAGTTGCTCACGTAGGAGAGTCTGAAGATGATCCACTTTTGCCTCTCAACGATTCAGTATCTCAACCTGAGTTGAGAGATATCACCCAACGCCAAGGAATCCTCGGCCGATTAAAAGCAGATAAATATCTTGCTGATTTTGTTGACGCATATGCATCTACCCAGCAAGCCCTTTCCAGGAATGGAGCTGCCTTTTTTCATCACGTCAGCATTGTAGCCATCTTCTATTGTATTCCCGTCTGCCAATTTGCTCTCTACTATTTTAGGATCTCAAAGGCTATTGGGAATTATGACATGTGCTATTACAACTACCGATGTGCACACGCTGAAGGACCTTTTATAGACTTTAATCATTTTATTTCCAATGCAGCATACATTCTCTTTGGTGTCTTATTTATTATTATCGTGCGCAAACATGAGGCCCATCACCTAAAGCTAGATAAGGAAAAAGGAGTTGGAGCTGGTGAAAGCCAAAGTGAAAGTTCATTCAACTCATCAATGGATACAGAACAAGGGGAAGGAGAAGCGGAAGCAGTATTTGTAGGCGGTATTACTGGCATAAACGAAGAGGCAAGGAAGGACTTGGGAATTCCAGCAAACTTTGGATTATTCATGGCCCTAGGGATAGCACTGATTGTGGAAGGGGTGTTGAGTGCAGCTTATCATCTTTGTCCTAATCAGTCTACGTTTCAGTTTGGTAAAAAAAACTTTTCATTATTATTATTTTTATGGAGATTTCTTTCAAAATGATGATGATTATAATATGTGCATTATATTTTTTCACTAGATACTTGTTTTATGTACGTGATGGCAGTTCTGATTCTTGTGAAACTTTACCAATTCCGACACCCTCGTATTTTTAAACCGTTAGTTGAAAAGATAAAAATTAATGTATAATATTCTCTAACGTCTTTAAGATTTTTCTATGAATTTTAAAGCTCATTTAATTTAAGTGCTCCTCATATTTTCTTTTCTTGGCAGAAATCATGCATTGTGGACACTGGCAGCAATCATTTGTCTCTCAGTTTTGGGGCTTTTGGCTGAAGGGCTTATCACATCGACTAACAAAACTATACTGGCATTTGTATTCATCCTCATTCAATTGAGTGTTACCGTATACATTGCTTTTGACTATTGCTTTGTGGGATACCTGAAAGATGAGGATGGGCAAAAGCCCGTTACAGGATGGAAAATGTTTTGGTACATGTTTGACCCTGATACGTGGAGAGCGCAAAATTTTCGTGCTGGTCGCCTGATTCTTCCCATCATTACAATTATTCTTAGTTTGACCATGGCAATTTGTTGGGGTCAAATTCGTTGGAGCTTCTCAACCTATTTGCTTTATCTTTTTATTGCACATGTGGTTTTGAATGTGGGCCATTACGCTTTCATGAAGGTATAGTGCATAATTCATAAGAATTTAAAATTTATAATCGATGAAGCTGAAGAAAATATATGCATTTAGAGTTTAAATTCTTTAATTAGAGTGTAGTACATAAAGAGTCCAGGCAAAAATCTTGGATACAGCCATTAGTATACTTTATTTTGGCCACTATTGCTGGAGGATTTGCAGTTAGTTTTTATATGGACGTTGCTACACAATGGGAATTAACTGCTGCGGAGTCTCGGGCGATCAATCAAGAGTGTTTGAGCTTATTTTTCTTGGGACCTTTTGAATATTATGACTCTCATGATGCCTGGCATTTCTTATCCGCTACAGCTCTCTTTTTCTCATTTATGGTGAGAATTTTATTGAATATAATTTTAATTAATATGAAATTATTTAAGTGAGTTTTTTCGTGTGAAGCTGATGAATTAAATTATTTAAACTTAATTTTTAGGGTCTACTCGTCCTAGACGATGATTTGGCAGCAACACCAAGGACTGAGATACCAGTATTCTAATTCTAATTTCCATTCTTGTGTTGTTAAAGTTAATCAATGTGAAACCCAGTGATCTTTTTCATGTAAGCACATATTGTAATTACAAATTTAAAACTGTTTGGGATAAAGTGATAAGTGAAACTGCCACATCATGCAAATAAATGTACGAGAGTGAAATGTTTTTTATTCCAAAAAATGACAATCAAGCAATTTTGAACAATTAAAAAGTATTGCTTTATTGTAGTCAATAGTAAATTAATAGATACATATTTAATCTTCTTATCATTAATATCATGGTCTGAACAAATCGTATTTTAAGCTCAACAGAGCAAACAAAAAACAACTTAAGATCTTTATCATAAAAGTATCAAACTAAAATGCTATACTTTCGAAATAAAAACTAACTAACAATAAAGTAGCAGAAAGAAAGTTGTAGTCATGAATGATCATTTAGAAGCCAAGTCAACCTCTAATGGACGTTTGCAACCCTCCAACAAAAGAAATTGCAAACCCTTAGAAGTAACACAACTACTACTCATTTACGTAATGTTAAAATTTGAGGATTTTATGTTATCGTTTAGGTCCTGATTTTCAGATAATCCTTGTCGATATTTCCCGTTTAATTTACATGGGATTCTATTTTTGAAAAATGAAACGGACTGGAGAAAGCAAATGTTAAGTCACCTGAAAATACGAAATACCATAGGAACAGCTTCCAGACATCGTGTTACCTCTAATATTTTTATCTCTATATTCCTCCATGCGGTCATTGGGTACAGGCACAGGAGTAGGAATACGAGTCAAAGCCAACGTCTCCGGAACTTCTACCGGCTCCTCCATCATCTCATTATTCGGGCCTGGATCCCTTGAGGCGTCGTTAAGCATGAAAATACTTGGGACGCACATCTGCTCCAATTCCTTCTGCATAGCTTCGAACTGCTCCTTTTGGGTAAACTGATTGACATCCAAATCCAGCCATTTCTGGACAGCATAGCATTTGCTCAGCACAGCCAAGCAGTCCCCCTCTATTAAATTAAAATTAAAATCAATTTAGTACGTTCTCCTGCCAATTCTAACCCATACCAAAGTTACCAACGACTACTAGTTATTATCTTACCAGGAATAGTTCTGTTCACTTTACCAAAGACGTCCCTCATTTGAGCGCAATAGTCCTCCAAACAAACCCTAGCAGCAACACGTTCCTTCTCCTTTTTGCCATCCGCTTTAAATTTTTCCGCTTGGAGGATCATCCGTTTCATTTCCTCATTGCTGAATCTGCCTTTGACATTCCCAATTGTGACCTCCTGTTGTCTCCCAGTTGACCTTTCAATGGCGGTTACCCTAAGGCAACTGTTCGCATCAATATCCAACATTACCTCGATCTGACAAACTCCTTTTGGCAAGACTGGAATATTGGTGATTTTGAACTTTCTCAGCAAATCGTTGTAATGAGTCAGTAGATGCTCACCTTCGTAAACCTAGTCAACAAATTCAATTCGTAATCATTTTCATTCTAAACCGCAATTATAATAAACTTTTGCTTTCTTTGAAGAGCACAGAGCCTATACGTACTAAAACCCTAACCTGAATGAGTGCAGCGCTTTGCAGGGATGGGCAAAATAAACATTTTCAAAATACTAATTAAAATACAAAATACTTCAGAGCGTTCAAAATAAATACTTCAATTAAAATACTTTTTTCCCGAAGACATTGATCAAAATACAAAATAAAATACTTTATTTTAATTAAATTGCCAAAATACAAAATGGTCTTACGATTAACTTATGGATAAAAAAATAGTTTATGTTTTATACTTAAAATTTACATCGATGCATATAGTAAATTAAAGTGAACATTTTTTTTATCAAAAAGTTAATTAACTTTTAAAAGCAAAAGCATTTCAAAATTATCATTGCTAAGTCGCATACGATTCGGTTAAGTATTGAACAACAAACTCAAAACCACAATAATCACGATCATAAAAATAACTAGCGTTAAGATGAATTGAACTTTGAAATGTAAAATTTAATTGTATAAGTGATGCAATTTGGCCAAAACCATTTGAACAGCAGGTGTGCCAATGGTTTGTTTGGGATATGAATAAAAAGATATGAAAACTTATTGCAAGAGTGTGGGACATCGGCTTTACAAAATTCATTTTTGTCGCAAATGTTCTGCAAACTCCAAGACATTTTCAAACAAAATATTTTGTATTTTAAATACAAAATACTTATAGTCCCCAAAATAAATATTTATTTTAATTAAAATAAAACGATCAAAATACAAAATAAAATACAAAATAAAAAGAAGTATTTTAAATAAGTATTTTAATTAAACGGCATTTAAAATACTTGTATTTTGCCCATCCTTGGCGCTTTGGTCATCCAAGAAAGTCGTGAAAGTCTGAGTATACTTAGTGGGAATGGATGTATTCCTCTTAATCAAGGTAGTCATGATTCCACCAGCCGTTTCAATTCCCAACTGTGGGGAGTTGCATCAAGAAGAAGAATTTCTTGTAATTCTGAAGTAGGATCCCCAAGCATGATAGCAGCATGGACGGCAGCTCCATAAGCGGCGGCGGAAGCGATTTCATTGTGATTGATAAATGATTTGATGAGCTCTTTCCCGTTGAAGAAGTCTTGCAACAATTTCTGGATTTTAGGAATGGAACTAGATCCTCCAACGAGTACAATGTAATGGATTTGAGACTTGTTTATTTTAGCATCATGAAGAGACTTTACGTGATTTGAAAGAACAAACACAAAAAAAATAATAATCATTTAAATAAATCTAGGGGACGTGTGGGGAACAATCAAGAGTTAATAATGTTAATATAATAATTGGCAATTTGTGTATTATACCAATACCTTCTCGATTGGCTCAAGGGTTCCACGGAACAAATCAGCGTTCAATTCCTCAAGGAGGGTACGAGTGTTAGAAGCGTGGAAGTCAATTTCACCATCCAACGAATCAATATGAATCGGTGCTTGGTTTGAGCTGGACAGGGTTCGCTTAGCTTTCTCACAAGCGATTCTGAGGCGACAGAGAGCTTCCTTGTTGGCTGAAATGTCGCGCTTGGAATTCTTTCTTTGGAATTCTTGGACAAAGAATGTGACCATTCTTTTGGTGAAATCTGCACCTCCTAAACAGTGGTGAAACTAGAGGCTCAGGGGCCCGGGTGCAAGATGAACCGTGGGGCCCCTAAATATTCATAGTGCTTATCTGAGAATTACATATTTTCAAGTATATTTAATTCAAAGGAAGAAACATGAAGCTGCTTGTGTAAGCAGGAAGAAGCAATGTGACATGAGCTTAAAATATTATTTTTCGTTACCGTTTTTTACATTTCTTACAACATAAATCCGACATATTAACTGATCAACTCTACCATTTAAAGATATATCGTCATCTGAGCTAGTTGGCTGTAATAGAGTAGTTTTTGAGTGGACATTGTCCTTTCCGGGAACACTTAAATTTTTTTTAGCGGTTTAGAAATTTTCGCACCCGTAGTCCATTGCTCTTTACGACGATTTCGCTTTTCACAGCCACTTAAATATTTTCTGGAAGACATCGTTCGTCTTTCTCGTCTTTTTACTGTAAAATTTCTAACTTTTTCGTTGTCGAATCAAGCAATTACTAAGCACATTAACAGTAAGCTTTCTCTACAGGGTAAATATTGATAGCAGAGAAGAGTAGCTAGATTTAAAAGATAACATGTTCACTCTTATGCTCTACTTAATGGCTCTTACTAAAATGACAGATTTTTCAATTATGGGAAAATTTGCCTGCGCCATTAGATAAAGTTTTCCTTTTCTGATGAACTTGGTCAGCTTTTGGTCCTAGACCTTGGGGCCCCTCTGACTATCGAAGGCCCCGGGGCCCGGGTGCGGCGCACCGCCTGCACCGCCTACTTTTCCGCCACTGCTCCTATACCCAAATCTCCTGACGTTGATACGGCTTCACATATGCCTTGTCGAATAATTACAATGGAGACATCAACGTTTCCACCGCCGAGGTCGAAGATGAGTACGTTCTTCTTGACCTTAAACAATTATTAATTAGTCAACAAAAACAAAATAACAATTAGGCTCATTTAGATGCAAAATTATAATGTTTAAAATGTTTTTAAATATGCTCATAAAAGTATTTGGGTCTTGCAATTTTCTTCTCAAAACAATAAGCTATAGCGGCAGCAGTGGAGTCGTTGAGAATCCGACAGACTTTCAGTCCAGCAATGGTTCCGGCGTCAATGGTGGCTCGCCGCTGAGCGCTATTGAATCTAGACGGAACAGTGATCACAACATCAGTAACACTCTTCCCCAAATACAACTCAGCAACCTCCTTCAACTTTGTAAGAACCATTGATGAGATTTCCTCTGGGAAAAACGTTTTTGTCTCTCCCTTGTACTCCACTGACAGTTAAGGATTTCCTCCATTACTGACGACTTGGAATGGCCAATGCTTCATATCACCTTGAACTGAAGCATCTTCAAACTTGCGTCCAATCAAACGTTTCGCATCTACAAATTATTATGCTGAGACCACTAATTAACGGTCCAGGGACGGTTGTCGTTGAATATCTGAAAGAGTTGGGGGTGATTGCGATGGAACCAAAAGAAGCTGCTGAAATAGAAACTATGGCTTGAATCATTTTATGCTGCTCTTATGAATGTAATCAGTGCTGCTTACATCAAATGATCTTGAAATTACAGATTCATTAATAGTTATGTTGTACCAGCCACGAAAAAATCATCACAAGAAGTAATAAAAATCAATTCATTTTTCTACAAACAATATCATTCATACTTTAAGCAAATTATTCAGGTCAATAATGTTCATTGTAATAAACCATCAATCTTTGATATCTCATTTAAATTTCAAGTCTTTCTATTAATGAAAAAAAATTGTGAAAAGATTTGGCACTATTCACTTCCAAAGCTGTTGCTCCTAAGCCGGTCATACTAACTAGCAGACCGATACTCATAAACTAAATTTTATTACTCTTATGAATTTATTACCATTTGCATCATAAACTTGCATTTTTCTCAGAAATCGAGGCCATATTCATCTAATTTCTTTATGACAAAATTGTGTCATTTATTTGGTTGAAATCGTTCTTTACGTCATGCTCATTTTGTCTGGTGTTGTATAATATTGTTTATGCAGCCACAAAAACCTGAAAGCTGCTGGTTACTCAACAGAAAAGTACTTATTCCCTTTACCAAAAATCTGAACATGACTTGCCGTGATGACGCAGGATTCCGATAGTTACGTAGAGAGCATCGTATCTTCGAAGAATCAAAACTCATTTGGACTACGAGACAAGAAGCTTTAGACACTTATATTGCTATCATGCAAATTTCTCTCCACATTAACAGCCAGGTAATCACGGTTCACGTTTCTTGCATTTAAAATCTCAATAATGGATTGAACAATAAACTATTGTCATAATTCCACTAGATATTGCAACTAGCAGAGAAAATAGCTTTCTGTGAACGTTTGGCTGAGCTTCCAGTGACTACAACTACGGGTGATGGCAAAGATGCAAAGAGAAAGTTGAAGAAAATTGACGACCGGCTTCAAAAGGTTTACAAAAAGACACAAACCTTTTTCGTTAGGTATTACAAAGTGCGGCGCAAGTTGAACAGGAAGAGCAAACATTGGAGAAATTTCATTATGAAGCAATCAAAAGGGTATGATGCATTGAAAGAAATGAAGGCCGATAAGCGACGGCAATATCTCAGAAAATGTACAACTTCTCTGATGTGAGTTTAATTATAGCGAAGACTGGAGTTTAAAAAACAAATATTGGTTTGAAAGATTTACACAACTCATTTGATTACTTTTTCTTTAGGGTCCTTACCTCAAGGAAAGGAACCTTCATGACCTACAGGGATGAGTGGGATGCCATGAAAACAGGAATGGATCAGTCCGTCATAGAATGCATGAAGGATGTGGCATTGATAGTAAAGGAACCAACCACTTAAATTATAAAAATGTTCTGTCCAACAGCAAGCATAAATTCAAACCTGCGTGTTTTTATGCAGTTAATTATTTTTTCAAATTATTCAACTTTGAATTAAAAATTACCGATATTTTTTAATCATTTTAAGCATCTTTTATGGTATTTTATTACCAAGTCAAACCTTTGAAAATTACATAAATTATATTATTATGTTAAATGAATGACAACTTTAAATTGGAAATATGGAGTTTTTTGTACAATTTTCGTCATTTCCGTTAATATTCATAGAGAAACTTTAAATTTTATTTTATTTATGTAGTTAGATATACGACATTCGGATATTATTTCTGATGCCTCAGCAGTCCGTTGGGCCTGTTTTTATGCTAAAAAGCTACCTACTTACTGACCTACTTACAGTTTTAATTCTCAGTATGAATTAAAATAAATTCTCGAAGGTTTTCTTCTCCGAATTACTATATACGCATACGTTTTAGTTATACACTTTGTTTTAAAATGAGGTCATTCGTTACGTCTGCTGATATAATTTTTTTCATATAAAAATCATGAATGATGATTATAATGGGGTTGAATTCACGACACGATAACTTTATTGTAAAATTACAGAATAAACCATAATAAATGTTTGTTTATCATTTAATATTTCACAAGAGTCCTTTAAGGTTCAAGGATGGGGTCTTTTATTAAATTAAATTAAACGTATGTTTGTAAGTTTAAACTTTGAACAAATGAGAAATTTATTGAATACGCCACTTTACTCAGCCACGCATAAAATCAATTGACAGGGTAAACAATAATTGCTTTCTTTTTTATTCCAGAGTGATTACACGTGGTCAAACAAATTTTAAAGACATTTTATACACTGCTTAGGTCATATATTTTTAACCTCTTATCATGGAACCGTATCTTCAATCTTGTAACAGTACCAATCTAACGAGGGAAGGACCAAGCAAGATAATTTTTGATTTGGCTGAAACTTTATGCAGGAGTACCTTGTGTTAAAACATTATTTGGTGCCAAATGCGAGGTCTCCATGACAAAGTGTTTCTGAGTTAACGAGCCTTCAATTTGTAAAACTCGAGTTTTATATACAACCATGGGTATGTGCATAGGAACGCTAATAGCTATGATTTGTCTAAAAAATCGTTTGACGATATTTTATAGTTTATGGGCATTTTATGGAAATTTTTTGGGAATTTTGAATTGATTGTAAAGGGTAACCGTGAAAGCTGGTTTTCTCCATATTAAACTCCATAAGAAAAATGGGAAATTTCAAAAACTGACCCCGATAAAATTAAATCTCCATAACTCGGAAATTCGTGGCCATGGAGTCAAAACACGCTATATGGTCTAGTTTCTCACCAAAAGGTTCTACTACACCGAGTCCCAGTCAAATCAAAGAAAAGTCTTGCCTAATCCTTCCCTCGTAAGTAATATAGTCATTCCAAATAATATGCAAACATTAAATTTTTGGGATGCCAGTAGTATGTCATTGAATATTACTACAACCACATTATTGAACCGATTTACGTAATCGTTTCTAAGTGTTCAGTCAACTGTAGCTCTCGTATATAAAGAAGTGGCAAGCAGCAGTCTGCATGGATGTCAACTTTCAAGTTGGTTTCTTAAGTTGCGCATCCTCCCTTTTTTACGTAGTAACATTCTTTCTTACTATCTTACTATAAGAGTTCATCATTTCAAACATATTTCGTAGCACTTTTGAGCTGCCTTGAGTACACGAGTTAGCTTTATATTCCGTGTCAGTTCCAGGAAAATAGTCATTGTTTTTATTTAAAAATATGAACACGTTTGAAATATTTGCGACCTGGTCGCAAACCCAGAATGTTTTATTACAACACTTTCACAACGCCACCATACAATTTGTGTGGTCCGAATTTAATATAGTTTCAACATCATTGCTTGCCCAATGTATTATTTTTCAGTGCATTCTATTAATGCAAATTAGGAAGCCGAATGAATATCAGGACAAAATATATCAAGACATGATGCGTGACACAACAGAACTCCTTAAAAAACAACGATTTGGCTCCATGGATTTCCTCCTAATCTCCGACTCAATATTTCCTCCCAAACAAAATGCCGAGATACACGGTATGCAGACAGCTATTGTTGAATACAAACAACTTGTCAAAATTCCATCAGTAATTATTCTACCGACTAATAAACAACGTTTTCTGGACTCTGGCCCGGAAAATAAAGTGGTGGTAGGCGTGTTCAGCACAGCCCTACTAATTTTTATTGAGGAATCCGAAAATTCTGTAAGTATTGGCTGTTTTGTTTGTGATGGAGGGATTGAGTTTTATTGGAATGGATACAAGTATCTCGCCTCATACGTGGTTTCATTGGCAAAGCTTCCAAATACATTTGCTACCTCGGTCAACAACATGGTTCAATTTTGGGAAAATTTACACTCAACTCTAATCCTAAAATCAATGACTCCTGTCCAGAGCCCCAAATGGCACTGCAAATTTTGGAGAGCATTTGCGGCTGACGAAAGGTGTGAAGTTTATCGACACTTCTTTCCGTATACAAATTGCACTCATGATGACAACTGCGTAATGATCTTTGATAACATGCTTGACCTAAACCAATTGGAGCAGCGGGAGTACTACTATGATAGATGGCTAAATTATCCACATGGACAGAGAGAGCGGAGCCTATACCTTCAATATTTCTTTCCAAAGGAAAACTTTTTTGAAATAAATCTTACCGCTTTTCTACACCCTTTCATGTTAAATGTTTGGTTGTGTATTATTGGAGTCATGACAGCAATTTCTTTGTGGCAAATATTTGCACTAAAGGATTCAATTGGCGAAACTTTATTTTGGAAATATGCAGTATTGTTTGAGCAAGATGTTGATAACTTGCGTGGAAAACGATTGGGAAGGATCATGGTTATGTTGGTGTGGATTTTCGTAGCAATCTTTCTGCGACAATTTTACCTCTCATCGTTACACGCGTTCATGACTGCAGAGAAGGAATCTGAAGACTACCCTCGAAGCATGGAAGAGCTACTTGATCGTGATGACTTTGGGTTAATGGCACAGAAAAATTTGCATTACGGGTTTGAAAAACTTTTTAAAACTTGGGAGAAATGGGGTGACCCTGACCTAAAGCTGCCGGAAGAATTTGAGAAATTTTGCCTTAGAATTTTGATGAAGGCTTCTTATGTAGGTTATGCATATTATTTGGAGAGAGTTCAGCGAATAGCAAGTGGAGGCTACGACTGGGTTGAGAATTTTCAGAGGAATAACGATCCAAACAGCTCGGCAATGGCGACCTTTAAAAATTACACTTTTGAATGGGCTAATACAACGTTCACAAAATTTGCGGCGGTACGAGAAGACTTTGATGGTGAGTTGAATGAGCGAGGGACCCTATTCTTTGGTGAAAAAGCATCAATGGTCAACATTGTGCCGAAGCAAAGGGCTTTTCTAAAAGAGGTGTTGCTTTGGTCTCAGCAATTTGCAAGCTTTGCTTCATTCCGCTTTCCAAAATTCTTTGCGTCATTTGTCCACTCGGGGATTTATGAGATGATAATTGGTCGCTACTATAAATTGTATTACTATTGGTATTGGCAAGAACTTAACAACAAACCACCAGGATTGGGAATAAGCAATGGAAATATCTACAGCAGGATATTCCTCGTAGATAAAATTGAGAAGAAACAAGAGGATCCTGTTGCCACCAAAATAACTGCTTTCATGGGAACCTTTACCGTTGCTTCCTTTATGTTGGTTGCAGCTGGACTGGTTTTTATTATTGAGTGTTTATTGGTAGGTGGCTTCTGCTCGCCAGTTTTTAATCCTGGTTTATCATCACAGGATTTAAGTACAAACGACAGAAAATGTTCGTCCATAAATGTCGACAGAATATTTGTAAGAACGTCCAGTAATCCATAGCGTATTTTCTAATCAAGGTGGATGGAGCTAGCATGAATTCCATTTTGATTGTTTAAACTATCGTACAAATTTCCAATTTTCGATTTGAATTTGCCAACTTTCACATTTCAGTTTTAAATGTCAAATGTGGTGATTTTATGTCATCTCTCTTTATGTCGCAAACATTTTCATGATTAAATTAAATTACTTAAATCTAATAGATTAGGCATAAATTATAAATAAAAATATTCCATAATATTTTTTTTAAATTGCGTTGATTTTGATTTCATGCTTGTACCTTCTCCAGCCACATCGAGAGTTAAGCTAATTTATCAATTTTGTATCTGTTTATTTGCTATCAATCCTAAAAGGGTAAAACAGCGGAATTGAATCTTGTTGGTGTAGCATTATATTCACAACAACAAAAGACCGGGGTCCTTCTTTCTAGTACCTACTCCTTCCCCTTCCCAGCCCAACTGAACAAAACAGTTCACCTTTCTCCTCGAGCATTCTATAGTTTAGAACAGATAGAATGTTCTCCTACCACCATACCACCACTTACTAACTATCTTCTTACCCCGGCTTGACTTGCTGTTAATTTTACGAAGAGTGATCAATATTCAAATCACTCCGGCAATCAGTAAAACAGTTCTTATTGCAGTTTGCAATAATGCAAACCTAATTATTGCAGTCGAATGTCGTCGCCAAATCACCAGTGTTTGATTTACTCAACCTCATCAACATTTCATTATAATCACCATTCGCCAACCACCGCCCACTTCCTCAACAATAAAATCCTACCAATCATGATGAAATAATGTTCTGATCACACTTCCATGTTGTCCAGAAGAGTTGAAATTTTAAAAAAGCTCAAGTTACACGAAGGCTCATACTGATTCACGTTGGCGTATCTATGGGCAACGACTTCATTATCAAAAATATCATGAAAGCGTAAAACGAAAAAAAATATTTGCAAAACAAAACTTTTAAAAATTCATCAATTATATTGAATGTGCAATGTATCACACAATTTATTTTCATTAACGCTAACATTAAACCAAATCATCATTAAAACCTTTTTGGAACTCACGCATTTACAAGCACCAATTATTCCTTACTTCTTCCCCTCCAACTTATAATTAGTGGATCGGGATTCACCATGACGTGCCGTGATGACGAAGGCTACAGTTGGTATAAAAATGAGCTGAATATTATCCAAGATATCAAATTAATTTGGGCGATAAGAACTGAAGCGTTGGATGTCTACCTGATTATCCTTAACACGATCATTAAAATCAACGAAGAGGTAAACAATTAGAAAGCCAACGTTTACGGTCGTCATATATATGCATATATGCTTTTTTCCAAAAGAGAGATTATCAACCAAAACTTTTTACATAATTTCTACTTTTTTAATTATTTTAGGTTTTCCAACTGGCAAACAAGTTGGTATTGTCTGAATGCTTAGCCAAACTTCCTTCGGTTGTGGACGACTCAGGAGAAGGTACAAAGAAACAGGAAAAGTTGGAGGAAATTATCGTACAGCTCAAGGAAGTCGTGAAAAAACTTCAAGGATTTTTCTTCATGTTTGATCAGCAGAAGGATAGGCTGCAGAAGGAAAATAAGCACTGGCAAGATTTTCTTACAAAGGAATCAAAAAGCTTTGACGAGATGAAGCGGATGAAGACGGAGGAGCGGAAGCAACTTCTCAGGAAATGTGTGACTTGTCTGACGTGAGCATATTTTTAATAACAAATTTTATATGGTCATGAATGGCGATGTCAGCTAATACTTACCTTTTTTATCAGACTTTTCAACTCTGGGAAAGGAACGTTCAATAATTTTGAGGATGAGTGGAACGGCATAAAATCAGAAATGGACGAAACTGTCATCAAATGTATGAAAGAGTTGGCGATCATTGCGACGGAACCAAAAGAAGCTGAGACAGAAACTATACCATAATGGTTTATAACTTGAATCATACCAATCTACCAATTTATTGCTGCGTTGCATAAAATTTTCTTGAAATTACAGACTTTGTCATTATCAGTTGTATCGTGTAACTACAAAAATCTCAAGAAGTAATAAAAATGTTGTACAGTTTCAATTCGTGTAATTTTAATTTATTGTCAATGATGCAATTTTAAGTGTGAAATGGCTTTCCATGAAGCAAAAAAAACTCATCAAATCATTTGGCAATATTACAAGAGAAAAACGCTTACATGTTTTAAGACAGTTATCAATTTTTTGAAACTTTCACAATCACTTTCTTTTTGCTTACTGTTAGTAATTCAAATTGATTGCTAAGAAAGCTAAGCTTCATAAATTTCATGAAATAGCGTACCAACTTTGTTGCTGAAACTCATAGAGAGTGGATCAGCATTTTACAAGGCGCGTAAATCAAGTTTCTAGTTTACTTGTGGTAGCTTCTTTCTGATCTGAGAAGCAGACGAAAGCGAAAGGTAACGTCGCAGTTCTTGATGTTTGAGATGAGTGTGGTTTGGTCGTCATTCGTAATTAGATTCGTAATTCGTTGGCCATTAGTTATCACTATCAGTACCCGTATTTCTGTCCGTTGTCCACTCAAATTGGAAATTATTTACGTACTACTTGCACTTTCATCAATTTATAAGGTTAACCAAAGTTGAAAATAATTATTTTTTTGTTTTACATATTAGATTGGAGAGAAGAATGTCCTCCCGTAAAATGAAGGGAACGGACCAGAGGAAATTCATTTTGGGGGAGCTACCTCTCGAGGTAAAATTATTTACTTCCAACTTTACAATTAATTTTATCAACCTTATTTGTTATTCGCTTCCTTAGTCAACAGTTAACATATAAATTTTTCATTAAAACAATATTGATGGTTGCAGATGTTTGAGATGGTACTGAACCATGTGGATGATAACAGGGATCTACGTTCTCTGCGGTTGGTGAACTCCGTTTGGAACTCGTCAGTGACTTCCATCCTGCAACGTCGGGTTCTTCAAAGGGACACAAAATGGAGTCCATTCCTAACTCGGTCTTACTGTAGCCACTACAGGGTCCGTAACCCAGCATTGACCGTCGTGTGTACAGAATCAAACAGAAATTGGTTGACAAATAACAAACTCAGCTTGGCATTCTTTCCCGCAGGAATCACGAAGTTTCAACGAGGGAGAAACCCATTTCCAACCAATTCACTTCGTCTTTCAAGTGACCGTGACTACAACTGCGATAATAGGCAGAGAGTCTCCGTCTACAGGCTTCTACAACTGCATGGCCACCATCTGACATCCCTCTGGATTGATCGTTTACCATTTAGCTTGACCACTTCCGAGATTTTCAAGGTTCTGCAATTTGTTCCAAATCTGAAGGTATTCTATCTCATCGGCAATGCGGCGCGGGATCTAAATGTAGTCGACCACGAAGGATTATCAGGCTCAGATTTTGGTACCCTTGTTCCAAAGTTGACGCATGCAGCTTTGTCCAGCATCTCAGTCAGTTTCGTGAAGCATTTATTTAAAATGTTCGCCAGCCAGCTGATACATTTAGAATTGGACGGCTGGCGTCCAATACAATTATCCTGTTCTAACTGCCTCTCTGACGACGACAAGAACGAATATTGTTCTCCATTGAAGAATCTAAAGCAGCTAAAGGTTTTCCACCCATCAACAGACTTTCTGTTACTTACGGAAATATCTTTACCACTGTCGCTTGTACGACTATCTCTTTTCTATCCCCGTTTTGACGTTTCTATCCAAGAGTTGATGGCATTTATTGAACGATTCTCGAGCACCCTTGAGGATCTTGGTTTAATATTGCAACGATTTCCTGAACTACAGCTTGGTGAGGATCGTGAAAACCGCGTTCTTCAATCATTTGGTAATCGATCTCAAGTAAAGTCCCAGTTCCCACGACTTTCAAGATTCTGCACAAATGCCATGGATAATCCAAGATGCCTTCAGTTGGTCAAGAGTCATTTGCTCCCTCGATTTCCCAACTTGAAAACACTTCAACTACTTGATCTACTGAAGGAGATGGTTAAGGACAGACATAACAGACGTAGGTGGAACGACGTAACTAAACGGTGGAAGTGGAACAAGATGGAAGGTGTTAATGATGAAGCTCGGCGCTTTTGTCAACGGGAGAGGTTGTGGGAAGTTTGTCCAAAGTTGAAGAGCATTCAAATCCAATATTATGATGAATTCTGGGATTTCAGAGTAGAAGAACTGAGATTCGATTTTTGTGCCAAACGGGATGGGGGTGATGAAAATTGACTTTTAGATTTTAGTCACACTATTTACCCTGTTAAATAAATACATTTTTAATGGGATTATTAAATTGTATTTTGTTGTAGCTAAAATTAACTTATATTGAAACTGTTTATGTCTGTACTAAATTAAAAATAAATTGTTATATTTGTTAACTAAGTAATGTTTTTGCGTTTTTGAAGTCGCTATTTATATTACTTAGCATTGAGACAGTAAAGTTTACTCACAATTTACTTTTAGGTAGAACTGAGAGAGTGTGAATTTTCATATTATCATAACATTTCCTACGTAGCCATAGCCATATTATCATCTATTTCTGTACTAAAATTCTAAACCCTGCAGTGCAAATTTCCGTGGCTTATAATACTCACATTTTAATCGCAAGTGAGTAATAAAATATTGTTTTAATTATTCCAGGTATTGCAACTAGTAGGGAAAGTCGCACTCTGTTAAGGTTAAGCCAAGCTTTCAGTGGCAGCAACAGCAAGTGACTGAAAAGAAGCGAAAAAAAGACAAACATTTTTCAGGTATTATACAGTGAGGAGCAAGTTGAACAAGAAGAGTAAAAATTGGAGAATTTTCATTATGAAGCAATCAAAATCAAATAGTTATGATTCCTGGTAGGGAATGAAGGTCGAGAAACGGAGGCAATATCTCAGAAATGTACAACTTGTCTGATGAGAATTCCTTAATCCTTCATGAAAAGTCTGCACATATTACGGCTCACTATCAATTATTTGTTGGAAAGTATCCGTGCAACTCAGCTTTAGTAATTTTTGTTCGCTAGGGTCGGGTGTGTTTACTTCAGGGAAAGGAACCTTCATGACCTTCCGTGAGGAGTGGGATACTAAAAAAATGGGGATAGATAGATTCGTCATAAATTACATGAAGGATGTGGCATTGATCGTAAGGGAACCAGTTAAATCAAGTTAAAAATTTGTGTGGTGTAATAATATAAAGCGGTCTGGAGAAAATTAGTAAAAAAAACGTTTCCTAAGATTTGGGTTGATAACTAATAAATTAATTAATAATTAATTAGTGCATTGTAAACAATTTTGGCATATAAATTTAATGCTTTACATATTGTTATGCAATGGAGTAGTAACTTCCTTCTAATTTACCTTCTAATGAAAATAATGAAAATTATCTATTGTTTGCTCTTCTTGTTCAACTTGCACTTCACTGCAAATGCACTTGATGCCTGAAAAAAAATGTTTGTGTCTTTTTTTTCTTAGAATTTGCTTCACGTATAAATGATTTTGCTCGAAAAAAAAATGAATTGATATTTCATTTTAATCGACTTATTTTGTAACAATAAATAAAAATTACACGAATTAAAACTGTACAACATTTTCAATACTTTTTGAGATTTTTGTAGCTGCATGATAAAACGAATATCGACAAGTCTGTAATTTCAAGATAATTTTATGCAACGCAGCAATAAATAGGTAGATTGGTATGAATCAAGTTCACAATTATGATATAGTTTCAGCTTGTTTTGGTTCCGTCGCAATCATCGCCAACTCTTTCATACATCTGATGACAGATTCGTCCATTTCTGATTTTATGCCGTCCCACTCATCCTCAAAATTATCGAACATTCCTTTCCCAGAGTTGAAGATTCTGAAAAAAAAGTAGAATAAGGTAAATATTGGCTGACATCGCCATTAATGACCATATAAAAATTTGAGATTCAAAAATATATACGCTCACGTCAGACAAGTCACACATTTCCTGAGAAGTTGCTTCCGCTCCTCCGTCTTCATCTGCTTCATCTCGTCAAAGCTTTTTGATTCCTTTGTAAGAAAATCTTGCCAGTGCTTATTTTCCTTCTGCAGCCTATCCTTCTGCTGATCAAACGGGAAGAAAAATTCTCTAAGATTTTTCACGACTTCCTTGATCTGTACTATAATTTCCTTCACCCTTTCCTGTTTCTTTGTACCTTCTTCTGAGTCGTCCACAACCGAAGGAAGTTTGGCTAAGCTTTTAGACAATACCAACTTTTGTGCCAGTTGGATAACCTAAAATAATTAAAAATATTGAAATTATGTAAAATGTTTTGGTTGATAATCTCTCTTTTGGAAAGAGGCAAGCAACGTTGCCTTTTTATTTCTTTACCTCATCGTTGATTTTAATACTCGTGTGAAGGATAACCCGGTGGACATTCAACGCTTCTATCCTTGTTGCCCAAATTAACTTGATATCTTGGATAATATGCTGCTCTTTTTTATACCAACTGTAGCCTGCGTCATCACGGCAAGTCATTCTGAGCTCTGATCCACGGGAGGAATTAAGAAATACTTGACACTTGTAAGTGTGTGGTTGTACATCAAGTTTTGATGATGATTTGGTTAAATGTTAGCTTTAACAAAAATGAATTTGGTGATACATTACACATTTAATATGATTGATGAGTTTTGAAACATTTTGTTTTGCAAATATTTTTAGTTGATTTAAGCTTTCATGATGTTTTTTTATAAAGTAGTTGTAGCCCATAGATACGCCGACGTGAATCAGTATGAGCCATCATACAACTTGAGCATATTAAAAATTCAACTCTTCTGGACAACCTGAAAGTTTGAGCAAACCTTAATTTCATCATGATTGGTCAAATTTTATTGTTGCGGGAGGGGACGGTGGTTGGCGCATTTTATTAAAATAAAATGCAGATAAGGTTGAGTAAAAAGTACACTGGTAATTGTGTAATGAAATCGAATTTTTAACTGCATTGATCAGTTGGGTGCAGAATTGGGAGGGAGGTTACAATGTTACAATTCCACTGACAAGTGGAAAAGATATGTTTTAACTGCAATAATCCCATGAAACATCAGACATCCTATGGATATGCCTAAACACGTCTTTTCATGGAGGTTGTGGATGTTCCTCACAGGGATATCCTAGGAACAGCCAAAGCACCATGAAAAAAGACTTCATATTTTCATCTTAACACATCCAGCAAAATATCATCCAGAACACATCCATTGGATGTCCATACTTGCGATTTTGTGCTAACCAATCAAAACAGGCTTGTGCTTTCTTATATTCCGTGGAAGTTACGAGAATGAAGGACTGCAAAACCTGCTGTCAGTGGCTGTGCTTCTCACCGTTTATGGGCCTTTTAACATGGGATGTCTCTAGTCGCATGCTGGCGCTATCTGACGGTCCAGTGCAATTTGCATTAGGCCGTCAGATAGCGCCAGCATGCGACTAGAGACATCCCATGTTAAAAAGCCCATAAACGGTGAGAAGCACAGCCACTGCCTGCTGTACATGTACATAAATGATTGATCACAGGTGATGTTGGTTGGAGTGTGAAAGGATATTAATTGATAGTTAAAGTAGTTTCGACGATGTGAAAGTCAACAGCTCTCGGGATGAAGACAAAAGGTAAGCTGGTTAACGTAGCGTGTTTACTGATACTATTAACTATATAATATTATTATTGATTGAAGATAATATCATTTTGATGTGTGCACAATTAATTATATTTCAGCCGTGGCTACATGACGAGTGTTAGGAAGTTATTATCGTGGAGGTGATGCCTTTGCTGGAAGTGATGGACAAGTCGTTGGAAGAGGGTACTGATGACTGACTGGATTCGATAATATACTTTCAAGAATTACCACATGAAGGTAATTTTTCAGTTACAATAATTATATGCTCTTTGACTTTACGCTTAGAGTGACTATAATTATGTGATTTGATACATGATCTTGTATTTTTATGAATCCAGATTGGACACTGATAGTTTCAAGAAGGACCATACCATTGATAAAGACGCCAGCGAGTTATTACCTAATCTATTATGTATTGTGTATTTATTTTTGTTTCTTGGGACTTTTAAATGTATTAAAATGATGTTTAAAGTTACGTATATTGTCTTATGAATGATTTATTTATTTATAGTAGTAGCCATCTGTCAATAACATCCATAAGATATCCAAATGGTATCCGCATACTGACATTCGCATCCTAATAAGACGTCTTATGGATATCAATTGGATCATCCATTGGTACGTCGTATATGACATAAAAAACGAAATAGGTCTATGCATTAGATGTCTATAGGAGGTACGTAGACATTGTACAGACGTCGTTGGGAAGTTTGCATGTCGGGACAAATGTGTCTTATGGATATCCATAGGATGTATTCATGTTACTTGGGATTAGATTCGCAATAAAATGAGAGCTGTTTTACTGATTACTGGAACGATTAGAATTTTGGTCACTCTTAGCAAAATTAACAGAAAGTCAAGCCGGGGTAAGATGAGAGTTTTTAATCACGTTGGTAAGTGGTAGTGTGGTGGTGGAGGAGAATTTCCATCCGTTTTAAACCATTGAATGCTGGAGGAGAAATGTGAACCGTTTTGATCAGTTGAGTTTGGAAGGGGAGGGAGTAGGTACTAAAAAGAAGGACTGGGCTTTTTTGCGAGCATCATGATACACCAAAAACTAAAGGAAATCGATGATGATTGATATCAAATCAACAGAGAGAAAAATATTGATAAATTGGCTCAACCCTCGACGTGGCTGGAGAAACGGTAAGTATGAAATCAACGCAATTTTTGAATAGGTTATTAAATATTTTTATTTATAATTCTTGTCTAACCTATTACATTTAGTGAATTTAATCATGAACATGTTTGTGACGTAAAGAGAGTCGTATTACGTTTGACATTTAAAACCGATACTTGAAGGTTGGAAAATTCAAATCGAAAATTAAGAATTTGTACGATAGTTTAAACAATCAAAATGGAATTCATGCTAGCTCCATCCACCTTGATTAGAAAATACGCTATGGATTACTGGACGTTCTTACAAATATTCTGTCGACATTTATGGACGAACATTTTCTGTCGTTTGTACTTAAATCCTGTGATGATAAACTAGGATTAAAAACTGGCGAGCAGAAGCCACCTACCAATAAACACTCAATAATAAAAACCAGTCCAGCTGCAACCAACATAAAAGAAGCAACGGTAAAGGTTCCCATGAAAGCAGTTATTTTGGTGGCAACAGGATCCTCTTGCTTCTTCTCAATTTTATCTACGAGGAATATCCTGCTGTAGATATTTCCATTGCTTATTCCCAATCCTGGTGGTTTGTTGTTAAGCTCTTGCCAATACCAATAGTAATACAATTTATAGTAGCGACCAATTATCATCTCATAAATCCCCGAGTGGACAAATGACGCAAAGAATTTTGGAAAACGGAATGAAGCAAAGCTTGCAAATTGCTGAGACCAAAGCAACACCTCTTTTAGAAAAGCCCTTTGCTTCGGCACAATGTTGACCATTGATGCTTTTTCACCAAAGAATAGGGTCCCTCGCTCATTCAATTCACAATCAAAGTCTTCTCGTACCGCCGCAAATTTTGTGAACGTTGTATTGGCCCATTCAAAAGTGTAATTTTTAAAGGTTGCCATTGCCGAGCTGTTTCGATCGTTACTCCTCTGAAAATTCTCAACCCATTCATAGCCGCCACTTGCTATTCGCTGAACTCTCTCCAAATAATATACATAAACAACATAAGAAGCCTTCATCAAAATTCTAAGGCAAAATTTCTCAAATTCTTCCGGCAGCTTTAGGTCAGGGTCACCCCATTTCTCCCAAGTTTTAAAAAGTTTTTCAAAACCGTAATGCAAATTTTTCTGTGCCATTAACGCAAAGTCATCACGATTAAGTAGTTCTTCCATGCTTCGAGGGTAGTCTTCGGATTTCTTCTCAGCGGTCATGAACGAGTGTAAAGATGAGATGTAGAATTGTCGCAAAAAGATTGCCACAAAAATCCACACCAACATAACCATTTTCCTTCTTAACCGTTTTCCACTCAAATTATCAACGTCTTGCTCAAACAATACTTATTTTCGAATATTATTTTCATGCTTAACGACGTTTCAAGGGATCTGGACTTGAGTAATGAGGTGAGGGAGGAGCCGGTCGAAGATTCATGGATGTTGGCTCTTGTTCTTCATGATCCTCCTGTGCCTGTACCAAATCCCAGGAAATATGCAGGGCCCGGCCTTGTCTAAGTACGGCCTAGCAATAACTTGGAAGTACGGCTTGCACATATGCTAATAAGTACGAGATGATTCGGTTTTGGCAAGTGAAAATACTGTGAGTAGCTTTATTTTGTGTAGCATTTAATTGTAAAGCAACAGGTCTACATGTGTTGGTAGAAAACTCATCGATCACTTTATAGAAACAAATGTCTTTAGAACTTCATGTTCAATAGAAAGAATGCAGAGGTTACTTAATCGCTGCTGTCCCATTATAGATCTTAAATAGTTTTTATAATCTCCAACTTGCAACTGTCACTGTCCAACATTAGAAAACTGTTGACGCAGTCCATACTTGACCAAAATGGCTATTGGAGAATAGACAAGCATCATAAAATAACATGCTGCACTTAATCTCGTCCCATTTTGTTGACGTAGTTTCCTTCGATATTACAGCATCTCGTTTTGACTTTCATTTCCAATTTCTTTTTTCTTATCTTAACAGAGTACGGGCATTGAAATTCGTTTTTCTGAGTCCGGGTGCGCAATTTCTACCCATTTCCTAAAAACCCAGAATCCATACTTGAACCTAAATTTTGTTTACTATTTATTCAGTAAAAAACTCAAAAGCCTCAAATTAAAAATCGTGCTCTCAGAGGGAAAAAAATACCCGAATTTCGGAAAATCGCACACGCGCACCACGCTATCACCGCCCACCAAAAAATTTCCATGCCTGGCAGAGTCACTTACTTCCCTTTTATGTGCCACAGATTTAATGTTTTTATTTGATGAGCGACCCATTATTGTTTTAATTCTCCAACTTTCTTTCAATTTCTACTGATTTGAAAAGATTTTAACTGGCAAAAGTTTTTATGGACATTGAATGAAATTACAAAGCTAACCCGAATGATGAAATTGTAAAATAAACGACTAAAGTGTGATTGCTAGACCTTTTGAAAATTAAATAAATGCAAAACCAGATGTAAAACATGAGACGGCTTTGTAGCAAGGTCAATGAAACCTCTTTTTTAAGATTTCAAGTTCAGCATTTAGATTTTTATGCCGAATATATATAGTGTCGCCTTAGTCGGTACGGCCCGTGTCAGCGGTCCGGCCTAGCAATCGTGTGCTAGCTTGTGCTATCGTAGGCCGGGCCCTGGAAATATGCTAGGTCGGAAGAATAGAGGTAACAAAATATTAGATGTAATACGATGTCTGGAAGCTGTTCCTTGGTGATTTCGTATTTTCAGGGGACTTAACATTAGCTTTCTCCAGTCCATTTAATTTTTCAAAACTAGTATCCCTTGTAAATTAAACGGGGAATATCGACAAGGATTTAAGTTAGAGGGTGACTTGACTTCTAAATGATCATTCATGACAACAACTTTCTGCTACTTTATTGTTAGTTGGTTTTTATTTTGAAAGTGTAGCAATTTAGTTTGATATTTTATGATAAAGATCTTATGTTGTTTTTTGTTTGCTCTGTTGCGCTTAAAATACGATTTGTTCAGACCATGATACTGATGATAAGAAGATTAAATATGTATCTATTAATTTACTATTGACTACAAAAAAGCAATACTTTTTAATTGTTCGAAATACAAAACATTTCACTCTCGTGCATTTATTTGTATGATATGGCAGTTTCACGTATCACTTTATCCCAAAGAACTTTGTAATTCTAATATGTGCTTAAGCAAAAAAAATAATTCCATTAGACATTGGCTAACAACACAAGAATGGAAATAATCAAGTTTGTTTAAATAATTTACTTTTGTGTCTCCATGCATCTCTTTGCTCTAAAACTAAACTCATTTTAAATCGAAAACATTTCATTTATTTGATGTCATTGTCATATATATTATGGAATACAAGTAAGTTGTTTCCCATTTAGTATTACTTCGTTTCTGTTTAATTATACTCCGTTTTTTTTCAAAAGGAAACTTGCTAGTGTAGCATAAATGAACTCCTAAGCTTATATATTTCATAAATGTACATTATTGTGCATGTACAAATGTACATATTCATTATTAAATGTACATTACTACATCTTGATCTGTCGGGTTTATTATTTTTGGATCCCTTTGCGAACAAGCTATGATGTGATACTTATCATTTTATTAACAACTAGGACAAATATGAAAAAATAAAGAGAGTTTAAAAACGTTTAGTTCAATTTTAAGGTTTGAGTTTTTGACATCAAGTGCACTGCATTGTGACAAAGAAAAAATCTGTTAATATTTAGTCGAGATAGATGACAAACTTTCCTTGTTTCACTGACGTTGAACTTTCTAGATATTCGTATTTTCATTTGTATGTATATTACACGTGAACATGATAAATATGGGATAATCTACTTTCTCCGCACGTCAACTGGAGGTCAACACATACAGAGAGGTAAAGACAAGGTCAGGATGACCTTTAGAAAACTCATAAAAAGGGCAACCCGTCTCTGGCAATTTATCATTTGCAGTTTGGAAGCCATGCCTTGCCGACTGTCTGGTATCTGCTAGTTCTGACTCATTTAGTTGTCCGTTGAGTGAAAGCTCCTACTCTCCAATCTAAAATCATCTCTACTAAAACAAGTGGTGAGTAAATATCATAAAGTTTCCAGGAGCATCCCCAATATTTCTGATTGTAATTTGGATTTTCTTGATTGTTCCAGGTTTGATCCCGTCTTTAAAAACTTTCCAGACGTCAACTGAAAAGACATCTACATCAACTTGGGTTTTATTGCTGGTAAAAACATAATACAGCGTTGCCAGACGAATTTCTCAAGTACCACCGTTGGAACCAACTGCAAAGCATCCACCTCAAGCTGAAAATGACACGTACACGAGCTTCCAGCAGCAGCAGCAACAAGCGTAGCAAACCCACCACCGATTTGTAAGTTACTTGGATGAAGATATTCTCCTTATTTAGGGATATTAAGTGTTATTTCCAACGGCTTAATATTGTTTTGTATTATTTCCAGAAAATGGTTAGCACACTTAGCTTTGAAGAATTTATCTGTTCGTAAAAACCAACCTGGTCAACCCGCTCCCAAGAGCAAAGGCACATCCAAGAAAGTGGAAACACGGAACTTCCGGCAGTTGACACAAAAGCGCAAACGGATGGTAGAGGAATTCATGACGGAGTTCAAGGCGAACCCTGCAAGAATAGGGAAATACGGGAGCAACCCTTGGATCAACGCTTTGATTAGACATCTGAACGACACAAGATTCGGAATCATCCCTTTGGATATACACAACTGGTTGGTTAATGAAAGCTACTTCAACAAGGTAACCCTTTTCTACGCATTCTTCCTACTTTACAATATTTAACTTTCAAATAATTTATAAAAACTGACTAAAATCATTGCCATGATTGGTTTTTCAGCACAACCGGGCTTATGACTTTGACCCATGCAACTGTAGCAACATTGTGATTGCTTCATCGGAGGATTCGTCATCAGACACCGACTCGATTGATCAACGGGGGGTGAAAACTGAGCCTGAGAATGGTGCCGATGACGAATTAGAAGAGGGTGACATTGGAGCGAATTATGATGATGGTGCCGCCGTGGAGGACATCAGGCCAAATGGAAACGCTGCTGAGGGTATGCCGGTAGAGCCGAGGAAATTTGAGGACGGGAGGCGTCATCAGCAGGAGGGAATTGCGGACGAAGATAAAACAAATGCAACACCAACATCACCTTCCGGACAAGCAGACACGGGAAATGCGACTGATGAAGGAGCCATGAAAAATCATTTGGCCACCTCAACAACTGAGAAGGATGCCGCCCATGCTAACTTAGAGGCTACGACACATAGTCCCCCAGAAGAAAACCTTGACAACTCAGCGAGCGTGGTGCAGAGTTTTCAAGAGTACATTGACGCCAGCTTCAACTTCATCTCCACTCTTCGGCTTCAATCTGGCCAAGATAGCCGGATCAACTTTACTCTTGACTGTTGCTGTAACCTTATGTCTCTTGTTCAACGGGTGCTTGATGACGCAACCAAGGAAGGATAAATTGTTTTTCTGTTATGTACATATTAATCTAACATGAATTCAAATAAGTAGTTTGTAATTATGAATTTCGTTCTCTCAAGATGATTCAACAGCCCTACGTTTGTGATTTGTTGTTTGTTACGTCAATATTTTAGAACAATCAATTTATGTATTTGTAGAAAGAAGAAATTATAGTTGTTGCTCAGCACCATGAATTTGCTGTGTAATATAAAGGAAGAAATAATGAATTAAATTGCAGTCAACTTGATCGGATCATACCAAATTTGGATGTTTGTTGCACTTATTAACTTATTTGTTTTATGAATATTTGTACAAATAATCAACAGACTTGCACAGACTACGTCGTGTTGTGAGGACAGCAACTTTTGACCAACTTTTGATTCCACATTATCGTCATTAAATTGTCCAATTGATAGGATGGAATATGGAATATCATTTGGTTTGTTTTATGTGCATTCCGGACATGCTCAATTTATATGGCCCCTTTACAAAACGAGGCTGAAGTTTTATGGGTGGAATGGAGAAGATGCCATCCCTTTATACAAGGGATTAGGTGTGAGCATACTTTCTCTTAAGCTTTAGCAGAGCAAGGAGGCCCGAAAGCATTTACCGAAAAGGGGGAGGATATCCCCATCTCGTTTCACACACAAACGGTATAAGGCGACCAACTCAGGAAGCTGTTTTAGGGAAAGTTGAATGAGCTAGAAAGCATCCTGAAGTATACTCTCAATAACAGAGGAGGATAAAAGGGAGGTAGTCGGTAGTCGCTGCTTTTGGAGAGAAGGTCAGAAGATGGTTGAAGTGCAAGAGTGGACATGTTAAATTTGATTTCAACAAATTTTCAACAACATGATGGTTCTCTACGATTTTTATTTGACTTTATTATTTACACCTCATTACAAATCTTAGCAACGGCTAAGCCTTAGTAAGAACATTAAGAGCCTACCACCCACAACCTTGTGAGCCTTGTGACCCTTTCATAAAATCTCTACGACTCAAATTCCAACTTTTCCTATCCTTCCCAAAACTTTCAGAATAAAAAGTGGATTGGTTTCAGAACATGGCATGGATTTATGGCACGGAAAATTCATCCCAAAAAGTAATTATTATCCAACCACAGGTCCCCAAACGTGCAAAAATTACGCAGATTCACTAGCTCTGTAGTGGGCTCTCAAGGTTACTTACGATTAGTTATGAGTATGAGTTTGAATGGGGGTAATCTGCTCCTGGGTTGCAACGGTGTCTGTGTCAAAGTAAGAAGTTACTTTGCGTTTGTCAATGACAAAATCAAGTCAACAGCCTTGACTGCTTTGTTGTCGAAACCGCATGCATCGTAAAGTGCTAATGGACCATAAAAAGGCTTGTGCAAAAAGTGCTAAGGGCCGGTTACCCTCAATATATATGTGCGAGTAATGAACTTGTGCAAAGTTACCTTGACATATAGATTCCTGAGGAAAAGCTAATTTCTCATTCTGCTTATGAAGCCTGGGATTTAAGGAATTGGTTTTGGTTTGATGGAGAGTGCTTTTCATTGGCCATTTTTTGCTTTGGGAATGTATATTCAGAGCAGTTTATTTTGATATATTCTTGCTCACGATCAACATCAAGACTTATCTGGTTATCATAGCGTATAACAAGGGCTATGGTTAAAGTAATATAGGAAACTTTCATGTTACTTCTCCAAAAGAATATTTCAATGGCGAGTTTTAAAAGATTTCTGCATATTTCTTTCGCATGGTACACACTCATTTCTTCCTAATAATAAGAGAATACGTGAATGAGTTGAAGAAATATTGTGGTCGAAGGAAACTTGATTCGTTGATCATGTTAATATCAACATTCACCACGACCACGACACTGTTATCTAGCTTTGCTGAAGCAACTTGGTCGCTGATTTTTTATTACGTTTTATTTCAAAGCAAAAAATTTGACTCTCTCAGGTCCCTTCAGACCTTTAAAAGTTTATGATGGCAAACATCTTTTAGTTTATCTCTTTTTAATTTGGTTTTTAATCCTATTGGATGCATACTTATAACGAGGTATGTGGTTAGTAAATGATGACGAGACTTGATGCATCCCCTCTTCTTGAGGATAGTTTATACTATTAAATGTTGACTTAGTCTTCTTTTCCATGTGTTACTATATATATCTTTTATTTAAGACAAAATTGATTACACTTTCATTTTGGCTCCCTTGTTTCTATTTAAAATGCCATCATAATATTTACTTGCATATACTCGGTGCGAGTGAACTTAATTCAGCACAAAGGATTGGCTTTAATGGCTACTGAAGATCCAAAAATGATTGGATATTTTGCATTTTGTGTGTGACATGAAAAATGCATACACTCACAGCTTTTTTTGGGGAAGG
Organism: Orchesella flavescens; assembly: GCA_964034955.1. Classification (NCBI taxonomy): domain Eukaryota; kingdom Metazoa; phylum Arthropoda; class Collembola; order Entomobryomorpha; family Orchesellidae; genus Orchesella; species Orchesella flavescens. Next base: position 39,481,946 of record OZ035954.1, on the reverse strand, counting down.
TTACTTATTCCAGTCTGCATGACAGAGCAACAAAGAAATTTTTGGTAGACATCAAATACTACACCCAGCACAATGAGGAGATATCTTTCAATCTAACCTATCCTGCAAGACTTGCTTCTGTTGATGCACATCATTGCTAATTGTATCTCTCATGCATAGTCTGCAGATCTGCAATTACAACACATTCATGAGTGAGCAAAGTCTTTCCCATTTGTGCTGGCCGTTCTGTTCTCATAGAGATGCTAGTTTCATTTAATACCTAAGTCTTATATATATAGTAGTACATACGGTGGCATTGTACAAACTATGAATATAGCCATGCAAAATCTAAATGAGAATGAGATATTTTTTCATATAGTAGCAAGAACAACATGCCAAAGCTGTAGGTTGTATTTTAAAATGAACACAGCATACATAGGCTGCAGCTTTTTTCCACAAACTCTAGCTCAGCTCATCCTGTTGCATCAACATCAATCTTTAAAATAAAAGATTGGAATGCATGCAATGAAATATGCTTTGTCAACTCAGCGTTTTAATCCCGTTCTTCTATGTACCCTCATCTCCGATCTCTTGCCTATCATAAGTATCATAGCTACACCTACCATGTTAATATAAAACAGTGGAAGTGTTAGGGGAGCAAAAAGCAAGCTATATATAGTAGCTTTGCTACTGTTACATAATAAAGTGAATCTTCGTTTCAGTTACATGTATTTTTTACATGTACACCGAAACACAAACGGTATCACTTTCGTTTTGTGGCTGGCAAAAATAGTTGGCTCGTTGGTTATAAAGACGAAGCACATAAGCCTTACAGACAGTCGATGAAGTTTTGAGCCCATCTCTCTACTCTTTCACTATATGTAAGTACATATATATTGTGAGTTTCTTATGTCACGGTTCTGTACTGCCCATATTATACTATCGAAAAGTATATAGTATATGCTCCATCGTATCGTATCAAAGTGCAATTAATGTACATACATTTGGAAAAGACCTCGGGTGGCAACGTAACTTGAACAATGTTCTAATGCCTCAATTTTGCCTCACCATAGCCGTCCTGCATGTACATTATATATTGGTGCAGTTGAGGCTCGTTTTTGCCTCGCTTCCATTACCACGCAACTCTTCTGTGGTGAGACCAACGCCCAATTTTCTGGAAAAGGAAGCCGAGGCTCATTTTTAAACTGGCTCTTGGAGTGTGAGGATTGCAGTTGTGAAGCTGCAATCCTCACACTTGCTGACTAAAACTTATTTTAAAAATCAACTTTTGCACATATTACAATTCAACAGTTATCTGATATTTTCTTTGTGTGTGGAGTTTGTGTGTCAGTTTAGTCAGTGGTTAATTTTTTTGGTATTGGTATACATATTTGAGGGTAATTGTTTTAATTATTCAAATGATATTTGATGCATAATTTATGATTTTTCAAGTAGTTTTGTGAAGTGAGAATTGGCTGCTAATATATTTCTCTTTCTTTTCATTTTCTTTTTAAAAAGGCTGCTGATTTTTTTCCAAATGTTCCTTCCGGGCATTACAATTCAACAGTATGTCATCGAGTTAAGTGTTTTTTTAGCAAATATTGCTGGTAAGTGTTCTCAAGGTTTTGAAAACTCAATGTATTATTATTCATATAAACGAATTCATGCTGTATCACGCTATTTTGTTTGCCTTAGGTGATTTGGAGGCTAAATTGGTTGTAAAATTGATTGTGTAGTGTTCGCAAATCATCAAATAATTAATTTTTCTTCCTTCTTTAGGTTGCAGATAGAAGCGTTCGGGAAGCTGGTTCCACCTCCTACGATCTTGGACCATCCAACCAAACTAGACAATCTTGAGAAAGAATGTGAACATGACATACTTAGTATTCAACTGGTATCGGTGAGGAAAAAAATATTTTTCTTTTTCTTCCTCTTATTTTCCTTTTTGATCTGCCATTGCATTGCTTAAAAATACCATTGATAATAGCCTTTACGACAAAAGTAAGGTATAGGATTAACTACCTCATCAGTAAATTGTTATATAAAGGAACAATCAAACTACATCAACGAAATGTCAGTATCATGCATAGGATGCCATTATTGCTTGAAGAAAGAGCTTTTAGGCAATACAAGTTTAATATTATACTTTGCATCTCATCATATATATTCATACACTGGTTACGTCTTTAGCGTGGATGATTATGCAACATAATATTTATTGGAGTGTCATGTCGAAAGATTTGGAGATCGTTATCGTTAAATATATAACATAGGCAGCTAGGTTATTCCTTTCCTTGAGTTTAAATCGCACATGATCATAATATCATTAGGAATGTTCTCTTTCATCCTTCCCATGCTAAAGAAGCAGGCAAGAGCTCGATGCTGAGTTAACCACACAAATTTCATGGTATAGTAGCAAGTCTGCTCCACGAGAGATTGAGCACTACTATTTTTACTCTTCACGTAATCGATTTTTCCTTCTTGTGCCAGTAGCTCTTTTATGTCCAAGACCAAGCCAGATCCAAGATTATGTTTCTTCCACTCTCTTTATTTCTAGCTCCAGCATCTCCATTTCCAATGAAAGTATATTATATTGTGCACATAATGTTGAGTTTGGCTTGACAGGGCCCATGAATGAACTGATTTACATTTGTATGTGTATTTGTAAGATTGGATTGATAGATTTAAAATTAAGAGAAAGTAGCTTCAGTTTCGTTTGTACAGCTTACAGTTCACCTTCTTTCTTGCTACCTTTCTTCAAATTTTTAATCATTATAGGGCATTATAAAATGTGCTAGATAAATAATAAAAGAGTGAAACATACATTTAAAGATATGGCAAATAGTAGAAAAATGTATCGTATTCATCATTAATGTCTACTAACTCCCTCAAAAAGACCTCCTTTCTAATGTGTGTGATGAACGAAAAGTGCATGGTGTCACACATATTTGCATTGTTTTCTTATGCATGCATGCGGTAGAACAACAAAGAAAATCATTATGAACTATGAAGTATATATTACTAAAACAGTCGTAACTTGTACTTGTACTGGTGGTCCTGTTCTTATGGATTCCAGTTTTATTCCACTTATAATTATAGATTAATAGCATAAATTAAGAGGCTATACTTATTCCGCTATTATTGAATAACTCAATTATTATATAACTAGCTGCAGATTACAGAATAATAATGTTATTTAAGTTACTCAAGCAATCCTATGCTTCCCATTGCATCAAAAACTCTTGCTCAGCGGAATGGGATGATTGTAATGAAATATGATGTCTGTAATTCAGCATCCTTGTCTCTTGCTTCTCTTGTGCATCATCTCTTCCATCTACACTTACAATGCTATTATGTTCCCAAAAAGGAAGAGCAAGAGTCAAGTTAGCAATAAGCAAGCTACTAATATAATTTAAATCTTCCTTTCAGTTATACATGTGTTTTGTACACGCGCAGCTAAACGCAATCTGTATCACCTTCGATTTGTTGCTGGCAAAAGTTGTTGATGCCCTGTATTACAGTCCAAAAACATCACCAATATTTTCCTGACGTAGAGTGTTTAGCAAACATTTCTGGTAAGTACTCTCAGTTTTTCAAAGCTCATTACATTGTTCACACACAAATTCATGCTGTTTCAAGCTATTTGGTTTGCCTTATATAACTTAGAGAGTATCGAAATTGTTCTGAAATCATCAAATTAAATAATAATTTTTCTTCATTCTTTTCTTTGCAGGTATCTTTCGGGAGGTTCTACCACCAACCACAGCAGTTTCAAATTTTTGGAAAGACAGTGTTCGTCTAGTATCGGTGAGTTTAAAAAAACCTTTTTCTTCCTCGTTTGTTCCATTTTGTATCATTGATATTAATCTTTAGATAACAGTAAGATGTAGGATGCCAATATTGTTTGAAGAACGAGCTTTTAGGCAATATAAGTTTAGTAAACTTTGCATCTCATCATATATATTCATACACTGGTTACGTCTTTAGTGTGGATGATTATGCAACATAATATTTATTGAAGTGTCATTTCGTAACTTTTGGGGCTCGTTGCTGTTACATATATAACATAGGCAGCTAGGTAATTCCTTTCCTTTGAGATTATCTCGTACATCATCATAATATCATTAGGAATGTTCCCTTTCACACTTCCCATGATAAAGAGGAGCATCTTTAACCTTTACGTCATCTTATCTTCCTGCGCTGCTACTAGCTCTCTTAAATCCAAAACCAAGCCAAATCGAAGATCTTCTTTTTACAAACTTTTTATTGTATGGCTCCAGCATGCCCAATTTCAAATCAAAATATATCATATTAGGCACATAATGTGGAATGTTTCTCGACATGGCCAGTCAGTGCTCAGGCCGTTAATTAACGTCCCAGGGCCGTTGATTAACGTCCCAGCTGGGGCCGTTAATTAACGTCCCTGGACAGCTGAGACCACTAATTAACGGTCCAGGGACGTTAATTAACGGCCCAAAATACGTTTTTATTGGAAATCAATTTTTAAAAAAAACATGTTGACACTTAAAATTAGAATTGCCACGGTCAAAAATTTTTAAATTTGCTTAAGAAAAATGTTAAACATTTAAACTAATTTTAAGTGTCAACATATTTTGTTAAAAATTGATTTCCAATAAAAACGTATTTTGGGCCGTTAATTAACGTCCCTGGACCGTTAATTAGTGGTCTAAGCTGCCCAGGGACGTTAATTAACGGTCCATGGACGTTAATTAACGGCCCCAGCTGGGACGTTAATCAACGGCCCTGGGACGTTAATTAACGGCCTGAGCACTGACTGATGGCCGATGAATGGGCTGAGTTTCGTTTGTATTTGAATTTTTTAATACCTTAGTTTAAGTTATAAGAAGTTTTAAGAGGAGAAACGGAAAAACTTTAAATTTCATGGTAATTATAGCCATCGTCAGGTCAGGCCATTTAGTGAAAGCTTAAGTTAGCTAGAAATTGTAAAGAAAGTAACGAATACATTTCTATAAAATAATTGGCTTCTTTTCTATTCTTGTACAACTATTCGTCATGCGTCGTTTGTAAAATCATTCACTTCTCTTTGTTTATTCTCTTCCATCTTACGATACCTTTCTCTTACTTAGCTACCAGAACAATGCATAGGATTGAATAAATAAATCATAACAATTAAGTATATTATAGTAAAATTTGTGGGCTTACGACTGTGTTAAAAATAATAATTGAGCTCAGATCTAATTGTGGACAGTACTGTTTCGTCCTATTGGGACTCGTCAGCACAATCCAATCCTTGCTCAAAAATATGATGTACTGTTATTGTTAGCACAAGAAAAATTGATCACGACAACTCAAAATGTATCTGCAACTGCTGACCACAAAATGAGAGGAGAAACATTCTCACTATTGTCATGTAAACCGAAAAAATCTCGCCCGGAAGATGATTTTAATAGAAAAGGAATCGGTACACAGGAAAGGTTAAGAAAGTAAAATTTGTGGGCTTACGACTGTGTTAAAAATAATAATTGAGCTCAGATCTAATTGTGGACAGTACTGTTTCGTCCTATTGGGACTCGTCAGCACAATCCAATCCTTGCTCAAAAATATGATGTACTGTTATTGTTAGCACAAGAAAAATTGATCACGACAACTCAAAATGTATCTGCAACTGCTGACCACAAAATGAGAGGAGAAACATTCTCACTATTGTCATGTAAACCGAAAAAATCTCGCCCGGAAGATGATTTTAATAGAAAAGGAATCGGTACACAGGAAAGGTTAAGAAAGTAAAATTTGTGGGCTTACGACTGTGTTAAAAATAATAATTGAGCTCAGATCTAATTGTGGACAGTACTGTTTCGTCCTATTGGGACTCGTCAGCACAATCCAATCCTTGCTCAAAAATATGATGTACTGTTATTGTTAGCACAAGAAAAATTGATCACGACAACTCAAAATGTATCTGCAACTGCTGACCACAAAATGAGAGGAGAAACATTCTCACTATTGTCATGTAAACCGAAAAAATCTCGCCCGGAAGATGATTTTAATAGAAAAGGAATCGGTACACAGGAAAGGTTAAGAAAGTAAAATTTGTGGGCTTACGACTGTGTTAAAAATAATAATTGAGCTCAGATCTAATTGTGGACAGTACTGTTTCGTCCTATTGGGACTCGTCAGCACAATCCAATCCTTGCTCAAAAATATGATGTACTGTTATTGTTAGCACAAGAAAAATTGATCACGACAACTCAAAATGTATCTGCAACTGCTGACCACAAAATGAGAGGAGAAACATTCTCACTATTGTCATGTAAACCGAAAAAATCTCGCCCGGAAGATGATTTTAATAGAAAAGGAATCGGTACACAGGAAAGGTTAAGAAAGTAAAATTTGTGGGCTTACGACTGTGTTAAAAATAATAATTGAGCTCAGATCTAATTGTGGACAGTACTGTTTCGTCCTATTGGGACTCGTCAGCACAATCCAATCCTTGCTCAAAAATATGATGTACTGTTATTGTTAGCACAAGAAAAATTGATCACGACAACTCAAAATGTATCTGCAACTGCTGACCACAAAATGAGAGGAGAAACATTCTCACTATTGTCATGTAAACCGAAAAAATCTCGCCCGGAAGATGATTTTAATAGAAAAGGAATCGGTACACAGGAAAGGTTAAGAAAGTAAAATTTGTGGGCTTACGACTGTGTTAAAAATAATAATTGAGCTCAGATCTAATTGTGGACAGTACTGTTTCGTCCTATTGGGACTCGTCAGCACAATCCAATCCTTGCTCAAAAATATGATGTACTGTTATTGTTAGCACAAGAAAAATTGATCACGACAACTCAAAATGTATCTGCAACTGCTGACCACAAAATGAGAGGAGAAACATTCTCACTATTGTCATGTAAACCGAAAAAATCTCGCCCGGAAGATGATTTTAATAGAAAAGGAATCGGTACACAGGAAAGGTTAAGAAAGTAAAATTTGTGGGCTTACGACTGTGTTAAAAATAATAATTGAGCTCAGATCTAATTGTGGACAGTACTGTTTCGTCCTATTGGGACTCGTCAGCACAATCCAATCCTTGCTCAAAAATATGATGTACTGTTATTGTTAGCACAAGAAAAATTGATCACGACAACTCAAAATGTATCTGCAACTGCTGACCACAAAATGAGAGGAGAAACATTCTCACTATTGTCATGTAAACCGAAAAAATCTCGCCCGGAAGATGATTTTAATAGAAAAGGAATCGGTACACAGGAAAGGTTAAGAAAGTAAAATTTGTGGGCTTACGACTGTGTTAAAAATAATAATTGAGCTCAGATCTAATTGTGGACAGTACTGTTTCGTCCTATTGGGACTCGTCAGCACAATCCAATCCTTGCTCAAAAATATGATGTACTGTTATTGTTAGCACAAGAAAAATTGATCACGACAACTCAAAATGTATCTGCAACTGCTGACCACAAAATGAGAGGAGAAACATTCTCACTATTGTCATGTAAACCGAAAAAATCTCGCCCGGAAGATGATTTTAATAGAAAAGGAATCGGTACACAGGAAAGGTTAAGAAAGTAAAATTTGTGGGCTTACGACTGTGTTAAAAATAATAATTGAGCTCAGATCTAATTGTGGACAGTACTGTTTCGTCCTATTGGGACTCGTCAGCACAATCCAATCCTTGCTCAAAAATATGATGTACTGTTATTGTTAGCACAAGAAAAATTGATCACGACAACTCAAAATGTATCTGCAACTGCTGACCACAAAATGAGAGGAGAAACATTCTCACTATTGTCATGTAAACCGAAAAAATCTCGCCCGGAAGATGATTTTAATAGAAAAGGAATCGGTACACAGGAAAGGTTAAGAAAGTAAAATTTGTGGGCTTACGACTAAGTATATTATCATGCAGTATTTATTGGGTTGAATTAGTAAGAAAGGTCAATCATTTTTGCTTAAATAGTGAATAAAAACTTTAGCCTTTAGGATGTTACCTATACGTTTAAACCAGTTTTACTAAATATATTTAATACTTTTACATAATAGGTTCATAATGACGAAGCCACTGCCCTCAAAATCCAGCCACAGCACAGCACAGCACCTTCACGGACACTACTACGACTATCAATCATCTTAATTGGGATGATTGAAAGGTATGTTTTTTTTAGCAATTAGTTAATTTGGTTAAGTTAGATTTTAAGAAATAGTTTAAGGTACTTTTGTTGTTATTTAAATCATACTGGTAATTCAAGGAAACTGAATGTAAAAAACACAGTGCAAGCATGCTTTCCCTTACATTACGAGAACGTTTTTCTAACTTTTAAGACCCTTTTCACAATCATGGAACTGCTAAAGCAGTTCCGCCTAACAATACAATAAATTCGTATGATTTGGTCCTCTGTAAATTTTGGACTCGTATACTAAATACTACAAAAAAATTATTCACCTCCTGCAATTACGACAGAGTCCAATTTCCCAAACTCGTTCTCTATGACAGGGGGAAGGAAATCCAGTGGATTTTGGAGGCCTCCAGGTTCATCATTTTGAAGAGATTCGTATACCTCAAGCAGTTTGATAATATACGACATGGTAACAATCGGTTTTGCTGTAAGCAGAGCACAAACCATTTTCATTGTTGGTTTAACATTCTTCATCACGAGATGAGTCGCGTCTGGAGTCCAAGCCTTCATAAAGTGACCTCCAAGCCTTAGGATTTGTTCTTTGAAATCATCCGTTGCTGATGATACGACCACAAGAGGGGTGTAATCCACCCTGAAATCAAACATAGTTGGTTTATCAATACATGTGTAAAGCTTATATAGCGATGAAGAGATGATGATAAACTCACCTGAATTCATGCTCTGGTTTTGTATCCTTAAAACAGAGTTTAGTACCAATGGAAAGTAAGACTTGCTCAGTATTCCCCAGACGAATGTTTGCCTTAATGTTATCTTCAGTTGCATATATTCCCGATCCTAGCAACTAGCAATTTATTGCTGCCATACTACATTATGTAGTACTTTTTTGTACACATCTACCATGCAAAATCTAAGAAAGAACCAATGGTTTTATGATCATCAGTATAAATGCAATGTATGCCATTTTGGATTTTCAAAAAACTGGGCCCAGGTTGTCCACTCACAACAGTTTCGGTTGGTTCTCCAAACTATCAACTGTGTCTATAAGTCCCTTGACTTGCAGCTTTTTTCCTGCTCGAAAAAAATTCCTTCATCTCCTCCACACTTAGAACTACTTCCCCTTTGTACATGAACTCAACTAGTTTATTCAGTGGAGTATGGAGTTGTGGCGTTTGCTATAAAAGTGTACTTTAGTTTTAAGATGCTTGAGATGCACTGTAAAAGTCACTCCTTCACACAACAAGGAGATACCAAATGGAATGTGTTTACATGAAGGTACAAGGAGGTTTTTAGGTTGTAAAGAATCTCTGCATTTTGTAAACAGAGAATTGCTATAGTAAGCTAGAAAATCTCCTTAGTTTGAGGCTAACTGTAATTATCTACTAATCGAGTTTTCATAAGGCACCACTCCTATTGATTTAATAAACTGCATAGTTGATAGTTATAAAAGTATCAACACTACGTGTTTTTATCTTTCGTGTATTCCCATGTATTCCAAATCACCCAAGGTAAAAGGTGACAGTAATTCATGTTATATAGGAAGCATTGAAAAAATATTAAAGGTCACCATCACTAAAACCTGTAAAATTCTTTCCCGCTCATTTCCTATCTAAACCAAAGATATAGTTAACACATCATGAATTCACTAAATAGTTATTATGACTCATTTGAATTTAATTTAACATACCTTTCCTCGTATGACATTTTCCGAATATCGTGGCCACCCAGCGGAATAACTTTTGGCAAAATAGTACATAGTGGTACAAAATTGATAATGAGCGGAATACCCCCTATCGTAAACATTTTCATCATCGTGGCATCCATTAAGTAAGTCTTGTAGGTAACATCAGCACGCGTCCGACAATAACCAGTCATTGTCAATTGTAATTGTGTCTACTGACATGAATATGTAACCACTGGTCCGGTAGCTAAAAGAGATGGGATCCCCTGGCGGAGGGGGCTCCGGAAGGAGTGCACACAGCTCAAAATTCCCTTCAAAAATTACTTTGGCATTAGCTCCCAAGTTGATATGTTGGGGGCTCAGTTTTGTAAGGGAATTTCTCATCACAACAAGCTTCACTGCTTCTTTTTCTTTTGCAGCGTCACAGGATTCAACATGTGCTCTTTCTGCCGTACGCTCAGCTTCCGCAATCTATGTATGGAGCTGGGTAAAATCCCTAGCTTCACGTTGGCCTTCGTTTATAGTCCTGTTTTGAGCTCAGAGCACTTGCCGTTGTAGTTTGATTCGTTTTTGTTCTGCGTCTTGAAGTCGCTTTTGAGCGAGGTGATTTGACTAATTGTCAATTTAGCTGTATAAATTACATGTTGATAAAATTAGCAGCCTTCTGCTTCAAATACGAAGCATTATGAGTGTGAGCCAGGTCTAAACATTCGAAATAAATTATTGTGCCCAAGTGAATATGTTCCAATTGCCAATGTAGGGCTTGAGTTCATGATAGTAGCTTAGCCAAATACTTGGTACATTCTTGGTTCATTCTCACAGTGCATTCTTTTGTATTTGAGTAATAATATGACTATCAAAGAACCAGAAACGGGCACCAAATATTTTAATTACTCGGAATCACTGAATTTAATAGTAAATCTTTTTTTATTGCATAAACTGTAGTTAAGAGGACAAGGCACCCTTGTTTTTGAAAAAGCACAATTAAAATAGCAAAAATAGAATCCCTGCAGATATTAAGCTCACATTGTGTAGCTGGAGTATTTAGTATTGTGTTTTTACTCGGAAAGGTAAACTCTAAATCATCAGCACTGTCGGTCTTCAATACCTTCCTCTTGCATCCAGTGTCTTTGGCTAGCGTTTATGTGTTGATGCAGCCGGAGTTTAAGGCTCAGATTGAATGGGCGTTTTTTGGTTCCAACTACTAATTTTGGGCTCGACCGACTTCTATAATCCGTTTTTTGTATCACAATGGCAGAAATTCCACAGATTTTGACAATGGAGCAAGTTCCACATCTATTTCATGATATGATGCTCCACATTTTCGAAATAAATTATTGTGCCAAAGTGAATATGTTCCCATTGCCAATGTAGGGCTTGAAGTTCATGTTAGTAGCTTAAGGTACATAGTCTTTTACTTCATAATTGATATTATGAAGAGCTATCTTCATTCATAATGACGAAAACTAATAACCTTTATTACCACACACATCACTCTCCACCTTGGCACAGTCAAAGTCAATATTCGCCTTCGCTTTTTTACAATGCAAGGAAAATTTGCATTACCAATATCTTTGTATAATATAGTTTTCTCAATTTTGAGCATCGCCTGTTCCAAAACTTGATGCTGCTTCCAAATCTCATCTACCATCTTCTTGCAATGAGCACTATACCTCGTTAGCCAGGGGTTACGGGGGTAACCTCATTAGCCATTTCGTTAGTTATAGTTTCTCCGGCGTAGGTTCAAAGAAATATTCCTTCAGGCAAATCGTGTAGCACTCGTAGTCTCCAGCCTCTCAGTTCTTTGCAGTTTTAAATATCTGCAAATGCCGATTAATACCTCCCTGAACCACTCGGTTGTCACAGGTATCTTTGCATTATCATCTTTAAGAAAATAACATATAGGACAAACAAAATATTTTGAATTGTGAATTACATGTCACACAATGTACATGGTGAGAGTAGTTCATATTATTTAAGAAACGTAATATATATAATAGTTAAGTTAAACTTAAGACACTTTGCTTATAAATTACAAAAAAAACTTCATAATATGGTAATAAACAATGGTTGGGATTTAAGGTAGACTTGAGTAATGTTTTTAAATAATCCATCCCGCACTATCCACAAATTGTTAAAAGCTTATCCTAAAGTGGTAAAAAAATTGGTGATCCTAATAATTCGGTTGTAGTGCAGTATCAATAAGGGTAGTAGTATGTTTGGATAGTCTTTTAAAAATGATTATCAGTTTTACATTTACGATACAAAATCAACGCGTTGTGTACCGAGACCTTAAGCTAGAAATTGTTCAGCAGTTAAGTTCTTTCCTCGAATTTTGTATGGAATAAATATATTTCTTCAAGTAAGGGGTAATAACGGTTATGACGACGTGAGTAGGTTAAACATTTTGACGTTTATAAAGTAGTTCATGGTTATTTGGTTGCGTAATCATGAAAAAATTTTGAGCAACTTTTGTTTTTTAAACCGTGGATGCACATGTACTGTCATAATTTTTAGTGACTAAGATTTGCTACGTAACTTTTGTATATTTTGTAAATCTAGCGTATATTTAAGAGCTCCATTATCCTTTAATAATTAATTATAAAACGATGGTAGTATAGGTATGCTTGCACTGTGTTCAGAGTATTTTGTATAATTAATTAATTGTATAAAATAAATGATTTTTTTTGTAACAAAATTGTCGTTGTACAGTTCGTAAAAAGATTATAAAAAGTAAAGACTAACATAAAATATAAATTGTACGTTATATAAAATTAATAAATATTCTACTTTACATAAAAACATATTCACAAAACGTTGTCACCCAGTGCCTTATAATTCACCGAGTCACTTCATTCAAAAAAATTTACATCATTCTTTTGCTTGCCTATAACCATAAGCCTTGCACTTATTTTATTTTTGGGATAAAAAAAACGAAGATGTCCTACTGCCAGCATAGCAAAAGTCGTTACATGTAAATATGCCAGTATCAATTTCAATTACCACCAAATGAAGATATTTCATGGGTCAACGCAATTACGGTAACGGTAAAGCTGAAACAGTAAGTTTAAAACTTTCGACAATTCACTTTTGAAAGCTCCTCTTCTATTTATTTCAGGGTTTACATATCGGATAAAAAACATTTTCAAATCATCTTCCAATCAACGCTAGTACAAGGTGCCAAAGAAAATTATTAAGTATCACTCCCTGTTTTTTTACAGTCAACAGTAGTAAAAGTTTTTAAACATTTAAAATTATCTAATTGGCCTAAAATCATTACGCATTCTAATGTGCAAGCCTTGAATTGTTGAACATGGTTCATTTCTATTCCAGGCCCAACGCTTTTGATTTTTTAAAATAAATCTACCACATTATAGAAAGGTGCATAGTTTCATACTTTGCAACCACGACACAAGAAGAAAATACGTATAGTCAATAGCAAATTCACATAGTAATTCATTAAAATGTCATCCATGCATTCCGCAAACCCCACCTACAAAAAAAAAATCTTGTAAGCTTGATCTTCGATAAGCCTCACGCTTTTATACTCAGTAGTGCAGAAAGTATTAGAAGATCTATCAGGCCAACACCAGCGTACTAACTCCGTTATAAAAATCATTATATAATGCTGTAGAGCAAGCCTCTTACACAGTTTAGAAAGCCATGGCATGCTATGATCATGTATTATGTATTTATGTATTTATGCACACTGTGCTTTCACTCGATTCTATTCCTGCTCTCAAATCCATCCAAGTCCACATGTCGTAACTTTCAATCCTCTCCTCTGGTTTCTCCTTCTGTCACAGTGCAAACCACAACATTATGACTCTTCAATGTACCTCGACAAACATAATAATCGTCAGCCTAAACATGAACCTGCTTCTCATATTGCCCCTTTCCGCCTACTTTCCGTACAAGGGTTCCCTTATTACTTCGCCTTAGTCTGATTTCCAACAATGTGTTATAAATTCCAGTCAAGAAAATATTCCAGTCCAGCTCCAGCCAAGCTTACATCATTGCATTGGTAGCATCAATCTCATATCATTATCATATCTTTGTTGAAGAAATGTGAGTTTAAAAAAGTTTCAGTGAAAAAGTATTCCGTTTTCCACAGGTGTTGTTCACCAAATAATCACTCAGGGTCCACATCCATGATCCGCTCAAAAGTCCATTTGATTCTTGTTATAGATATAACACAACAGTCTTTCCAGCTTTTTGTCTCTCACTTGCGATAGCCTTGTGCATCAGTTTTCTTGGCATGAACTTCTTTACGGCTTATATTTCCATTCATACTCCCAGTAATTTTTCGATTGAGTTTCATAATTTCTTATAGTTTGTCCAGCGCTGACAGGTAGTGTAATTATAGAATTTTCATTAGATGGTTTTAAAGGGTTTGCTTCAATAGAAGGTATGTCTCCGACATTACCAAGCAGATTCATAGGATGAATTCGATTATTATTCATAACATCACAGGCCAAACATTACTTTTTGCTATATTGAAAACGGTGGCAAATAGCGAGTGGATAGACAGACAGACAGACGGACAAACTTGGTCAAGTTATAACTACGCTGAATGGGATTCAGCTACGCAATAAACAGGAAGTCATGTATGAGACCGAGTGAGAGATATTTAGGAATATTTGCGTCAAAATGTTCAACAAATGAATAGTGTATCTACAAAATGAATTTCTGATAGAGGCCTTCTTTACATTGTGGCATACTCTAAGCCAAGCATGAACATGCCAAAGTCGAGCCATAAAGCCTTGAATACTATCATTGTCAGTTATTTGTTTACAAAGAAAATTTAAGATTTAATAATTCATTTTCTGTCATGTCAATTGGACTATATAATTCATTGAACAATTAGTTAATTCAGTATACAATCGACACACGGATGTCTATAACCGCAAGCACAGCAATTAAGATACAAAGTTTAATTGCAATACAATTCATTACATATATTCTAGGTTGCATGGAATTTTAAACGTAAATATCCTCACAAAGTTCATAAACGTGGAACTCATTTTCAAAGTAAAAGAGATAAATATTTAATACACTTCAAGCTGCCGCTGCTGAAGACTCCAACCTTGAATCATATACTCTTATCCAGTTTCAAGTCGTTAATATTCTGCTCTGGGATCACCATACCAAGAGTACCATGACAAAGAATCATCATAATAATACGAATCCATTTCCTCAGACCAGGAATCATGATCATCTGGGCTGCCGTCATAACTGTGAAAACCAAAAGAAACATTGAAGAAATGCATATAGATGTAGATCTATGTTTGTACTGTTTGGAAATTTGTATTAATTTCTAGCTAACTTACCCCGCATTAGAGATCCCATTATTAAAAAGGTTCCATCCTGCCTCAATGTTGGACTCGTATAAATTGAAAGGGAGGAATACTCGTCTATTACGCCTTGAGCATACTACGTAACACTCGTTTTTTTCTTCAGGCTCCTGTACTGCAAGGCTGGTAGCATCCAACGCTGTTTGTTGTGGCTCTGAGTTACGTGGTTCCATCTCCAGTTCGGAAGCAACGTGACTGAAAGTAGAATTGTGTTGTTGTTCCTCAATTGAAGTGTCCACTACTTCAGGAGAATTCGGTGCAGCTTCCTCTCTAACAGTTTTCACCACTTCGACTCCAGTGAAATTGGAATCTCCTTCAATGGTGTGTCCCACTTCCACCTTTTCTTTATCCAGGCAACTATTTTCATCGTAGCTGACATCTTCTGCTATACCACGGTCATATTTGCGGGGCAACTTGAGAACCTCTTTTCCTTGTTTGGCTTTTGAGATTAAAAAGCGTTGTCGACACTTACGGACATGCTGGGAAAGCCGGGATTCCCTGAAAAAATACAAAGTATAAAGCACCACTGCGTTACTATCGATAAGTCTAAGAACTAAATTTAATTGAATAATGTTTTGAAATTTGCTTACATGACGAAATGATTTTTATAAAATGGGCATCTCCGGATGCATCTTTCCCAATGCAAAACGAGCGGTTTTGCTAATCCTTCAATTTTTATGGATTGTGTGGCTGCTACAGATGCAATAGACTCCATATTTTCTTTTTGCTTAACCAATTGGTTTACTAGGATTTCAAGTTGGTAACAACAATCGGAAGCTTTGAGATGAATCATCTGGAAACTTTTGAACCCCTTAACTTGCTCAGTTTAAATTTTCTACTGTCACAACTTTGGAACACTTTCGCCCAACAAATATTTGCCAAGGCTTGAAAAGTGTGACTGGCTAGGAAGGGAGTCAAACCACAAATGACTGATAGAATTCCGTGTTTCTCAATTCATCAACACCAAGTGGGCTAACCTTCACCTACAATTTAGGTCGAAAAGTCATCTGAGGATTGATTCGTTCGCTAACATTCAAATATATGTACATACATAGGGCCATAATTTTATTTTGGGGCCAACTATAAATAGTTGTTGTTGCATTAACTCATTTTGCATATTCTTATTAGAATTTTCGTTGCAAAATGAAATCAAAACGTTTGAAGCAAACAATGAAGCATAGCTCTTATTTTAAAATTGGTTAAATGCTTGTATTAATGATTGGAATGGGTGAGTTGTACATTAGGTTTTTTTTTGCTTAACAAGAAAATGAAAGTCCAACTAAAACATTTTGTTTACGTTGGTGCATAGTATTCTGAAAAAAATGTTGTAATAATAATATGATTAGATGTGCCCTAAAATTGTTGGTATGATATGATAGAAATTTAAAAATGAAAAGTAGTGAAAGTGCCACCTCAGTGGGCATAGCAATTGTGAAAAATGAATGTATAATTGTGCTGGTTGTAAATTTCAATTGTTAACCAGTTGGATGTCGTTGAAATTATAATGATAGATGCTGTATTATATGAAATTTAAAGGACTTTTATGGTGTAATGTAATGTGATGAGTGTTTTGTTTATAATGTAGAGTCGAGTAAAACTTGATAGTTTGAAAGTATCCTGCGTAGTTGCGTAATATTAAAACAAATCTGTGAGTTGAGGTCCACGAGGATCTTTATATTTTAAAAGGATAAGTCATAACTACAAATTTCAAGACACAATAAACATTTATATTGTTATAAAAATGAGTATAAATTGATGATAAAGAAAAATATATGTTCACTCGTTACACTCTCTGATAATTAATGTAGCAATGTAATGTCTCATTTTGTCAATGGGTGCATGATGTAGGTGTCAATCGTAAAAGGTGCAAGACCATTATCACGCGTATTTGCTTTAAGCAAATCGTTTTTTGAAGTAAGTAGCACATTGTGTAGAAAATAGATAACTTAATGTTACTAAAGAATTGTCAATGTAAATTTATTGTCGCATTTGAATCCACCTCAATATACATAATAATAATAGTAATGTTATAACTGTGCGAGTAAAAAAATAAATTTGGTTGGAAAGTCAAAATTTTTTACAAGATTTGGTTTCGTATTTTTATTCATAAATGTGTTCTAAATGCACTACATTTTGATGCATGGTAGTGGTATCATGAAACTGTTCACCAATTTCCACCAATGATGATGAATAATATGATACAGGTCTCGACTGGGGAAAGAACTAATAAGCCAACAAGCTAATATAGAAAAAATGTTCATTGGTTTAGGTATTTGAGTGTGTCAAAACTTTATAGTTGAATGAATAAACTAACTACAGGTTTAAAATTAATTGAAAAAAAATCATTATTACATAAATAAAACCATTCATTGCAACAAGAAAACCTCGATTGAGTATTATTTATAGCAGCATTAAACTACTTAACTGGATAGTTTTTTAATAACATACTAATATATTGATTGGTAGTTATTTAAAACAAACTTAATTATTTCTGGTTACCTCAAAATTACAGTTAAAATTATCTACAAGTAATTACTAAACAAATTTGTGATATATTTTATCAAATTTAGAAGATAAAAAAGGATAAAGGCTTGGTGTTAACTCACGATTCGAAATACACTACGCCCTGAACCCTCTCCACAGGATGAACTTCCTGTACACTCTGTTCAAGGGCCCCTTCTTCACGAACCATTTCCATTTTTATTATTTCATTTTCAGTTTGCACAGGTGGAGCAGTCTTAAGTATGCAGCGTAGTAAACAAAATGCCGCACATAAAACAGCCATCACACATACCCCAATAAATAATTTATTAGGTGTTAATGTAAAAGAAGCGTCCCATTGTTTCACCACTGTTTCTTTATAGCTGATACAAAAATCCTTCTCCCCACAAATATTTTCCTGGCAATGCTGCATCGAGATCCTGTAGCTTTCCTTGTCATTATCAATCAACATCACATCACATGCACGTCTTCCTTTTGGAGCGTTTGCCATCCTTTGAAGCAAAACTGCCTTTGCGCATCCAGTCACAGTTGCATAAATTGAAGCTGAGTGGTTATTCAATTTATAATCAATTTTTATTCTTCCCAATCCGCATTTGGCTGAATTCGAAAGCTCATCAACAGGACATGGTTTGGTTAGTGCCTCTTCCATTTTCCAGCTCCCTTCATCCAACACACTTGGACATTTTGGAAAAAAATCTAATCCCTGATAATATTCCGTCATAATTTTCTGTAGGGTTTGACTATATTTTTTGCAGCCAGGATCTTCTTTCCGGCAGTCAGAAATGAGGCAAGCATGACATTCTAATGCTGAGGCGCCTGAAACATCAATAAATGAAACAAAACATATCATACTATTTGCAATCAATGTTAAAAGAACGCCATTTGTATATAATGTACAGAAAAGCTCAACATAATTGTATGAAAAATCAATAAGTGATGTTGACGGGGCTTGTTAGATGATGCAATTCCAAGTTGCGGCTCTTGAAGACTCAATTAATTCTTAAGAAAATATATAATATATGCTTTTTTATACCACGTTGGTCCACAATGTTATAACTAAACAAAACATTTGTGTGTAAGTGTAAAAAAACACGTTTTGTTAGATGGATGTTGGCTTGTCTTGCTAATTTTTAATACCACAAAGGCAGAAAATCTCAAAACTATCAAATGAGCCCATTGTCTTGATTAGCTTTGACTTGAGCCTGTAATGTATTTGCTCGTTTCTACAAAATGCAATTTCATTCTGTAGTTGCACACAATTCAATGCATGAAAAAGAGACAACCTGTTTAATAGAGCATTTAGAACGATAAACTGATAAAGTAAGGGATAATCAGAACGGATAATATGGTTGTTATAAAAACCAGAAGCAAAAATTTTAGGCTGATATGATGATGACGATGATTATGATGATGATGATAATCATAGTAGACAGGGGGAGTAGTATATATTATGTGAGACAAAATAAAAGTGATGACTAGCTGCGTATGTAAATTATATAACATATTTTCCACTTACCATTTGCGGTCAACGCATAATACACAAGTAAAATACGGATGAAATGAATGATATCCATTCTGATTTTGAGAAATCTAACACAAACTACAAATTCAATTCTTTTGTAATGTTGTAGTGTAGTACTGAACTTTTTAGCAAATCAAAAAATTGAACGTTTCTCAGAAACGTTGATGGTGTGGGGCCTAAATCTACACTTTCAAAAGGTGTTCTTTTATCTTGTACGAAACTAGTAACTGCTAAAAATCTTAGTTGATGAAGTAACAGCAATTTTTGTTAAAGGATGGTTCCCCAGATCCAGACATTTGTAAAGGCAGAATGCGTCTGAAAAAGAAAATCTTTCTTGTCGCGAGAAAGGTGACGATGATGATGACATTATAAATGAAATGACTTGGTCGCTTGACTAGCTTGAAGATGCAAGGGAAAAAATCACATTGAAAATGTTTGCTTACAATTTGTATCATATTACAGGTACATAAGCCCCTAAATATTTTTCAGCTGTCCGACCACCCTATTAAAAACTTGTCTCTTGGGTTAGCTGGAGAAGATGTCTTCTTAGTGTAAATGTGATGCGAGTTTTTATAGCTGCGCTCAAGTATATTCTTATACAAACTAGATATAGTACGAATATTTACATATGTATGACTAGCTCTATTCAGAATCAAGATTTTTTTTCCAACTTGGGAGCCAGATTAAATCCATTTTTTTGGTGCAAGTAGTACACCATAAGTTATGAAAGAATACGGGGTAAAAACATATTTCATTACCCCAGGGGGGAAAACATCCCCCTTTCACCGTCCGATTTCTTGCTTCATTAGGTCGTGGATAGCGTCCACAGTTCTCAATGAAATTGGATGAAATTTTTTTTAATAGATTCCTCATGCGATTTCGGTCCTCGGTCACGAATTAGTTTTTCCAAAACACGCCCTCTGGTGGCAGAAAAAATACATGTTTAAAATGGTCTAGCAAAGGAAATTGAGACATCTCAAATGAGGCGTTTCAACCACTCTTCCAGCAAAAATAGTATGCAGTACATTTGTAGAGAGCAAATGTCAACCAAATGTGCAATGATTCAATTGCTCAAAATTTTGGTATTTTCCCCCAAAAATGTATCATTTTAGAGACCATTTAAACATGGATTTTTTCTGCCACCAGAGGGCGTGCTTTGGAAAAAATAATTCCTGACCGGGGACCGAAATCGCATGAGGAATCTATTAAAAAAAATTTCATCCAATTTCATTGAGAACTGTGGACGCTATCCACGACCTAATGAAGCAAGAAATCGGACGGTGAAAGGGGGATGTTTTCCCCCCTGGGGTAATGAAATATGTTTTTACCCCGTATTCTTTCATAACTTATGGTGTACTACTTGCACCAAAAAAATGGATTTAATCTGGCTCCCAAGTTGGAAAAAAAATCTTGATTCTGAATAGAGCTAGTCGTATGCATGAACACATTCCTTTTCGAGAAAAAAATAGTTCAGTTCATAATTGACACGTGCATGTGCTTCTCTGCAAACTGTACTTGCATAAATATAGGAAGAGCTCGTTTTGACCAAGCTCAAGTCATCGTATATTGATCATGATTATGATTACATCAGAGTCAGCAGAAGCCACATTCATTTAAACCATTAGTCATAGTCATGAAAATATGTAAGGAAGAAAAGTGGAAAAACATCTGCCATGTTAATGAGTCAACTCCATACCTAACTACATTTTCCTTGCTATAAAGTGATACTTAAGTTTCAAAATAAAACTCGGTGATTATTTACTCAAGATCCAATGACGTAAGCTAAAAATAAGATGTAACACAGATATCTATTAATTTTCCATAAGGAACAAGCAAAAAAGAAAGTGAGCTCACAATAACGCTTGGGTTTAAGTCGGTAGTACGAAGAAATACATTTGATTTTTATTATGAATTACACAAAGTGTGGTACACTTTGTCAAGATGCTTTTGCATAGCTCCATGGAATCTCCTTTTACAAACTCAGCGTTTATTCAATGGACTTTTGTGTAGCTTTTTAAATGTGTACACAGATGCAAATGGCCTTTTCATGACACGTATTGTGAGTGTTGTTGTTGTCGCTAATATATATTTCAATCGTTTGTCTTAAAAAATAATCATTTGCATAGATCCCAATACAGAAAAAAAATTATCAGGGAAGCTACGTACCTACCACCCCACTCATACTTTTCTCAGACGAATTTGCAGCAATAAAAAAGAACAGAAAACACATATAAGCCCATCTCTGGTAAAACTCTTTTTATCTTGCACATCAAATATGTTGGTTATTGCGACGTAGCATTCTCACTTCCCTCAACGTCCCGCGTTGAATAAATGTGTCAAAATTAGAAAAGGAGAAGAATATGTTCCCAACTAACAGGAGGTTGGAATCCTTTTCATCCAATCTCCAAATCAACCATTCTCTGTCAATCAATCAAACACCTTTCAACACAAAGGTTTTTAATCAATCATGTTTCCACGCAAATTGAAGTTGATCAGCATGCAAAATCCAAACTTTGAATGCATTTAGCATGAGTTGGATGTTTATATATGAAGGCCTTGTTTGCATTATGCTACATTAAGTTTAAACGGCTCATTTCATAAATGTATGTCATTACATGAGCTTCTGTTTAATTTACAGGTCACGTAAATACACCTGACAAACCTTATGTTCGCCTTTGGGGCATGGTGATACATTGGCTTGGGGGTCAAATCAATTGAACTGGATGAATTTTACGCGAGTTTTTTTATCAGGCCCTCTACCCTCTTCAGTAGGGCTTTCAGAATGTTGAGCCGTTTGTTTGGTATTCTTTGGATAGGCCGCCGGGAACTGAACTGACTGATATCAAAGCAGTGTACAAAAGTTTGCCGAATTCTGTAGCGCTTGATGAGGATTACCATGATTCTAATAATGGGAAAGAGTTAAAAATGTCACAGACAAATAGGATGATGTGCTGTGTATCAGGGAGTAATCATCTATTTAATTGCTTACCCCATAGCATAAGTTAGTTGACCACTTTAAATTAAATTGAGTACGGCTTTAGTTGGATTTTAGAAGAAGCTAAAGGACCAAGCTCTCTCTCATCACAAAATTAGCCACATTCTACTCAAGTTTCCCTTTTTCCTATTGATGTACTAAAAATGTATTCTGCAAGAGACATTTACGAAGAATATTTTTGTGACGTTGGAACGAGAAGGGCAGATAAGCATGGCTATTAATTCTGACTTTGGGTACTGCAGTAAGTAATTCTGCTTTTTGACAGATTCAAACACAGATAAAAGGGATTTCGGTTGAACTATCTTTACATCTTTTGCTTGAAATTAGAATCTGTCGCCAACTTTACAAGTAAGATTATTAAAGAAATGATAGAATTCATTACATATTCTCATTTGACTAATCTTTTGTGGCGAGTGGGGAAAGGAAAAGCAAACATTGGCATTCTACCACATCACCCAACCATCAGAAAGTAATGAAACATTTATTTATTTTTATTTATGGCAGGAGCCAATTTGTGCGTTCACGTTACATAATTTCTGCTTCAAGTCAGAAGTCAAAAATTCCAGTGCGAAAATAAATTACTGTCTATCTTTTATCTGGATTCATGTCTATAATATAATGGAACCAAATTTCAGTAACTTTTAATTCTGTGTTAACACGCTGGATTTCTGTATCTTTCATCGCCTACAAATTGTCACTGTTCTTGAAAATGAAACAGTCACATTATTGGTAAGCAGACTGATCGGAAATAAGTTGGCATTTTTGAAATGACCCACGGTAAGACATTCTCCAAACCTTGAAAATTGGCAAATTAGTTAAACAGTTATACATTAATACTGAAATAGAAATCCGTCAATCCGGCGTCGTTTTTCCTTGCCTGTGTTTTTGCTTTTGTATGTATTTCAGACAACGACACGCTCATAAACCAAAATATGCATAAAATTAAATTTGTTTACTAATGTTTACGCAAAAACATTTCAACTGGTGCCAACGACTGTAAACCTCTCATCCAAATTATGCCTAACATAATTAAAACTGATTGTAAGTTGGTGAATTAACCGAAAATATGAGTCGACTAGGAAAGCTGTTGCTAGGTTAAAGTCTCTTTGAAGAACATAACATTGAACATTGATGTAACAAGACAAATATGGAACTTTAGTTGTTGCTAACTGTTGCGGCAAGGTAGTTTTTGTTGTGATTTTGAGTAATCGTTAGTACCACATTAAAGAATTTGCTTGTACCAATACACTTCACTACAGCTGAAGTTGAAAGCCCAAACATAACATGTACTCCTCGAATCCTATTTCTACTACTCGTGTATTTTTATTCAGCAGCCTCAGTTTCTTTTTCTAATTATTTTTAAGCTTCTGGAAAAAATACCTTACGTATCAGGTATTGTATTGAAGAGGACAAAAAGAGGTCTTACTTGGAGGAAAGTCTAGTGAAGTGAACCAGTTTTAATTCGCAAGTCTGAAAACGCCTACACCTCCACTTTGGTAGAAACTCGTAGATGTGTGTTTCTTTCCCTAATGGTTTTCTGAATAAATTCTTTAAAATTTCTCCTAAGTGACCTGGTTTGTTTCTTTCAGTGATTTCACAAAACAGTCTTTCTTCGTTGAGGAATTTCATCACAAAAGGTTTACAACGCGGAGATACACGGTACTTCATCAACTGTAATGTTTTCCAAGACCGATGGATGTGAAACAGCCGCACAGAGGCTTCCAAACTATCCCCAGTTCAAATTTTACGGAACCAAAAACGTAATTTATAATGTTTTGTGAATTTATATATTTTTTTTGCAACTATAATCTCACACAAATTAACGGAGGGTTGAGCAACAACAAAATTAGGAAAATTTGCATACGAAAACTGGTTAAGTGAAATCTGTAAAAATGACGCATTTGCATACTTTCCATGTCCTTACTTACTACGCATATTAACAGTCGACTAAAGTTTGCCTAATTGAGCAATGTTTTGCAGTAATGCAATCAAACTGATTTATGCTGTTATTTATTGGCTTTAGACGGGTTTACTTGATTCCACTTTTTTCATTGACATTTCACTAAAATTTTATGTATGTTCACAGACAATCAATGTAGCAGTTCAAATTGCTCAAGCCTTTCAGCTGCACTTGAAGAATTCAGAGGGTGGTTGTAGTGAGTCAAAAAATTACATCAAGGAAGAAAATACCACTCGGAATAAAACCAATGATGTCCCTCGTTATGTTGGAAAACAAGAGCAACCTCGCTCTCGCTATTCTGTGTGCATATCACCAATTAGCCCACCTTTACCAGAGTTCATCTCTCTTCACTTTCATAATCAATTGGAGACTCTGGAAGGTAGTTTGGAACATAATTTACAGACATTCCAAGAACGACAGCAGCAGCAAAACAGGCCTTCAGTTATTCATCCGTCAGTGTCACGGAAGTCGAATGCTCATCTTCTGCAATCAAAAGATCATGGAGCGGATGTGATTCCAAACCATGAGCAAGCTCGATACAATAATTGTACTTCCTCATTCTCTCCACCGGAACCCAGCTCATCCCTTCAAAATCAAACCACAGATCAAAGGTCTCCAACTGGTGAAACGGCGGACTTTGAACTCGAAGAGTTGGAGCAGTCTGCTAAAACTTTTAAGCATGGGCGAATTAGATTAGGCAAGTGGCAAAACGTTAATGTTTTTAAACATTTTCGTACTGTTGTGCAGTACAGAATTTAAAAAAAATTTATTGCTTTGACTTTTCTAATAGGATTTAGTCAAAAAGATGTTAGTGAATCGATGGGGAAGTACTTTGGAATTTGCATTTCTCAAACCATCATATCCCGATTTGAGGGTCTGAATTTGTCATATAGGAATACATGCAAGTACAAACCATTGATGGAAAAATGGCTGAATGTTACACAACATTTAGAAAATTCCTTGAGTCCTTCCCCCAATTTTAAAACCATTGGGCGGCGACGCAGAAAGAGAACGATTATTGGCACCTCTGTCCTCGTTGCTCTTGAAAAAGCATTTGATCAGAAATCTTACCCAACTTGGGCCGAAATCCGGATGATTGCAGAGGGCGTCGGTATGGATAACAAAGTTGCTCAAACTTGGTTTCGTAATCGGTAAGTCCGGCTATTTCCTTTGGTCATAGTACTAATTATTTGCATCTTTCATGCTATTTCATTTTCTGTGTCACCTTTTCAGAAAATATAATTGTTTGATTTGATGTTATGTAATTTTTCAAAAAAAGGAGATGTTTGCTAATTCGATTTTTTTGTAATATGTCAGGCGAGCAAAGGAGAAAACAAAAATCAACCAAAGGCATGGCCAAGCCAATTGAAACCCTGAAACTGCCAGAAGCTTTGTTCGGAATAGGAATTGCAATAAATAATAAATATTTCGTTACCTAATATTGTTATACCGTAAAATCCCTTGATCATATAGGTATAGGGACAATTGTACTTACAATTTAAAAAGCAATAAGGGTTGCCATTTAAAAATTGTTACTTTTAAGGATGTATTTATTATTTGATACATAAGATTTGTAAGCAAGTAAGCTTTATACGTCCAATTTCATTTTGTGTTATGAAGTATAATGCTATTATTAGTCACTCAGCCAACCCAGGTATTTTTATAAGGTACAATATAAAAACAAATTCATTAACAACATTATTATGCTTTTGTAAAACAGTTTTTTATACAAGAAAACTAATTGCGAATAATCTTATTGACTTTTTTATGATTAAAAATAAACGATGTTTAAACCGTTAAATGAAATTTTTTTTATCAAGAGTGTTTTATAAATTATGATTTAAATTGTGATGATTAGAGACATTCTCCGGTTGATTTTGAATTTTATTAATTTTTTGTGCAATCTGACAGTCAGGATTCAGCGTGCTAAATAGCGCTCCAGAAATAGCAGAAGAGTGCTGATTAGCACTCAATGAAAGAGCGCTAATCAACTCCCGTGAGAGTTGCTTAAGTTGCTGTGCAAATGCTATTATATCTAGTTTTTGTTTGTTGTTGATTGACTGTTATGAAATATGTTATTATATGAATTTCTGATATTAAATTTAATAATTGCAAGTAGAGATGAGTTAGTGTAAACAAATTGAAAAGAACAGGAAATGTACAAAATGAAATTATTCTAATGTATTTTATTCATCAACTAAATGGACGCTTGTTTTGGATTACTTAACTGAGCTGTAGCTAAATAAATTGTGAATTTTCTGCCGAAATATTCATCGAAGATTTTTAACTTGAAAATGTACAGAAATACCTGATAAATAAATACACCATTATATAACCTTCGAAACCGGCTCTTTCCATACATATCGCATAGGCACATAAATATATGGAAAGAAAAATAAGTTAATTTTGAATATGCGCTAATTAATCACATATTATTTAGGAATAAAAATTGATTGTAGGAACTAATGCGGATGAAGGGATGGAAGGTGCAATCTTGACTTCTACGAAGATATCATTACCAGTAGAAGCCAAATTATCAGCCAGAAACGGAATGGGAATGTTGATAGGGCTAGTTTTTAGCACGTATTTCGCCTCTTCGATTGTGTACACATTCAATGTCCATTGGAGTCGAAGTGGCTATTAAAAAAACACATGTAAATTTAATTGTTACTTGAGCAGTTGATTGGGCAAATCATTTGAGACTTACATCTAATTTCAAGCCATTTGGCCTTCCCCTTTTAGAGACTCTAGTGGCATCCGAATCACGACATGAAAATGATGGTCGCTTGACAATGGAGAATGTTGCCTCGTATTTATTCGTTATCGGTTCTTCTTGTCCCCATATCTGGATGCAAATTTCGGATACGAATCCACTTGGCGAATTGATTTTCCCAATGAGCAGAAATAAGTCACTGGTTGCATGATGTTGACTAATAATTACTGGCCGTAAAAGCATTGGGACATCTCCACTCAATTCTTCAGCATCCAACAATATTTTGATGTTGCCATAATCTGCCATACTGCATCCATGTTCAGTTTTGAAGTGGTTGAGGATTTCCTCTCTTGTTTTGGAAGAACTACCAAACTTGAATTTGCAGTTGTCATAGCCAATCATCTCACATAAGCAAAGAAGTTGCGGACTGCATGAATAGAAAATGAAGCTTATTTTTATAATTGACTAACGAAACAAGCAAGAAAAATCCTTGAAATCTTACTTGAATGTGCACGCTTTGGCATGGCTAGAAATATCCGCACGTTTGTTCATTTCCTCACATCCTTCCTCCACGAACCTGCACTCAAATTCTTGACCATCCAAGATTTCCTCTAAAACTCTATTTCGGATTTTGGTTTCTCCATATGGAGCACGACACTGTGGGCAAATGCTCAAGTTGGCAATACAAACATTGCAAATAATGTGTCCAGCTGAACACTGATAAATTTCTTGCTCAGGAAATTCAAAACAAATTGGACAGGTGCGGTTGCTTTCCATTTTGAACAATTCAGTGGAAAGATGAAGGCAAGTAGAGAAATAAAAATGTTATTTTTGAATGAGTTTCACCTGACTTGAATGTTGAATGCTTCTCAGGGAATGAGTGGTTCGACAACCTAAGAAAATTCTTGGCTATATGTAATTTAACCACAGCTTTTTTGACAATATCAGGCTACATGTTTCTTTTCAGGCAACACAGTGACGTAAGGTATGTCCCATTCAAGATATATGGCATGCATTTGTTCTTTATCTAAAGGTGCTTTTAATATTGCAGTGCGTTGTCATTTGTCATGATGATTCCAATGAAAAATGGAAGCATGTGTGTCTTGTCTTTCAAGTGAAGCAAGAATAATACATTCATGAATAGCTGTGGAGTACAAAGGAAATCTTGTCAGGCTGCTTTATTGTCTATTTAAAAAGGTGATTGTAGTGAACTTGTTGCAGAGGATTTGACTGTGAACATTGGGAATGTGACAAAACAAAATACTTAAGTGTTGCATCTTGCCTCATGTTAACTTTTTCCATTTTTTCTTTTCAAACGCCAGGGTCAAAATCAAAACCCATCACGACTTTGTTTTAGACATCCAATCCAATTCTTGTGTCGTAAGTTGGTAAAGTTTCTAACTAAAAGGTTTTTCGCGTTTGTCACTCTGAAGTCAACAAAAGATGAGAAACAAAGGTTTGATGGAATAATGCATTACAAAACACTCATTATATTATGAACATCCCCACTTTTCCTCATTTGACATAACGGAGTAAATTTATAATGGAATGATTAATTAATGATTCTTGATTCGAAGGCTAAAAGTTTTGCGGTGATTCCTTCATTTCTCTTACTTTATTGGGTGTTAATGACTATTCTGTGATTAATTTATTTTCAAAGCTAAAAAGCTTTAATCTGATTTCCACAAAATATATATTTTATACATAATGCGACAGATAAGCTACATTTTTTGTGGGACAAAATAGTACCTAAAATTTTAGTACCGCAAAGGCTTGCTACTTACGTATAAAATATAATTTATGGCTTGCTGTAGAAAATGTACATTTGTAACGCGTACTTGCTTGGTCTACGTATACTTATAATATTGTCAAGTCAATGGTTGCGGGCTATATATATAAGTGGGGTGCATAATCCCTTCTGTTAGGAAGGGAATTGAGCATTGAGCTCTTGAAAACATAATATGTAGAAAAACATAGACATAACGCATGAAAGGAAACAGCAGCCTTGAAAATAGAGGGAAGTTTATGAGACACGGCTCGTGTCTTCCCCTTCCAACATTGACATGCATTTTCTACATTATCTCCGATACTATAGTGTAAATACCATATATCATGAACATATATCCACGTTCAACACTCACAAGCATTTGAGATTTCACTCAAGTAAGTTGCTTCACTCATTCTGTCATCTGTTCTAATTTCGGTGATCCCGCTTTGCTATACCATTGATCCTCGTTGCTATACCATTAATCCTCGTTGCTATACCCTTCTTTACTATACCTTTCATCCTCGTTGCTATACCTTTCTCTTTTTCACTATACCTTTCGTCCTCGTTGCTATACCATTCGTTACTATACCTTTCCTCCTCGTTGCTATACCATTCTTCACTATACCTTTCTCCCTCGTTACTATATGGCTTAGTATATTGTTGTGTATCCGGTAAAAAAGGTCGAACTGCAATAACGTCGTCAGCTTTAACTTCCACCAACCGAGGTTGGTGGAAAAATTCTTGCAAGGGTCAATCAAATACAAATTAAATATTTCTCGAGAGCAGCTATTCCTTAAAAATTATGTTAATTTTTGGCAGAATGTAGGTTTAAGCGATAAAATTTTTCATTCTAATTCACGCAATGCATAAAATGCATTCCTACCCCTAACCGTTACATTTTTCGTAGTGGAATTGCACAAATTACACGTATATTATACGTCAATTAACAAAGTTTGCATTAAATTTAAGACCTTAATAATCAATAAATCCGACAACAGGCGTAAAGAATCGGTACCTTGATATACTCTGTATTTAAAAATTATTTGACTTTTGACATGGTTGTCGCTAACTAATAACGCCCATCTTGTTTCCCAAGAACGGTCTTGACTTGAGATGTCGTTTAACGAAGAATTGTTTTGAAATCCTTCAACTGTGCTCGCAGACAGACAGACACCATATGTAAAAGTGTAGAAACCAACCCCCCTTGGGTGCCGGTTAATATATGAAGTATTTTGGTCATTTATCTTTGTAAATTTTGGGCTAGGTTAAGTTTGAAAACCAATTTTTTAAACATTTATTGGTGTTTTTAATCTGTAATTACGTTACTAACATCGGATAACTACGAAAATACAATCACCAATAGTAATTATATTGTTTAAATTAACATATACTTTAATGTCGCTTGCCATATATACTTGCATGAACAATCAACAATTCAATATTTAAGGTGTCGGGTTTCTTCACGCGGTCTATAATACTCAAGCAAAGTGGATGGTAGACGTGTTTGCTCATTTACTAAAGCATGCAGTCATTACGATATTTCGGTTGGTGGAAGTTAAAGCTGACGACGTTATTGCAGTTCGACCTTTTTTTACCGGATAAACAACAATATACTAAGCCATATAGTAACGAGAGAGAAAGGTATAGCGAAGAATGGTATAGCAACGAGGACGAAAGGTATAGTAAGGAATGGTATAGCAACGAGGACGAAAGGTATAGTGAAAAGTAGAAAGGTATAGCAACGAGGACGAAAGGTATAGTGAAAAGTAGAAAGGTATAGCAACGAGGACGAAAGGTATAGTAAAGAATGGTATAGCAACGAGGACGAAAGGTATAGTGAAAAAGAGAAAGGTATAGCAACGAGGAGGAAAGGTATAGTTAAATAGTGACTGCCTCTAATTTCCATTCACAAAAGTAAACAACACTTTGAGAATTCCTGGACTTAAAAAAATACTAGTTTCTTGTCCTATAATTCATTTGCAACTAGTTTACTTATGATTTATACTACACATGCTATCAAGATTGCTGACCCATTCTGGAAAAAAACATAACATATCATCATCATCATCGTTGTTACAGTATCTGTTCACATTCTTTACGCTGCTAAAAACAAATTATAAGCAAAGTAAGTTTCATTACTAATAGTTGTGTTTCAATACAATTCTGTTCAACAAGAATATAATATTATTGATAAAATAATTATTTGTTTATCTTTTGAATTTCTAGGAGCGCTTCTTCTCAATATCAAGTGCTGTTAAAGCACATTGTATTCAAAATGAGTAGTGTCGTGCCCGGAAAACACTTTTGCGTATTTTGTGAAAAAACTTTTCCGCACAAGTGCCGTTTGGAACATCACTTACGGGTCCATTCTCGTGAAACACCCTTTCAGTGTGGTGAGTGCGGAAAATCGTACAGTGGAAATAACAGTTTGAAGTCCCACATTAGGCATGTTCACAGAGAGAAACCAATTTACTGTTTTATTTGTAGGAAGGAATTTGTTAAAAATTCTGAATTAATAAGTCACATGATAGTCCACACTGGAGGCAAGTGTTATAAGTGTTCTGTTTGTGACAAAGCTTTTACCTACGCCACAACTTTGAAAGTTCATAGCCGAATTCATACAGGAGAGAAACCGATTAAATGTCCGATTTGTGGTGAGCGTTTTCGAACATACGGACTGCGCAACAGCCACCGACTAATTCACACAGAACATTATCATCCCTTCCAATGTGAACAATGTGGAAAGCGTTTCAAGGAAAAGGTCAGGTTAAAATATCATGTTCGCCACGTTCACGATAAACTGAAGGAATATGCATGTGAAACTTGTGCGTATGAGTTTGCCACAAAAGAAACTTTGAATAGGCACTTATTAACTCATGAACCTGCCGGGAGAACGTACAAATGTGTATAGTGTTCAAGAGCATATTTCACTAAAAATGCCTTAAAAGATCACGTAGCAAGAGTTCATCCAAACGACAATGCGTTTGATTGTATTATATGTAACCTGAAGCTTTCGCGAATGAAAGACTTTTACAGACACATTCATACACATACAAAGGAAAAACCTTTCAACTGTAGCAGCTGTGGTGCTTCGTTTGCTTGGAAAAAATCCTTGAAACTCCATCGCCGAAATCATACTGCTGTAAACACGCATGTGTGCCCCATTTGCAAAGGCATGCAGGAGAAAAAAGTTTCCCTTGTTTTGAGTGTCCCAAATCATTTTATACCAGGTCAACTTTGTGGTACCACAAACAATCAGCCCATTAAAATCAGAAATTATAGTGTGGATTTTGTGAGAAAAAATTTACACGTAATTCCAATTTAGAAAAATATATTTCTGGTTATTGTAAAAAGAAATAGTCCTGATAGCATGTGGGAAAATTAATTTATTGTATGATATTGTACTGGAATGTGTTACAAATTGTTTTTTGTACCAATTCCATTTATTTCAAGCAAAGAAAGTTGAATGTTAGGTCTGATTATGAAGACATTAGAGATTTAAAAATATAAATGTAATGGTTTGAGAGATTATTTTTTACTTCAATTTAATCTTTTCTGTGTGTTGTACTGAACGCTTTCTTTAGGACCAAATACATAAAATGTATATAATAAGTAACACGCAGAAAGCAAGACAACATTCAAATATTATAAAAAATTACATTAGGGATTGTTATTGATTTTCAAGGAAACTTAGCTTCTTGTTTGTTAGAAAAAATATCCACGAAAATATCCAGAATAGTTTTAATTGCTGATTGAATTTAGGTTTTCAATTTCATCAAGTGAAACTAGAGTATTGCAATTGATAATAATATGTTATAGTGTTTTGATAATCTAAGATTCCAAAGGATTATCTATATTTGTACATACTGCTTTGACTACGTAGAGAATGGACAAGGTGACTGAAGATGGGAATAAAAATTCATTTCATTTCATGCAAAATTATTTACAACAAAATCAGTTACAACAAGCTTGTAGCAAATTTAATAAGCTACAATACTTAGGAAAGAGCAAAGAATTTGGACCAATGTTGACCTCTTGGCTTATCTTTTTCTTCAAGTGTTTCATGAGGTTCGCGCCGAAAGACTTCGCAACTTCCGAAGACGTTTTCTTCCAGCGATTATGGAATTCTCGAAGTAGTTTGTGCTCCTCCGGTAGACTGCGATATTGGCTTTGATACAGTAACCAGAATTTATCTATGGGACGCAGATGGGAGGGCATGGGGTGAGTTCTCGTGTTTCTCCACCAAAGACACATTTTCTCGAAAAAATGTCAACACGTCCTTCTGATTATGAATCGAAGCCAAATCCGGTCAGAAGAACGCTTGGGTTATTGAATGTTGCTCCTGGGTGCAGGAAATCAGAATCACCTTGGGGGTCTGCTCCAAGTAAATTTTTGCGGCCACGGTGCCCCGAGGTATGAAAGGCTTCGAAAATGTGCCAAATTGGTCCACCGCCTGCCAAGCTAGGTTTATCTTCGCAAATTTGGATAAAACTTTTACTTTTTGAGGTGTAGCAACAAGTTTAGGATCTGTACTATGAACATATTACCGAGCTGGAGTTTGGGAAGGATATCGCATGTAGTATTTTTCATCGTCGATACTGACAATTTTTCTAAGCAATTTTTTGTACAGCAATGGTGCAAGTTCCTTAAAGGGCTCCTTCTACAAACTGGTTTGTTTGAATTTGCTTCTCTTTGTCCTGCTACAAATCCCCAGTTTCCGAACTTTAATATACTGCAAAGGTTTTTCCTTTATTTTTAATTTCTTGGCCGCTAGCCTGCCGGAAGTTGAGGGATGTCGCTGATACTGGTGTTTAACAGTCATTATCTACTTTGGCGTCATTATCTTAGGGGCATAACCACTCTGGACCTCAATTTTATGTCCATCGGATTCTCCGACCTTTTTTACCCATCGGTTGATAGTTTCTCCTTTTAAATCCTCATTTTTGAAGAACAGGCATGTCTTCTTTTTGTCATATTTAAACTCTTTTTTGGACTTCTGTGCAAAAGCGGGCGACAAGCTCCACACTTTTCGATTTTTTAAAGTGCACCCGAACTATTTCCGAAACTTTAAACCCACACACTTTGTTCGGAATAAAAAGCTCTATCAAACACAAATAAACGCAGCCTCAATGCGCACACCGGGTAGTCAGCATAAGCAACGGAAATTACATCTTCAGTCACCTTGTCCATTCTCTAGTCTATATTTTTTTGCTAAGAGTATGATATGAATTATGGTAGTTATAAAAATTGGTTGTGGTTTTGCATGACTTTTAGTTTAAAGCCCAAATTGCCAGTCAGATATTGTAAGTAATTTCTACAAAATAGCTTAATTATTATATTGAAGGAAGTTTTATGTTTGTTGGAAACCAATTGCATCTGATAAGCAGGATTTGTTAGTTAAAAAAGTAAATTAATTGGGATGATAAAATATATAAATTTTCAGAAAAATTAAATGTTCATCGCAAACAATTGACGACTTGTAAGTTTGTAGTTTGTTAATAGTAATGTTGAGTGTTAATTTAGTATGTAATAAAAAAATAGCACGTGCCTGTAAGTGAAAGTGTAATCCTGTCGTCTGAAATGTCGTGACTATGCAAGGACATAATTACAATACAAAATCACGGAAATTTACAACAGGTTCATCAATTTAATTTGGGTATCAAAATAGATAATTATATTTTATGATTGTTATAGTTAGCAAAAAAATATTCCACATAAAATTATTTTCATTTGCAAGTTTTTCGAATAAAATTATTGTTCATAATATTTTATTAATAAAATGTGATTATAATTTATAAATGTCTATAATATCCAATTATTTCTTAAAACATGATTAGTATAAAATTAACAAATCTAATTTAATCTGGTAATAAACCTTTCACTGCGGCACCATAGACAGCCACTTCATCCGGTTTAATGTTGGACATGAAATCCAGTCTTCTCCATTTGAATAAATCTTTCAAAATTCGTTTCACTATTGGGATTAGACTTTGACCTCCGACTAAAATAAATTCGTCAATTTCCTCTTTTGAATGATGAAATTCTTCAACAGTTAGTCCAATGTCGTTAATCATTCCCTTAAATTCATCCTCATTAAGCTTTTCGAATCCAGTCCTTGTAATATTAACAACAAGATCCCTCCCTTGGAAAAAGTCAGAGATGTAGATTGTCACCAATGGCACAGTCGACAAAGAAACAATCGCCGTTTCACAGTTTTCAAAAAGTTGTCGAATTTTAAATTTTGTACCCAAGTCTTTAAAAATTTCTAATTGCGAATGAAAAATCTTTCCAGATAAAATAAATTCATTTACACAATACTCCATTAGTTTATATTGCAGGGAAAATCCACCACGGTCAGCTTTTGTTACTAATATTTCATAAGAAAACTTATCAAATTCTTTAATGATGCTGTAACGCCAGTAGTAAGCCCCCAACTGAATAATCAAAAGATTTCTCTGTGGAAATTGGGGTTTTGTTACATGACGGGAAGCTATTGCCGCAGCAACATCTTCTTCCAAAAGAGATGTTTGTAAACATCCAGCGAAAATACTTGCCTCCAAAATCACTTGTCTCTGCTTCTCATGCAAATTGTTTGGAACAGTAACCACGCAGTTTCTCACAGAAGCTTCCAAAAACTTTTCTGCATTTTGTAACAACTGTTTAAATAACTTGGAAACCAGACTTGTAATTGAATAAGCACATGTTTCTAAAAGTATGGAAGGTTGGTAATATGGTACTGTTGGTCCTGCAACATAAAATCCCCAAAGATTATTATTGAAATGTTCGAAACCCGACCACTTTTGAAGTATTTCCTTCACGTCGTAAATTATAGGACAGACATTTTCGGATGTTCTCAAGACTTTTAAGGCACAATGTCCAACGCAACCATTGTATGAGCCAACGCCGATGTAATTCGCCATTGTATTTTGGTATGTCGTTCCTGACTGGTCATAATGGGGGATTCTTTGAACATTTCCCTTAAAGTTACCTGGGTTAAAGTTACACCCTGAAATTCTCAACAAATATGATATACAACCATACTCTGTAATGCAAATGAACCCATGCTCAACAAACCAAGATTTTTATGTAGTCATTCCATATTACAAAAATGTATATAGGCTTAAACAAATAGTTTCAGACTTCCTTAGAGAAGAAATAAACCACTGTAACAACGACAACATAAAATGTATTCTTGAACAAATGTCTATCCATATTGTCTTCTCTGTCACAAATAGACTAGAGTCAAAACTTAAAACATAACTAGTAGCCGTTCAGACGTCGTACATTGAACATGAAATAATTTTTACATAAAAAGTTCCAAGTACTTCGTGTGAAGGTAAGAGTTTGTAGTAGCTTTTAAGATTTATGAAAAATATAAAATACTGATTTATGATGTGTTATAATATCATAAAAATCTATAATATACGCAGATAATCAAGAAAAATATTCCTGTGCTAATTATAATTATATCTATTATTATTACTTTTTAATTAGCCTGATGAAGAATAAAGAAACCGGTCGCTAACGGTTTACCTAGCTAACATTTAACTTCAGTTGTGGAGCATTCTTTCTCATATCAATGTCCAACGCAACCATTGTATGAGCCAACGCCGATGTAATTCGCCATTGTATTTTGGTATGTCGTTCCTGACTGGTCATAATGGGGGATTCTTTGAACATTTCCCTTAAAGTTAACTAAGGTTCGGGAGTAGCGTGATCCAAAGTCGATGGCAATTGTGGCATGATTAGAAACCTCTTCTTTATATTTATTTTTGAGAAAGAGCTTTGCTGCATCAACACAAGTGGATCTGAATGGATCTGAGGAGAGTTTTCCCTTTAGTTTTTCCACTGTGGTTTTAACTGCTTTTTCATGAGAAACTAAGGAAGATTTTGTAGAAATAAGGGAGTTTTCATTATCACGTTGAAATTGGTTCGCTATTTGAACTTCCTCAAGGTAAACCGCATGAACCTCTTCAAGAAGGCCACTGTCACTGTCTGAAAGCACTGCTGCTTCTGAATTCTTTTCCAGAATTCCTTGTAAGTTTTTGAGCTCTAATTTTGTAGTTGCTAGTTCCTCTTCAATTTTATGAAATTGAAAACCCAAAGCAAGGAGGATGGCGACGAGAAGAAAAATTAAATAAATTGATTTTCCCAATGAATGAACTGATAACGATCTGCTGATAATGGGATCACTCGTAATGTTTTCAGCTTCATAACCTTTCCAATCAAAGTTCCTCATTGCCTCATGCAAGCTATTCTCCTCGTAATTTATATCACATGATTGGAATATAAATTTGTTTCTTGACTTTATCCATCCTTCGATCAGAATCCTGAACGCGTCAGTCTGATTTGTATCGAGTAGGGCTTTTGTCATTATTTCATAGGCACTGTGTCTCGTTAATGCAGTAAAGTATAATGAATTTGCAGCTTCGACATAAGCCCCACGAGTGTAACTTGCTGTCTATTTATATTGGAACGTAGTAATAATCCCATAATTAATTTATGTTATTATAATCCCATATTTATTTCGATGTGTTGATTAAACAAGGGCTTACCAGCAGCTGATGTTCTTCCAAGCTTAAAAAAGACTTCACTTTTGCCAAAAAAACGTGATTGCACATGGTGATTTGAATGAGTTTGGAGAGATACTCAGAAATATGATTTCGTTGCCAACCTTGCATTTTTTATTGATTACTTTTTATAAAGTAATTAAGCAACTAAATTTTAATGTGGTTTCAAATACTAAAAAAATAGTTTGGAATAAAACTGGTATGTTTGTTATATAAGCAAAATCACCACGAGAAATATTTGGAAGGCAGTAACAACCTTTGATTTTATCGCTGCGGCTGCAGATAAGGTTGTTTGCTGAAGGCTAATGATAAAATTATCAACTACCTGATAAAAAGCCCATGGTTAATGGTGATGACGTAATCAATTTGATAAGCTTTTTTATTTTCAGCATCATTGTCGGCATCATGCTCATATAATCAGGAAACAACCACTCTCGAGGCAAATGTATTTTTATTGACAGATCACAAAATTAAAAATTAAAACTCCACACTGTTGATTGGAAAATTCCTACGTTTTCTACAAGTAGCCTATTTAATTTTACCTCAAATCCTTCGTGGTTCGTAAAACATTTGAGACCAAATCTTTAAGTGGAAATTTAGGCAAAAAAAGTAATGGAACAAAATAGTATTTTTTCAAAAATCATAGCTTTGGTTTTTCAAAATTGGAATTAGCAGCAAGCGGGACCTCCATTTGCATCAATATCCGCTTCTAGGCGATGTGGAGGGGAATTTAAGAGATAAAAAGTGACATCCGGGGTCACACTTTCCAGGATTTTCCGATCTTTCTCTTTCAGGGCATGAATGCTAAAAAAAGACGTCTCACGAAGTCTACAGTGGATCTCCTACTAAAGATGCTCCATTGGGTTGGTATCTGGTGATTATGTTTCATTTTCAACACTTTGCGATTCTTTTCCCCCCAACAATCCTTCTTTTTTCTGGAAGTATGCTTTGGGCCGTTGCCTCGCATAAACGTAAACTTCCTCCCACGCTTCAATTTTCGAACACTTTTTGGCCAATTATGGCTTAAAATGTCGACCTTTAGGTGAGCATCCATTTTAGAGTTAATAAACTCTATGTTTCCGCGTACTTTTCCAGCCATAGACCCGCTTACCATGATACTGTATCTGAAATGCTTCACCGTTGAAACAGGTACCTATTTTAAAGCGGTTTCTGGGGCATTCTCATACCTTAGGTGATCCATCACATTAAGAAAGGTTTATTTTGGACTCGTCGCTACATATTATCGAGTTTCTGGCAATATTGGTATGAAGAAGGCCATAGAAAGCGCTCCAAACAAGATACCTGATTCCAGAGGTGAAGCATGTCAAATATAGAATCATGGTATGGTGGTCTATGGTTTGAAAATGGGTTGGAAACTTAAAGTTTATCAACTCTAAAATGGATGTTGAACTTGATGTCAAAATTGTAAGCCATAATTCGCAAAAAACTACTCGGAAATTTTAACGTTGGAAGAAGTTTACATTTATGCAAGGTAATGACCCCAAGCATACTTCCAGCAATATGAAGGATTTTCAGAGAAAATAAATTAAAGTGTTGGAATTGCCAACAAAATACCAGAAATCAACCCTTTTCAACATTCTTGGGACGAGAAAAGGTGTAGACTTCGTAATACCTCCCTCTTTCAGCATTCCAGTCCTGAAGAAGAAAGTTCGGGAAACCTGGGAAAGCGTGACCCCGGATGTCACCCAAAATCTCGTAAATTCCCCTCCACATCACCTAGAAGCTGTTATTGATGCAAACTGAGGTCCCACTTGCTGCTTATTCCAATTTTGAAACACTACAGCTACGATTTTCGGAAAACTCCCATTTTGTTCCATTACTTTTTTTGCCTAAATTTCCACTTAAAGGTTTGTTCTCAAGTATTTTACGAACCACGAAGGATTTGAGGTAAAATTAAATAGGCTACATGATCACCAGAAAATTCTCTTTCTAATGATACATTTTAAACATATTTTTGAGATACGATAAGTGCTGTATTATCAGCCGAACAAAAAAACAGAAGGTGTTCCATTACTTATTTGGCCGAGTGTAAATGCTTTATGCGCGCTTGAAAAATAAACCCGACAGATCAAGATGTAATGATGTACCTTTAAAATTTCCCAATTCCCCCTCCCCTTCTGAATGATCCCCACCTCTAGAATTTATTTTATTTTAATAAGGTCAGAGGTCACACTGGTGTTACCTAAGAATTTGGGAGCCCCATTAATGAACTGTTCTTTCCAGTAGCTTCATGTTGATGCATCACAACCCATACCTTGCTGTGTAAAAAATATTTGACCTTATCATGGTCATAGGTCACGTTGGGGTTATCAAAAGATTTCAAAAATAGTATCACTGATTTAGTCTCACCAGTACCTTCATTTTGATGTATCACAACCCATACCTTGCTATGTAAAAAATATTTGACCTTATCATGGTCATAGGTCACGCTGGGGTTATCAAAAACTTTCAAAAATAGTATCACTGATCTACTCTCACCACAAAATTCAAACCGTTTTTGAGTTATCGCACACACAGACGGACAGACGACAGCCAGAGTCTTTTCAATATATACCTAAAGGTACATAATAAGACGCCTGAAAAAGCCATATTTACAGGCTTAAAGCTTTTTTTCATTCAAAGAAAGGATGGATTGAAGATGAAAAGGAATCTGGGTATAGGAAAGTTGGAAAGTGCGGTACAAAGTGCGTCTTAGCCAATACTTTTATTCAGCTTTGATCCTGTACAATTCATAAAATTCAGTTTCAGTACAGCTATAAACACTTATTTTCTGTTCTCCATTCAGTACTACTCCAAAACTCCTTTTGTGTTAGTCACAGATTTTAGGAATGACGGCAATTCCGGAGTAATAAAAAATTACATAATTGTTAACAGCTTTCGCAACTTTTCAAAGTAGTAGCTTTTCAACTGTGAAAATCGAAAGTGTAAAACAGTAAAGTTAATCAAAAAGAGGTAGCGTTGGGGAATGACAGTCAACTGCATCTTATAGACAGATAATATTGTCACATTTACCAATTTTCGCACTTTTGGCTACACAGCAATTATCAACAATTGAAACGCCACACTTTTGATTGAATTTTAATACGAATCAATAAAAACAAAGTTGGTCCAGTGCTCGATCATCAATTTGAAAGCTTCCACAGTTAAACATATTTCCTGTAACTGTCAACAGTAAAGTGGGTACTTCACTTTGTACTTTTAAATTATTTGAAAAACAAGATTCCATAAGATAATTAGCACTTACATTTGGATTTTCAGTATCAAATAATCTATTTGGATTCTTTTTGTTACTTTTAAATTTTATTAGTTCTGAAGCATGGAGTTCAAACCAGGCCAGAACCCTGGTAATTCGTATCTGCAGAAGGTTGACTATGATTTTAAATCAAAGGTAAGATTAGTGCGATAAGAAATGGTTGCAGTATTTGTGATATAATTTGTTAGCGTCTGGCGACGAGGCGAGCGACGCACAGCGAGGCTGTGACGGTCATGAGTTCCAATTAATTATTGTGCATTTATTTGTTTATTTCCAGCTGGAGGATGAAACCTTTGCATTTGCTTGGACGCTTGAAAACTTTTCAACAATTAGAGAACGCTACCAGGAGATCTTATCTCCAGTGGCCGTAGGCGGTTCCAAGAGCAAGCATAGCTGGTAATTTTAATTCATAATCTCTTTTGCAAATCCTACTTCTTCGGCGTTTTCTCTACAATTTGTTATTTAATTTTTTATGGGCTTGGACAGACAATATATTATTGATGAATATTTTATTTGCAGGCAACTAAGATTGTATCCTAAAACGGAGTTGCACGGGCTCGAATTTGTGTCGATTTTTTTGTCCCTGAAAAATTTCGGAGAGGCGGTGCCTGTGGAAACT
Organism: Orchesella flavescens; assembly: GCA_964034955.1. NCBI lineage: Eukaryota > Metazoa > Arthropoda > Collembola > Entomobryomorpha > Orchesellidae > Orchesella > Orchesella flavescens. The sequence continues at coordinate 39,440,877 of OZ035954.1, read as the reverse complement.
GAATCAATTAAAGCTCGATTTCAAATCAGTATTCTCAACGGTGATGGATATCCATTGAAAAAGTTGGGTACGCATATTTAATTAAATTTTCTCTATTACGATTCACAATAATTTTTGCATGTGATTGATTATTGATGTTGAGTACAATATTTTATATTCATTAGGATACCATGACATGAAAACGGTGGAATTTAATCGATCGACTTCCGAATCCGGATGGAATAAGGCAATTCGTTCGACGACTGTGGATCAGTATCTTGTGAATGACTCTTTGCAGCTCCATTGCGTGGTTTGGATTGAAAATGAGGTGGAACATAGTGGAATCGAAGGGGTTAATGCTCATCCCATCCCCTCCCACGAAGAGTTGGACTTGCAGGGAGTAGCAGCGCTTGTCAATGATTTGGGACGGTACTTCGCCAACTCTCAATATACAGATGTCACTATCAAAGCCGGAACTGATCCTGACGCTCAGCCTTTAAAGGCTCACAAGACAATTCTCTGCGGTATATGATCATATTAACATTCTAAAATACAAACTTTCAGACGCGTTTAATAGTATCAAATCAAGATAAATCGGAAAATAATAACAAGTGTATATTTCCCTATTTTTAGCTCGAAGTCCAGTGTTTGAGAGGATGTTCAGCACCAACATGCAAGAAAGTAAGGAGAACTCGGTGACCATCCCAGACTTTGATAGTCAAACAGTTAAAGGGATGCTAGAATGGATATATACTAGCAAATCAGATGAGATAGAGAAGCAAACTGTGGATCTACTCCGGATCGCTGAAAAATACGGTTTGCAAGATTTAAAAGGGAAATGCGAGCAAGTGATAGCGAGAACATTATGTGTGACAAACGTTGCGAGCATCTTGATCATGGCTCATCTCAACAATGCCTCATATTTAAAGCAACGGGCAATGGATCTTATCAATAGGTTAGTAGTGGAGCATAATTTGAAGAAGGAGCAGTTTCGAGGTACTTGTTTGCTATAAAATACATATGATCGTATTTTCTATTTTTATTTCAGCAAGAAACAAGAAGTTGTAGAAACAGAAGGTTTCAAGGAAATGTGCGAGCACTATCAGTCCAGTGGAATATTTTTGGATCTATGGTTGGCTCAAGAAAATTAAATTTTTCGTCACATCCGGCTGCAAGTGTCATTGCCATGGATCAAGAATGGACTAATTATTAAATTAATTAACTTTGTTTTCAATATTAGCCATTCATAATTTGTCTTAAATGGGGAGTATTTTATGCATTAGATAAACAATTCATTCACTTTCATGCATACTTGTAGAATAATTGTAATAAAATTATAATAGATAACAAATTTACAATATATCTTACGCACTTTGATTTCCACCAACTAGCTACAGTTGCAAGGGCTTTGTCACAAATTTTACAAGGAAAATCATGATCCTTCTTGTGCACCGTTCCATTTTTACATTAATCCTTCTAGCCTTAGCAATACACAACAAATCACTATCTGTCTACAGCTGCATACATAATAAAATTTTAAAGATTTTTTAATACTTAAACTCAAACCAAGACTTTTCTTTAAATTGATTCATCGATAATATTTACGTAACATTTATGTCACACTAAATGGACTAACTAATCATTTTATTACGGAAAGAATTTTTTTTAAATGTTCAAGGTCAAGACAAAGCATTGTACAGCATATCGTGATTGCGGGAGAAAATTCGGATTTTTCAATGTCTAGCTAAGTTTTCATGTTTTGTTGTAATTAGCGTATTAGACCACACATTTTGTCCTTTTAAGCACATGTACATTATCATCATGGTTTACACAACATTTTTAGTCAGTTTTAATAACTGTCATTGGCAAAATTGTGATAACAAAAATGGTGCAAAGCATCTAAAAGTGTTTCAAAAAATGGATACCTTTAAAAAAAATAATACAAAAAATATATTTATCATATAAATTTACAAACGCAATGTTCTTGTTATTTTCGTCTTTGGTTATAAAAGGAGGTGTGAGTGAGGTTTTATTGACAATTTAAATCTTAAAAGGTAAAGTTTCCACTGTCAACTTTTCAAATACCACGTATAATTAATGAATTTATTATCATACTTAAAACTTTAATTAACAGTTGTAATTGACATGTCGTAGCATATAAATAATCATTCAAAGCTATATCTCTTTTGAATCAATTTTTTTAGACTTATTGTACGGGCTCTCTTTCATATCGCAAATCCTTGTTGTACATTTCTGTACTTTTAATATTGCAGTTCTGTTTTAGCACTAGAATAAGCTTATTGTCATTGCTTTATAGGGTTTTTGATAAATAACGTACTCATTCATTGACAAATGGGCTAAATGTCGCTACTTCATCAACCGTTCAACGCTAAAAATTTCAATAGTAAAGTAAAAATTCTTTGATTAGGCATAATCCTATAAACAATATGTTTACGAGTATTATGAGTTATGTGTGGAAACTTCTGCTTCCCATTTTATTATTTCAATGAGAAGCACTTCAAAGTAAGTACTTCTCTTACACAAATGTAGGACAAGAGTACAATTAATGGTCACCCTCTCAATAACTGTATTTGGATCATCTGTCAAACTTTGGCATAATATTTGAAGTAGTGTCGCTAAATTCATTTCAGTTTCTATAAATGCGTTTTGTTCGTGCTGACACGATTATCTATCAAGATGTGGTCCTCAAATATTACTGGATTACCCCAAGAGCAGAAAGCTTTCCTAAAATAAAAATAAAAAAGCAGAGTTCTCGGATCAAATAGCAAACTTCTATTATCAAACCGAAGCCGAATATTCTGTCCTACTGATTTCCAATTCTGTAACAAAAGCCTTTAAACCTAGTCGACACCGAATTTGGCCGAGCTGGACAAATAAGACCGTATTTGCTAACTCTCAGGCTTACAGCTCAACTATGTCCCCAATGCGGTGTTCTAATCAGCACATTCTCCTCATTCCAGGGGTAGAATCATCTTTCATTGGTAAAATCATTTTCTCCAGTCGACTTCATATTTTCAAAACTGCAATGGAGTCAGCAACTCACATAGCTAATGTGTCACAGCTTAAATTTCCTAACGCAATTCTTTTTGAGTTAGAGGATGAGTACGTTGGCTATTCTATTATTCTATCTGGAATTCTCACCTCTCAAATCGTTTTCCTTCGAAATCAATCGCCTCTTTCCCAATACGTTAATTTAGGGTGCATATCTTGCTCCCCCGATTCATACAAAACTTACGATTGGTCAGATAACTAACCCGGAATTAAGAAAGAGGTATGAAACTCTACTTAATAAAATGAAAATAGTCACAAGGGAAGAAAGAATGGACAAACTTCATGAACTCTTATGGGAACTTAGTAAAGATGGCAACAATATTCCACATTACTGCAGAGAAGTAGCAGAATGGATACACGAACCGAGGTGCAAAACAAAAGTTGAGAACTTTGCATTTGTCGGATGATGAGCTTAGGTATAAGACTGCAATGATGGCGTATGCAAATAGGAGAGTGTGTTCAAATAATCATTCGCCAATTTTGATAAGGTATCGTATATGGTTCTCAAGCAGCCGGTTTTTTGCAAAGATTTTAGACCGCCCGTTTGCTTCAATTGTTGAATCAGGCTTGCAAAGCAAACTGAAGGAATATGGTAGGAAAATGGAAGTATTTTTCATGCTGAAAAGGGCATTTAAGGGCAAAAGGTGGATTTAATAAAACATGGGACATGTATAGTTTAGCAGTTTTAGATCAGGTCGGGAATGATTATATTCCAGGTGAAACGCCAGTACCACTACAAGCATTAGGAATAGTCTGGCTTATCTATATGGCTTTGTTGGTATTTGCTGCTGCTTCTGCAGTTATTGAAAATGTGTACTATCTATACTTTTAATAAGCAATTTTGGTGAAGGGGCGGGGGAGAAAGTTTCGATTGTTTTAATTATTCAGTTTTTGGCATCAAATCATTGAATTTATGTAGCCCCTTTGACTGACTTTTTGCCAGTAATTATGAGTAAACAGAATTCAGTAATGCTTAACAACATTAAGCTTTGTTTGCTATTTGATGAGAGATGCAGACAACAATTTTTTTAAACTTAGGTGCCAATAGTCGATAATGCATGATTTTTGTTGCAGGTGGACATGGCGAGAAACGAGGTGCCAGAAATATTTTTATGTGCAGTAAACGTCATATTTACATAATCAAACTTTTATTATTGCACTACAGCTAATACAAACGAACATCTGCGTAAATGTCTACGATATATAACAATACACAATCGCATAAAATCATGCAAACATATGTATATAGTTTATTTTTAGATTTCGGTTAAAATAGGCAGAGAATCTACAGTTAATAGTTTAACTAAATTTGTGAGTTGAAGGATTTAAAACAGCAGTTTAAACATTTGAAATATGTCGACAAAAGTGACAAAAAAACATTGGAATATATATAATATTATAACAACGAACCGCATAACACCATAAAAATATTATACAATACGATTGTAATGCTATTTATCCTTGAAAATGCTACATTTTTTAGAGAATTAAATAAATTTGCTGTTAAATTGTTATGCCATGCTTGCAATTGCAACTTAAGCTAGTGAAAATTTATTTTCAAAATAAAACGAATTATAAGCTACCTAATTATATACCCTTGTAATAAAAACGGCATAAAAATCTGTTGAATGCATGCAATGTATACTTGGCATACATCCTTAACTTTTGTTCCCTTTAAAACATGGTAGGTAAAAGTGAATTAGGTGTAGCTCCACATGATTACATGAACCGTGATTCCATAATCAGAGACTGACCTTCTATTGCAATATCCTTTACTTTCTTACTACGATCACTTTTCATACATCCACTAAATTCATAATCGTGATTTAATTCCAAAATTTTCCCAATATAAACTTTTGTTTTGTTCCGTGGCCCTGAAATATACTGAGACGGACACTTTGAACTATGTCCATATCTCACGATGCCCATCTCCTCTAATCGGCTTTCAAAGTTTCTCCAGACGGAGGCGAATTTGGAACCAATTTGAATTCTATCAAGTTGATTGCCTGTCATATTTTTTATAACATTAATTACTTCTTGTTCAGTAAATTTGAATCCAATTATGGAAAGCTTTTCCAAGGTTTGAGACACGACAGTGGAAAAATTAGTTATATTTGGTAATTCAACCCTCTCTCCTTCTACTTTCGGCCAAGCCTTGAGAACAAGAACACGAAGGGATTTTAGGTTGGAAAATATTTCCACATCAACGTCCTCATTTCTGCTGGTATCAATATCAAGAACCACCGTGTCAAGGCTTTCCCTGCTATTATGAAGAACTGGACGAATCATGGAGATATGAAAGCCTCTAGTTGCAGTACTTTCGTTAAAAAGAATTAATTTCTTCATTTGGTGCTGAGCAGCTAACAAGGCCTTCCAAACTTGTTCATCCTTCTCAAACACACTGGTGACAACTTTAGTTAGTTTCAAATTGAGCAGCCCTCTACTAATTTCTGGCGTCAGGGGTTGTACTTCGCCTGCTACAGAGAATTCCCGGTTCTCGATACGAGTCCAAATTTGTAATGTAAATTCTTGCAAATTTGGCATTCCAGCAGCCAAACGAAAAAAGTCGAAACCTCTCGGAGGAGGAATATTTGGATATAGTTGAACTACCAAACGTTGTACATTTGTCATTTCTCCGTATAAAAATTGATTCCAAGCCCTTCCACTCCACCAAGCATCGTATGTACTATTGTATCTTACACAAAGATGTTTAATGTTGCGTAGAGCTGGATAATTTGCAAGACCAGTTGCCTGCTCTATCTTTGCACTTTCCTTGCTATGATGCACACTTAACTCAAGGAAATCAAGGTTCACAGCTCTTGACAGGATATCAGCTACCGCTACATGATTAACATCGTCTCTAATTGTAACACATTTTAAAAAGTTTAAGCTATGAATTGGAACGTCTTGACGTTTGTATTTATAAATCCAAATGGATTTGACCTTTCGACATGTCCCAAATCTTTGTTGTATCTGGTTGTAATTCGTATTTGTGATAACGGCATGGAAGGACACATTCTCGTCAATTTGATTTCTCCATCGCTTGCAAACAGTCCGGACTTTGAACTTCTCGTCGGTGTCTAGTAATTCCAAAAATTTACACAGGACCTGTAATACAAAGAAATCAAAAGTGTTCCTTAATTTTAGCATAAACCTTTTTTGGAATAAATTGTCAATCACTCAAATAAGTAAAATAATAAAACCTGCATTCATTTACAGTGTTGCAGAAAAAGCTATTAGGCTTACCTCATTAGGCATGTCGTCCATTTGGATGGCCATATTATCAAAATCCCTTGAAGCGAGTATTTTGATCAATTTTTAGGGTACTTGGAAGGTAATCGTTAAATAGGAATGACTAAATCCGATCTTAATCAACAAATATGATGAGCTTGTGAACTAGTGAGGAGCTATCTGATGACTGAATGAAATATTTGTGTATCACAACATTATCCATTTTTACATTCAATTTTTCATGTAACAGAATATATTCCACAATAGACCACAATAATAACTGTTTTACATTGGATGTATGTATGTGAAATAAAAAAGCAGCAGCAGAATAGTGTAGCACCTCGGGCCTGTTCATTTTCGGAATTCTAAATATAAGTCACCGTCCCAATTTTAGAGTAAGAGGATTTTGCCGTCTGGTACCTGGTAAGAGGTGCAAAGGCTCGCGCAGTGTGCATAAGTTTAGTTTGATGGATTTGAATTGGAATTTCTGACAACCAAACCAAAAATAAAAGGTAGGGATTATATTGTGCTCACCATTCAGAACGAAGTAAAAGGATTATTTTTGGGATTTCTTAAAAAATAACGAGGAAAGAATAAAGCATGAGCATATCAAGCAAGCGCACTGTATTTCTGTACGCGTGTTGAAACCATGTAAAACAATTGTCTACCTCATTTCTATTGTTGCTTAATGTATGGATTGTTGGTTGCAAGACGTAAACTAGTTTTAAATTTTACATTTATACCATTTCTTGGGTATGCTAGCAAAATGGTTTTCATAATGTGGGTGGCTCCACAATACCTTGCTTTAATATTCACAACTATACACTCTCTTATATTGTATTTTCTTTGATTCATGCGGTTCAGGTTCACACTTTGAAATTATTTAATAAAATTCAAGCGGGGCCATTAACATTGATAAAATTTATTTTCTAGAGTCGTCCTAACATATATCTGAGGCATTGTACGCCAAATTTAAAATAGATTATAATTTTTTCCTCTCTATTAAAAGCATGTGCAAGGAATACGTGTATCACCCCAAACGCCTTGTTCCATGAATCCAACTGTAAAAATTTGTTAAGGAGACGCGTCTCTTAGAGAATGCTTGAGCCATATTGTTCATTTATGTTTGATTTCTTGATTTATGGCATATTCTTGTCTACTTTTTATGACCCACTCCTACATAACGTTCTTGATTATCATTTTTGTTTCCCTCCTTCCTAGTCTTCTTAACATTTTCCGTTTTTTGGGCTACTAATATTCGGTTTACGATACCGTAAATCCACGCCAAATTCCTGCTCCATCTAAAACAAAAGCAATTTTTACAAAGAAAACAGCAATAGTAATAAAGACCAAATAAATTGCAGGCAGAATGTCAACATCAGAGAGTTTTAATTCCAAAACCTGGTGGGTGTGGTTTAAATTTTGTAAGCGGGCTTGCATGAGGCATAATAATTTTTCATGTACTTAGCATGGTGAATAGTGAACTACTCACAATATTAGCATAAATTTGAGCTCATGTACAAAAAATATGACAATACCACTGTCCCAAACTGAAATTTGGGTTCGTTTTTTTAGTTAATTAAGAAAGCCATAAGTACTGAATTTTTATCCTGGCACTATAAAATAACCATGGAATCAGGTGTTTATGAACAGTAAGTAATTTTCAGCCACCTTGTTCTAACGTTAAATAGTAAACATTACATAGATCCTCGTTGTTTCGACAATTCGGGTGAAGTGAAATTGCACGTCACTAGCAAAACGGTGACGTAAAAACTTCCGTCATTTTATAGTGTCACTTAAATACTAATTCAGGATATATAAGCTGATTTTTTTTCAGATTGCATTAAAATAAATTCACTTTTTACTGTTAATATGACAAGGGTAGGATAAACACACAAGGAGTTTGCTCGGGTTCATGTGAATCACGTCAGATTTGAGTGCTAGCATTTTTCGATAGCTGATAGCAATTTAACGTAAAAGCGCATTCGGTTTAGGCAATGTTTAAAAAATTGCACTCGGATTTCAAAATTCTAAGCATAAGCCAGGCACTCCAAGTATTTTGAAACATAAAATGTTTTATGAATTGATATTCAGTGTGAACACCTGAACACTAATAATTTGAACTTGAATGGTAAATCTACTGTTTCATATTTTGTAGTCAACAGAACTCAACAACAGGATATTAAAGATGACTCAATCCCAATCGACTTGAGTTCAATTTTCAAGATAGAATTAACAAGTTTCTAAAATTCTTTGAAGCTCAAGCAGAACAACTGTCACCAAACCAATAGCCTCAGCACTAGTATCTTAGCTAGATTCTGTCAAAAATCGAGAAAGTAATTTATTGTAGTAATGTCAATGAATCAAGGGGTGAACTTTATTTAGCATTCTCAACTATCGTGAGAATTTTGGGTCAAGGATGAAAGGGTACGCTTTCTTGATTAGTTTAGTGCCCAAAATGCCACTGAATTATTATACAGCGATAGTTTGTAGTTTTTAATGCACTTCGAAAACTGATAATATTATTTTCTGACACTTCATATTTCCAGGATTGGAGAACCGCAAGAAGGAACTGAAGTTAAATTAAGCCATCCCTCCAGATAATCAAACTCGGTAAATGTATTGTCAAGTATTGTGAATTTAGTTTTAAATTTGCAGCGTCGAGTATCATTAGTGTAGAATCACGGATACTTATCTACTCCTTTTCCCCATAATGGCAAAGAAATGCATATTTGCATTTTGGAACAACTTAATTCTGAAAGAAAAATGTTGATCCTTTATGTGTGTGTGAGTATAAAAGTGTGAAATATTTTTTTGCTGTTGTCTCTAGAAATGCAATGTAACGAAACGAAATAATTAAAAACTGTAGAGAAGAGTTTGTGAGTTTTTCTTTTGAATAAAAATATCATATATTATTGCAGATGTGAACGGTATATTGAGCATGGTACCCTTTTATAAGGATATGTAAAATTACTTAAGTTCTTGTGTTCTGTCTAACTTTGTGAGGAGCCAGCTAAAATTGCATTATATTGCAGAAACCCAACCATCAGTAAATCATATCGTCAATCAGCTTTTCCACTATTTTTTTCATGCATAGATTGTAAATAGCTAACCAAATGTTAATTTCTAGTTTTGTTGAAGGTAAAATGATGCTTAAAACTGCGCAGGAGTCTCATAACATTCATGTTCACCTAAAAAAAATTTAACTTTTCTAAATTACTACCATAACGCTGCTCGGCTGTCAAATACGTTTTAACCCGAATTTTTATATTTTAAAACGGGTTGAAAAATATAACTGTCAATAATATTCGCCGTTATAAAAGTATAAGTTAAAACTCTAGGCAAGATGGTTGATGCGTATTCATGAGAGCCAAGGACAGTGCCAACGAATGGGGGAGGGAAGGAGAAATGAAATGAAAATGACGCACAAGAGGAGGGAAGAAATTACTTACTGAATTATGTACTATTGACTTAGGTTACTAGGCTTCGCTTAATAGTGCAAATGTACTTGACGCTTGGATGCTACTCTCACTTTACCAAACAGTTTTCATAGTGCGTTTTATGTAGCTTGAGTGTAAATGAAAAGGCTACATAGAAAACATCATGACAACTCGTAAAGCACACTATATGCATCTCCAAAATTTGCTGCATGACGTATCCTGGAGTCAGAGCTCAACTTTATCCACAACCATTCCTGTACCATTACACACATATTAAATCTCATGCGACTTGTTCCATAGCATAGAAGGAATGGGAGTGAGGAGAATCAGCAGCTCAATCGTCACAAAATAAACATCATTACCCCTATCCAGTTCAAAACATTTCCCCATTCAATTGAGATATTAAAATACTGAATAATTTTAATTATCGACGAGTACACCGTTTGCTGTTATGTAATAAAATTGAAGGGTAAAGAAAACTCTGGCAGTTTTAGACATTGAATCTGGGTGAAAATCTAATAAACGCGAATTTGTTTCCCGTGAAACCATTGAAGGCTGCGAAGCGCCTTCAATCATTGCGTACATTGAGTAAGTCTTGTTATTATAAACGTTAAGGTTCAGAAAACAAGTGATTCAACCGCATTGGAGAATTGAGCACGCGCTGCCGTAGATATTTGTGGCTAAGTATTTTATTATAAATTTCAGAAAAAATCCATCATGAGTTTAAACCTTGATTCAAACAAAAACTACGATGTGAAATGGACCCACCACTCGACCACCATTTCCTCCTCGTTCCTAAAATATTATGAAGCCCAGAAGTTAACAGATGTGACCCTTGCGGTTCCGATGGGTAACATCCGGTGCCACAAGATTGTGCTCTCGGCTTGCTCGGCGTTTTTTGAAGCGCATTTTATGGAACATGAGCAAGCAACAATTGTCATGGTTAATGACATTTCCTTTGCTACACTGAACAAACTAGTTGAGTTCATGTACAAAGGTGAAGTCGCTGTGAGTGTGGAGGAGATGAAGGAATTTTTTCGAGCAGGAAAAAAGCTGCAACTCAAAGGACTTGTGGACACAGTTTTGAGTTCAGGAGGACCAACCGAAACTGTGGAAAGTGGAGAACCTGGGCCTGTGTCCGCACAGTTTTTTGGAAAAACGTGCACTAACAAAATCGTGTCTGCTGCATCATCCCCAACGCTTAAGGTTCCTTCTACTCCACTTTATGACAAAGGAACGTCCAAGGGAAAGAAGCCTACAACGAAGGGAAAATCGGCAACAGCTTCCAGTTTAGCTTCATGCACTGTCACTAAACCAGCAACTTGGCCATCCGAGACGTCAACTGACTTTTTAAGTAAGAAGGACAGGAGCACGTCTAATTAATCATTCAGTTATTTTTATGAATATGTATTGAACTCATAATTTTGCTTGTAATTAAAAGCATTTTGTACAATTAACAATTGGAGAACAAGATCTGATGTTTTGCACAAATAAAACTTTTAAATATGTTTTAACCTCACTTAATAATAAACAAAACATATTTCATTGCATAAATAATTCACTTCACAAAACGCTCGTTATTATGAGACGCTTCGTTTAGAGAGACTGAAAAGACAAAAAATTAGTACACGTTTAAGACATGCTCCACATTTAGTTTAGTTAACTAACAGCGACTCATCTTTGGTCATAACGCGACCGTTATTTATATCTATGCAGATGTAATATGCAATATAAATGCAATGAAATAAAATTTTCACATGCGTCCATTAGTTTTGTTCAGATATACTTAAATATATTCTATGCCAACTTACATTTTATTTACTAATGATTTACATATCTGTTCTAGATTAACATAATAGAAAAACGGCTTAATAATGCCGTAGCCAGGTAAAAATGTATTGCACATCATATTAAAATGAGAAAATACTCCCCTGCATTGTCAACTGGAGAATTCCGTTATTAATCTTTTAATAGTCCACATCTTTTTAGAAGTTGTTTTACTTTACCACATATATTGTGACTGAAAAATATTATTGAGGCTCAATTCAACTGGTACGTGCGCTGGTATGATTCCAAAAGTATCTGCTGAAACCATAGAAATGCTAAAGATTTATGCAAACGTTAACAAGTCACCAAACCATGATTAATTATCGTTAGTTTGAATACACAAGGACAGTTTTGTGATGTTAATTTGATAACTAATTTATTTCATAATCTATTTCACCACCTTTTTGGCAACAAAAGATCAATTTCCTCAAATTTTAAATACAAAAGCAAACAATAAAAAAAAATTCTGAGATTCAATCATATCAAATCATAATTTTGAGACTGGGATATATTTCCGTAGACACTGCTCAGATTCTTTTAAATCAAAATTGTTAACACAGAGAAGAACAAGAGCTTGCTGTTCGGAATATTTAAAATTAGCCGATGCAGTTTTTATAAAGGAATCAATTTCTTCGTCATCCAACTTATCAGTTGGCTTCCAAACCAATATGGCTGGATCATGGATGAAGTGGACTTCCATTTTCGAAATCAGGTTGGGAACTGTTGCTTGGTATTTTTTACCAATTCTAAGTTTTCTAATAATTCCTTCTTCAAATTCACTTTGTTGAACCTGGTGAGAAGCTGACCGGAGAACACGATCAGATTTATTGGCGATGTTGTGGGTTACTCTTCTGTGCTTTTTTTCAGCAGAATTCTGAATACATAATTTCTTTCGTTTGAGGCTAACCGGAATGTGTTGCTCTGTGTCTTGCAACTTAAGTATATTCTTTCTGTTATCTGAAAAAAACGTCAGCAAATAAGAATGTAAGTCAGTTTAAAACTGGAACAACAACACAAATGATCGTTTTTCAGTACTAAATAATATCATTTAGAAGCAATTCACTTACTTGACGATGCCATGGTAGTGAACAATAATTTTTTTAACCCGACTAGTTGATCGAAATGAAATGTAGATAAAATGGATCTAATTTATTATCCAAATCCTCTCCCTCGTCAGTATAGCACGGCACAATAAATAATGGATGGAGTGTGAAAAGTTAGACAGTTTGTTTATTCCTTCTTTACATTCCAGCTGCAATGATGACTGTGCTGAAGCTAAAAAACAATTAAGCTCTAAGCAAAAGCTTGAGAAAATCATACACGCTGATACCATACGAATGAAGTTACATGAAAAATGTTCATAGCAAAAACCCTTTGTCTGCAACATGAGTACAACTACATGCAAAGATACATACCCAAACAGCTTTTTACCCTTGATTCATAAGCCATAATCTCTGTAAGGGATTAACTATAGATCCGTGTAAAAGGAAATTGTGAGTAAACGAAATGGTTCAATGAATGTACCAAAAGTTAGTATTACAACCTTCACTGACTGACTACCGCTTATTGTTGCATATCGACGGTCGGCAAGTCATTTGCACCATCTCTTTCTTGGTCCGATCGGACCAAGAAAGAGATGGTGCAATTGACTTGCCGACCGTCGATATGAGGAAAATGAGTATGTTTGTAGCATGGGATTCAAGTTAAGTCAAGTTTTTGATACAAAAAAGAAGCGCTGCCCTATTTTATACTGTGGACAGAAAATTAGTACACACACAAATATCAATATTTTTCGACATTACTTTCATTTATCAGTGTGGTAAAGATTACAAAAATGAAGTTAGTTTTTTGTGAAATGAACCAAATCTACATTGTATGTGTTGATGATGACTACAGAAAAAACAAACAATACGACTCCAGGTTTTCTTTTACTTACAATACTTTCTGACAGGTATTTTTTTACCTACATACAAGTTGTACGTTTATTATGTTGTATGATACAACATAATAAACGTTCTTGTGTGTGCTTATTAACACAGTCAAACTATGCTGCAGCTTTGAATGCGTAATAAAAAATGTATTTTTTTCTCAAAAATTGATCCTAAAGGAACGCTTTAAAGAAGCGGAGCCACTTGGTGATTGTATTTCACATAATGTGTACAGAAACAATTTGTTCTTTTAGTATAAATGTTGACTTGAGGTTCACGTGGGAGTTTTTCGTACTAAAATGACGCTTTAAGAACAGAATTTTGCAATGATAAATGCAATAGGGCTATATACTTCATTGTTTCCTTGAAACGTTTAGAGTTCATTTTGCAACGAAAATTGGAATAAGAAATATTGCTATCCAAGAAATATGCAAAATGAGTCAGAAATCTTTGGCAAGTGGCTTTGAATCCATGACCTTGAAGTTTTAAAAAATAAACTCCAAGCTCTTGTGCAGGGTAGCATTCAATATTGTACAAGTTGATGAGCTGAGAAAGATGGAATTCTATCAGTCATTTGTAGTTTGACTCTCTTCCTAGCCAGTCACACTTTTCGAGCCGTGGCAAATATTTGTTGGGATAGAGACTAATTTGGACTAAGGGATTTAAAAGTTTCCAGACGAGTCATCTGAAAGCTTCCGATTGTTGTTACGAACTTGAAATTTTAGTAAGCCAAGCAAAAAGGAGATATGGAGTGTATTGGATCTGTCGCAGCCATAAAATCCATAAAAATTGAAGGATTAGCCGCACCGATCGTTTTGCATTCGGAAAGATGCATCCGGAGATGTCCAGTTTTTAAAAATCATTTCGTCATGTAAGCAAATTTCAAAACATTATTCAATTAAATTTATTTCTTAAACTTATCGGTAGTAACTCAGTTCATTGTACTTTGTTTTTTTCAGGGAATCCCGGCTTTCCCAGCATGTCCGTAAGTGTCGACAACGCTTTTTAATCTCAAAAGCCAAACAAGGAAAAGAGGTTCTCAAGTTGCCCTGCAAAGTTGAGCATGGAATAGCAAAAGATGTCAATGTCAGCTACCATGAAAATGTTGGCCTGGATAAAGAGAAGGTGGAAGTGGGACACGCCATTGAAGGAGATTCCAATTTCACTGGAGTCGAAGTGGCCGAAACTGTTGGAGAAGAAGCTGCACTGAATTCTCCTGAAGTAGTGGACACTTCAATTAAGGAACAACACCACAGTTCTACTTTCAATCACGTTGCTTTCGAACTGGAGCTGGAGCCACAACAAACAGCGTTGGATGCTACCAGCCTTGCAGTACAGGAGCCAGAAGAAAAGAACGAGTGTTACGCGGTATGCTCAAGTCGTAATAGACGACTATTTCTTCCATTCAATTTATACGAGCCCAACGTTGAGGCAGGATGGACCTTTTTTAATAATGGGATCTCTAATGCGGGGTAAGTTAACTAAAAATTAATACAAATTGCGAAATAGTACAAACATAGATCCATATATAAATATGCATTTCTTTAATGATTCTCTTGGTTTTCACAGTTTTGACGGCAGCCCAGATGACCATGATTCCTGGTCTGAAGTAGATTCGTATTATTATGATGATTCTTTGTCATGGTACTCTTGGTATGGTGATCCCAGAGCCGAATATTAGCGACTTGAAACTAGATAAGAGTGCAAGATTCAAGGTTGGAGTCTTCAGTAGCGGCAGTTTAAAGTGTGTTAAATATTTATCTACTTTATTTTGAAAATGAATTCCACATGTATGAACTTTGTGATGATATTTACGTTTAAAATTCCATACAATCTAGAATATATGTAATGAATTGTAATCCAGTACAGCTTTGTTTCTTGATTGCTGTGCTAGCGGTTATAGACATCCGTGTGTCGATTGTATATTGAATTAACTAATTGTTCAATGAATTATATAGTCCAATTGACATGACAGAAAAATGAATTATTAAATCTTAAATTTTCTTTGTAAACAAATAACTGACAATGATAGTATTCAAGGCTTTATGGCTCGACTTTGGCATGTTCATGCTTGGCTTAGAGTATGCCACAATGTAAAGAAGGCCTCTATCAGAAATTCATTTTGTAGATACACTATTCATTTGTTGAACATTTTGACGCAAATATTCGTAAATATCTCTCATTCGGTCTCATACATGACTTCCTGTTTATTGCGTAGCTGAATCCCATTCAGCGTAGTTATAACTTAACCAAGTTTGTCCGTCTGTCTGTCTGTCTATCCACTCGCTATTTGCCACCGATTTGAATATAGCAAAAGATAATGTTTGGCCTGGTGTGGTGATGTATGTATGAATAATAATCAAATTCATCCTTTGAATCAGCTTGGGATATAATGTCACAGACCGACGTATTTACTTTCCATTGAAGCAAAGCCTTCAAAACCATCTAATGAAAATTCTAAAATTACACTACCTGTCAGCGCTGGACAAACTATAAGAAATTATGAAACTCAATCGAAAAATTACTGGGAGTATGAATGGAAATATAAGCCGTAAAGAAATGGATGCCAAGAAAACTGATGCACAAGGCTATCGCAAGTGAGTGACACAAAGCTGGACAAGACTATTATGTTACATCTAACAAGAATCAAATGGACTTTTAAGCGAAGCATGAGGGATTATTTGGTGAACAACACCTGTGGAAAACGAAGTATTTTTTCACTGTAACGTTTTTTAAGCTCACGATTCTTCAACAAAGATATGATAATGAACTAAGGCGGAAGTAATAAAGTAACTGTTACACGGAAAGTAGATGGAAAGGGGCAATATGAGAATCACGATCATATTTAGGCTGATGATTAACATACTTTTGGAGTTGCATTGAAGAGTCATTTGTGCTGTGACAGAAGGAGAAACAGAGGGGAGGATTGAAAGTTAGGACATGGACCAAGAATTGTTATAAATGGACTTGGATGGATTAGAGAGTAGGAATCGGGTGAAAGTACAGTGCGATCGATACTTGCTGCAAATGTTCTCTTAAATGATCTCGACCTTCAAAATGACTTTGCTGTCGTGAACTGTAAGCTAATGTTAAGATCGGAAAGGACAAAGTTGCCAAGATTTTAAAGATTAAACCAAAGAGTAAGTGGTATATGATATCAAACCTAAGCTGAATAGAATTTTTGCGGTGATGGAAAAATATTCTCCCAGCTCATTATGTGATCAGGAGGGTCAACTCTTTTACACAAATACAAACGAGTAGCAAGTGATTTGTGAAATGCAGACACTCAGGTTGTGTGCGTTCAAAGTAAATAAAATGAATTAAAGGGAATGGTTGCAAAATATTAGTTTTTACTTCCTCAAATCTGAATACTTTTATATAAAATCGATTTAATACTAGACGACATTCTCTTCGTCTTAGACCATCCTCTTTGGGTTGCGTTGGTGGTCATTCTTGCCTCTAGAAGAGAACAGTCCCTGACGCGGGTCTGCCTTCAAAGGCTCATTTTGAACATTTCCTTTGTAAGCTACTTCGTTGACAGTCTCAGTAAGGTTTGAACCCGCTCTCTTTGTGGCCTTTGGGACATGTGCTATAGAAAAAATTCAAATTTGAATTAAATAAATAGTTAACAATTTCAAGAAGCAATAATAATATCTTGTGTTACTTACTAATGGCTTCATTCTGAAGGGAGGGAGGGTGTGGGATGGATTTCAACGCAAGCTTGGTACGAAATTTGGAAATCTCTTTCAACGTTGTGGTCTTACCTACACCACTTTGCCCCGTTTGAGATGGATTAGTGTCGTTGGAAGTGATATCATCTCCTTTGCATGCACAAATATTAAATATGTTTTAGTAATCAAACCATATTCATTATTTCAATAAATAACTCCTTGCGGTACTCACCACTTGCTGCATCTTGATGGAAGGGAAGATGTGAAATAGATTTGATTACGGAGCTGGGAACCGCATCAAAGATTGTGCCCTTGTTTACACCATTTTCCCCTTTTTGTGGTGCATTCTTTGGCCTGGAATCACCCTCATGGCGTTGGGGCTCTGATTTTGGTAGCTGCACGTAAACTGATAGCCCTGTCACAACAATTAGGAGGATGAGCAGCAGTCCAGCTATTATTATATGGGAGCGGGTATCCATCTCCTTTGCTCGTTTCATTATCGATGCTTTAATTTTCAATATCTGAATCCCTACCTCTCAACCTTTTTACGTATACTCGCATTGACAAGATGACAAGGAATAAAAATTTGGTAAGAGAGTGGTGGCTGACCTTATAATTCAATTGATTCATGAAACACACACTTTTATTATCCCAAATACAATAGCTTGCGTAAAACAATAGTGTCAATACCATTCCACGTTATCCCAAAAATCTTGTACTTTCTACTGATTACAGTTGTGTGGTTTGGAGTTGAATTACGTCTAAAAATTGACCTTGACTTTTGTATGACATTGAATTGTATCTGGTTCTGGTTGGTTTTGCATCATTTTTTTTAATTAAAATATACCATGATAGAACTTTCAAAACATTAAATATAAGCATGACATCAGCTACAAATACGATGAATGATGGTTCTTGTCATGATGATAATAATAATGAAAGATACCGTCGTCGGTAGGATGTATTAAAGAAATTTAGTGCAATTCGGAATGAATGTGTCATAAGCATTGAAACTCTATTTTAAATCAAGTAACGTCCAGAAAATATAAATCAGAATATAAAGCAGAATCTTTGCTAATAATTTGCCACTCATAGCCATATAATTACCAAAACCATCACCAACACGACGTCTATATTCACCGAATCAATAGCTCTGGATGGGCTAATAATGTAAGTCTAAAGGAACAAAAGTCTGTCCTACCGGTTGTCCGTCTCTTGCAGCTGCTGCCTCTCGTTTTACCATGGTGTCGAAAGCGTTATGCCCTTCAGGCTCATGTTTTATGTTCAGGTTAGTATGTTGACAATGTTGGCGCTCACTGTATCTGTTATAGAAGTTGATTAGGTTACATGATAAATGTAAAAAATGATTATAGACATCGTTTTTTTAAAAAAATGGTTTAGACAGTCAACTGTTTTCCAAACTTGTATAAAGTGTATGACTAAAGAAACTACGGCATGCCGGCTGAAAAACAATAACTACCACTTGGTTGCTTGATGAACTATTTGGTTATCCGGGTAAGGTCTTTATAAAGTGCTTGCTGATGATGAGTAATAAAGAGAATGAGTACCCTCACACTATTCTCATTCACATTTGAAACTTTAATATTTTAGAGTTGGTATCAAGATGATTTAATTTACTAAAAGATGGTTGCAAGCCAACGAAAGAAACCGATTTTGCATTTTTCTCAAGTGAACTACAAAATAGACACAGACGTGTAACAAATATCCAAATTTAGTATGATCAAGTTCAATACAATTTAATTCATTATTCCTTTCATTATATTGCACAGCAAATTCATGGTGCTGAACAACACAACTATACTTTCTTCTTTCTACAAATACATAAATTCATTGTTCTAAAATATCGACGTACCAAACAACAAATTACAAAAATAGGGCTGTTGAATCATCTTGAGAGAACGAAATTCATAATTACAAACTATACATATTTGAATTCATGTTAGATTAATATACATAACAAAAAAACAATCTATCCTTTCTTGGTTGCGTCATTAAGCAGTCGTTTACAAAGAGACATAAGTTCATAGCAACATTCAAGAGTAAAGTTGATCCGGCTATCTTGGCCAGATTGAAGCCGAAGAGTGGAGATGAAGTTGAAGCTGGCGTCAATGTACTCTTCAAAACTCTGCACCACGCTCGCTGAGTTGTCAAGGTTTTCTTCTGGGGGACTATATGTCGTAGCCTCTAAGTTAGCATGGGCGGCATCCTTCTCAGTTGTTGAGGTGGCCACATGATTTTTCATAGCTCCTTCATCAGTCGCATTTCCCGTGTCTGCTTGTCCGGAAGGTGATGTTGGTGTTTCATTTGTTTTATCTTCGTCCGCAATTCCCTCCTGCTGATGACGTCTCCCGTCCTCAAATTCCCTCGGCTCTACCGGCATACCCTCAGCAGCGTTTCTATTTGGCCTGATGTCCTCCACGGCGGCACCATCATCATAATTCGCTCCAATGTCACCCTCTTCTAATTCGTCATCGGCACCATTCTCAGGCTCAGTTTTCATCCCCCGTTGATCAATAGTGTCGGTGTCTGATGATGAATCCTCCGATGAGGCAATCACGATGTTGCTACAGTTGCATGGGTCAAAGTCATAATTCTGGTTGTGCTAAAAAACCAATCATTTCAATGGATTTAGTCAGTTTTTATAAATTATTTGAAAGTTAAATATTATAAAGTAAGAAGAATGCATAGGAAAACGTTACCTTGTTGAAGTAGCTTTCATTAACCAACCAGTTGTGAATATCCAAAGGGATGATTCCGAATCTTGTGTCGTTCAGATGTCTAATCAAAGCGTTGATCCAAGGGTTGCTCCCGTATTTCCCGATTGCAGCAGGGTTCGCTTTGAATTCCGTCATAAATTCCTCTACCATCCGTCTGCGCTTTTGTGTCAACTGCCGGAAGTTCCGTGTTTCCACTTTCTTGGATGCGTCTTTCTTCTTGGGAGCGGGTTGACCAGGTTGGTTTTTACGAACAGATAAATTCTTCAAAGCTAAGTGTGCTAACCATTTTCTGGAAATAATACAAAAAAATATTAAGCCGTTGGAAATAACACTTAATATCCCTAAATAAGGAGAATATCTTCATCCAAGTAACTTACAAATCGGTGGTGGGTTTGCTACTTTTGTTGCTGTTGCTGGAAGCTCGTGTACGTGTCATTTTCAGCTTGAGGTGGATGCTTTGCAGTTGGTTCCAACGGTGGTACTTGAGAAATTCGTCTGCCAACGCTGTATTATGCTTTTACCAGCAATAAAACCCAAGTTGATGTAGATGTCTTTTCAGTTGACGTCTGGAAAGTTTTTAAAGACGGGATCAAACCTGGAACAATCAAGAAAATCCAAATTACAATCAGGAATATTGGGAATGCTCCTGGAAACTTTATGATATTTACTCACCACTTGTTTTAGTAGAGATGATTTTAGATTGGAGAGTAGGAGCTTTCACTCAACGGACAACTAAATGAGTCACAACTAGCAGATACCAGACAGTCGGCAATCGGATTGACTTCCAAACTGCAAATGATGAATTGCAAGAGATGGGTTGCCCTTTTTATGCACTTTGTGAAGGTCATCCTGACCTTGTTTTTATCTCTCTGTATGTGCTGACCTCCAGTTGACGTGCAGAGAAAGCAGTTTTTCCCATTTTTATCATGTTCATGTTTAAT
This sequence comes from Orchesella flavescens, assembly GCA_964034955.1. NCBI lineage: Eukaryota > Metazoa > Arthropoda > Collembola > Entomobryomorpha > Orchesellidae > Orchesella > Orchesella flavescens. The sequence continues at coordinate 39,420,050 of OZ035954.1, read as the reverse complement.
ATACATACAAATGAAACGACGATTATCTAGAAAGTTCAACGTCAGTGTAACAGGGAAAATTTTTGTTTTCATTTATGCAAATTTTTGATACGCATAGAGATAAACTAAGGTCATGGCAATGTTGCATGTCGATATACAATCCTCTGGATTATCGTCATGCAATCCAAGCATCTATTTCGACTAAATATTAACGTATTTTTTCTTTGTGACAATGCAGTGCACTTGATGTCAAAAACTCAAAACTTAAAATTGAACTGAACGTTTTTAAACTCTCTTTATTTTTTCATATTTGATCTAGTTGTTAATAAAATGATAAATATCACATCATAGCTTGTTCGTAACAGGATCCAAAAATAATTAACCCGACAGATCAAGATGTAGTAATGTACATTTATGAAATATATAAGCTTAGGAGTTAATTTAAGCCACACTACCAAGTTTACTTTTGAAAAAAGGAGTATAATTAAGTAGCAACGAAGTAATACCAAATGGCAAACTATTTACTTGTAGATATTCCATAATATATATAACAAACAGATAAACCTGGTGACACACAGGAGTGTAACGAACTAGGGATTTAGGGTTTACAAAAGAAAATTGATGACATTTGACCATTTAGATAAAATCCAAGATGAGTGCTAATGTCATGGATGATCTTCTCTCATGATTAACTGTCGAATGATATGCTACACGGTATACCTGACGCTTGAAAAGGGAAAGGTTACCATGACATTTGACCCTGAAGATAAGTGTGCATAGTACCGTTGATCCTATCTCGTGATTAACTGTCCATTGATATGCTACAAGGTATATCTTACACTTGATAAAATAAGGGGGTGTGGATTTCCACCCAGGGGTAAATCCGATTTGGTCATAGATATATAAATTCTTTGGATTTGGTCCAAAATTGAACTAGATTCCGAATTTTCCCTAAGCCGATTGTCCGAAAAACAGAATTAAAAAAGTCAAAGCGTTTAGAGTCATCGTGCCCTCACACGGATAGACAGACACAATGAACAAAGCTATCAACTGGCAATAAATTGGTAGTTAATAATCATACTTAAGTTTCAGTACAGAATTAATCAATACTGAGACTACCTGAAGAATAAATGTAATATTTAATATTATGAAAAAAACAAAGGAATTAATTAAACATGCTTGAATTTAAGTCACTTTTTTGTTTTTCAGTTCAATGCGATGGGTGGCTAAAGGGTTTATGAATATTTTATCATCTCAGTTAGGTTTGTTATACATATTTTCCAGCTCGGCTTAATGTACTTTATATTAAAAAACCAGCATAAATTCTAAATCACCATGCATAATACGTTTGTTACATAACATACCCCCATTATAAAAGGTGGTTCAGTTGGGGATCAATAGAAGCCCGAGGAAAAGAATTCTTTCCGTCAGTTGAAAATGGATACTTCATGGAATAAAACTTGTAATATTTGAGCGGTCGTTGAAAACGTCATTCCAAATCAAACTATAAGAAAGCATTTTGAATAACCTTGATAAAGATAGCGTCAATACACCAATGAATTTTTGAATTTAGGGCTCCCAGGCCACATTCTAAAATGATTTCCCACCGAGTTCTTCATGCTTGTGCCCTCAACCAATTATTTTCCGCCAAATGTTTCTATCCCAAATATATTCTGGAGTGGGACTTTGAAAGAAACAACTGGAGATCGGAGAAATCTGCCCGAAAAATGTTGACTTGGTACAATGCCGTCAGTCTCCTCGTATCAGGAATCCTATGGCCAATGACAAGCTTCTTTGTAATAATCGTTCAAGGGGTTTTCTATCCTGACTCGATTTCCAACGACGTGCTATTCTTCAACGTCATCATAATGACACCAATGGTTCTCAATTTCGGTCTCAACTTCGTGCTATTTGAATACCGGGATGTACTTTCTGAGTATACTGGGCTTCTGTTTGATTTCGTTAGCCAATTTCAGGAAGTTCCCAGAAATCAAAATTTCACAATTAAGGGAGTTCTGCTCGACATGAAAGCAGGTAACAATAAAAAATACAATTTTTGCGATTTGAGGAAAATCAGGTATTTTTTAAGAAAAATGTAAATGTCTTTAATTTGTTTTGCAGAAGTGACAAAAGTACTAAAAACCAGGCATGGAGATGTTCTTGGAATAACAATTACCGGGGCAATGTTGATGTTAACTTACGGATCCTACTTTAATGGGATAACTGCATCTATTGCTCAACTAGATTGCTTTGCTGCAGCTTTCAGATTCTTCAGACCACTGGATGAACGAAGTGGAGTTGAACACATCGTGTTGGCTTTGATTAGCGGAACGCTGATTGGGATCGCGGCAATGGAAGGTTGTCGAACCGTTCGATATGTCTTTGTGTACCTGATTTCTGTTGCAACTATAAATTCATCGCTGGTTAAAACCATCCATGAAATATCCAAGACGGATCTTCGCTCGGCAATTCAGAAGTATGATCGACTTCACACAATACACAATAATATGCTTGGACCAGCATCAAAACTATTATTTGTGGCAATTCATGGTGGCCAGTTTCTCGCTGTGTTTAACCTGGCCGGAGCAGTCATTGGATGGAAATTTCTATCACCAGTTGCTCACTGGGTTCCTATTTTCATCGCGGCTCTCACAGTATTCATAATCATGGTTGCGGTCCCATTTGGCATTTGACCTGCGGAAGATAGCGCGGCAATGATACGAGAATGGAAATATCGCTCTGGGGTCGAGGGCGGAAAACTCATTCAACGAAAAATGTTGGCTACATTTCGAGTCATTGGATTTCCGATTGCAGGTGTTGGAATAATGAGAGGGGGGTTCAAGGCTCACTTCTGGTCTGTAATTGTTCTCAACACGACGGATGTTATTTTAATGGTTATGGAGGCATTTCCTAACTAAAGTATATTTTAGACCTAGATAATGAAAAATATATAATGCTTGATGTTCATAGAAAACATCCAAACGCATTACAGATGGATAGGTACACAAACTCATACTATTACGGAGCTTTCTATATAGCTTATTATTCTGAAAAGTAATTAATATATTATGCATGTTTGCTTTCATAGTTGATAGTTTCATACATTAATGATTTAATTGGTAGATACTCAATTTCAAACCTAACTTCATTTATATTAATTAAATTAAAACTTTACCACAATTAACTTAAACTAACAAAACCATTACACTATTTCAGTCCATTGCTCGCTTGTTATGACAGTAGATTATACAATTAATACTAAAAGAAAATCTGTAGCAGGTTGGAAAGTGTGTGATTGGTGCAGTAAGAAACATCAAGCCTATTGTAATACGTCATGAAAAGAAAGAAAAAATAGGCTCCTGATTTACAGAGGAATTGCGAGAGGAATTTTTAGAGCTTTTTTGCCGGTTTTCTTTAATACTTACACATGGTTATCAGTTATCAGTAATTTAGTTAGTTAGTTTTGACTACTACTTTATTTGTTATTTAACAGTAAAATTTTCTTTACAAACAGCAAAACTATGAAGATATCTAATTTTTGTACATGCACAAATATGTTTAAAAAACACATTAAAAGTAAAGAACCAAAAGAAGAGAGTAAATTCTTACTCGAAAATATCCGAATCATGTAAACTTTGGCGAAGGTAGTCTGCATACATGGTTTTCTGTAAACGAAACGTCACATCTTTAGCAAAACAAATCGAAAATTGAATTTTATAAGGCAGTAGTCTATCTCAATAGAAGTTCAAACATAATTAACATACCTTTCGCTCAATAGCATTGTCAACAAATCGCAATCCACTTCTCATTCGGGTTAGTTCATTCTTTGACATTATCTTCTCATATGGTGACAAAAGACGTTGCAGGATTATCAAAATCCCAGTAAGCACAGCAGTTGCTCTCAAGATTAGAAGACTGGACTCTTGAGAAATCATTATCCAAAAATCTTCCAACGGTTGCTGTAACATTGCATCATAATAAATTCACAATTTAATTTCATATCATATTCAATTCGATCCAGCTCTGTCATATAAAACTTAAAACCTTACCATGATAGTGTCAAACGCATCTGCAGCACCACTTGGAACAATGAAAGCTCGCCAAGTCTCGCTGGTGACGGTTGCCAAGATCCAGTTGAGAATGATCAGCAAAGTCAAGAACAATCCAAGGCCACCAAAGATCACTCCTGCAAGACATAATTTTTATCAAAATTCTCAATTCTGTCATATCATAAATTATGCTTGATTATGGTTTTTGATGCAGTTTTAATACTCTGAACGCATCTGTGGAAGTTCCTGGACCGAGCTCCATCATCCTGCGAAAGCCTAGTTTCCAGCTCTCTCTTGAACAGCTGAGCATCCCTGTCCAAATCATTCAATGAGTTTTGCACAGATTGCTCAACAGTCTTTTCAATGGTGTCACACACGTCTTGGATCTGATTAGTACATTTTGTTGCCTAAAAATAAATGGTGAAAAATATAATCATAAAAATATCATGATGATATTATCATCTCTCTGATGAAAACGAAAATTAACGTAACAATGAGTGATGACCAAACCAACCTTGCTTGTGGCATCCGGAATGTAGATAGTTGGCATTTCAAATCCAGTTCTATTCAAGCCAGGTCGTTTACACAGTTCCTGAACGATTTGCATTAAAACCCTAACATTCAAATAACAGAGAGAGAGAGATTAAAACACTTAAAATATTACTTTTGACATTTTTACAAACAAAATAATTGCTTTACAACGTACCGTTGACGATCAGTTTCGGATCCAGCCTCATCCGCTTTTGCTAAAAACAGCCGCATCTTGTCACTTTGGTTAGCCCAAAGCTTCTCCACCAAGTTCAAAGTCCGTTTGCAAAGGGCCTGCCCCATCGGTTCGAAAAACACTAGGACAAGATCAGCAATGCCTCCAAGCCAAAGAAGAGTCTCGTTCACGTCAAATGGATATTCCATATCCCCATCCACTAGTCCTGGTGTGTCGATGAAGGTAACCAAGTTGAACTTTTTAGCTCGAGAAGTGCTGACCTCCGTTGTAAGATTATCAAGGCAACCTGTCAAGGGTTTCAAACACATTAATTAAATCAAATCATTCAGTTCATCATTTACAATCTTTGACTATCAACATTTATGTCATTTGAAGGGTTCATAGTACAAAGCTCTTGTACCAGCATAGTTTTTAAGAGGTCGCAAGTGAGGGTACAGCTCCAAAGTTGCTTTTCCCTATAACAAAAAAATACAACCAGATGTTATCAACCAACGAAAGTTAAAAAAGCTTAGAGAGAATTTATAATATTGTTTCCATACTTTTAGAGAATCACGCCTCTTTCCACTGACGACGAGGAAGTATCCTTGGGTTTCAAGAGCCACGCCAGCCTTTAAAACTGTTTCTTCAATGTACCTATTCAAACATAGTCTCATTATATTCTACAGAATGCATATATTAGTTACAATACAAAACAAACAATCTAAATATTAAATATTGATACACAAGCGTACCAGTTAATGAAACTTGATTTGCCAGCCGAATGGTTTCCGATTATCAAAACTGTTACTTTCTTTTGCGGAACGCGAACCTGGACGTCAAGTAACTTGGCCAAGGCACACAAACCTGAAAATGAAAATATACAGCATTTAAATTAATTTTTCGTCAACCATTCACAATTACGGTTTAGTTATTATCAAGCCATATTTTATAAACAAATAATTCTTGATTACGGCTATAGACTATATAAATATGACTATACGACTCACCAACATCTTTCTGCTTATATATATCAAAGACTTCATTTAAAATCCTCTCATTCAAGCTGAGCAAACGATGATCAACGGAATTCGTGGGGACACGAACAAGTTGGGATTCTAATCGGGATTGTACGTTGGATGCCGACATTTTCGAATATTTGAAGAATTCGAGCTAAGTTTTCAAACAACTTAAGAAAATACCAGGTCAACAATCCACAATATGAGAAAGAAATTGCTTTGCAAAGGGACAAAAAAGTTTGAATTAACTTGAGATACCAAAAGCCAAGTAAATTAAATATTTCTCTCTTGAAATAATTTGCAAGGCAAGACAAGGTGAGTGAAAGGCAAACGGGAAACGGTTTTATATGGGAGTACACAAAATTAAATTTCCTGCAAATAAGTTCTGACTTTTCGGGGTACTATGAAACATCCTTATCGGTGAATGAATTGACTAACGATGACGACGTAAATGTTGCATACAGATAAAAATTGATTTGATGTTTACATTTACAATACTTATCATGTCACCATTATCATATATTATCATAATGAAAAGGTTTCTAAACGCAAACAATGACCATTTACTTCCTTTTACCCTTGCCTTGGCCAAACTTAAATGAGAAAAATGCTTTGTCTCTGCACATCCCTCACATCAGTCATAGCTTCCTTTCTTTATGGCGGTTTTTACAATCTGCACTATAAATGCTCCGTCGTTCGTTCGTTGTATTGTCAATTGTCGAATTCCGATCAGATCAGACTTTCATCTTTTCTTACCAAAAATTCTATACTTCTTAAAGCTGATAGACTTAATGTTTCCAAGTTTTGAGATTTTAACTTCCAACTCATTCGAATGTAGTGAATAGTATTTAGTATTTTTATTCCCCTTCGTCTTTCTTTTAAAACGGTTTTGTCTATTAATAACTAAAAATTGACGATTTTCAGTGTCAGCAGTAAAAATGAAGGTGACAATAATCAATACCACTCAAAAATTCATTGAATGTGAGAGCCAGAGCAACTATGGCTATACTCGTCTTTTGACGAAGTATAAGTATAAGACTCAGTACCCAGTGGTGGTGAACTTGGAACCATCCGAATTAACCGAATCCGCAACAAACTTTTGTTTTGAAGTGGGCAACAAGTTGTTTGCTTCACCGTCGTCAGTTACAGATGCTGGCTCGGACCCTTCAAAAGGGTATGTTAAAAAATACTAATATTGGCTATCAACTATCGACTGCCCATTCATTGATTTCCATGCATGTCTAAATTATAACGATTATATTTTTTATGTCAAATAGCACAACCATTGAATGCTTCTTTGAGGTTAGTCACCCAATTTCCTACGAGAAACCACAATGCTCATTCAAGATAAAATTTTCTACGGGAGCCTTCAGAGAGCTATGGGAAATTTACGAGGAGAAGCTTTGGTACAATGTGGAAATGAAGTTTGACAACAATGAAAAAATTATTTTGAAAGGTAAAGGTTTTCCCAACACTTGATATAGAAATTAGATGAAGATATTTTCGTAATATTTTCTCCCTCATTTATAATTTACAATTTGTTGTTTTTAGACGCTAAAGGTGACTTCCAGTCTTGGAATGTTCTTTTCATTGCTTGGCCTATTGCTTTCTTTAAGAACAAAACTGAAACGGAGGTGTTCATCAAAGTTGAAGTTGAAATTGAAGACCCCATATTTGCTTTGTCGGTTTTCCCTAATCCTTCTTCTATGAACAAGAACATTCTTCTGGACCAGATTCAATGCGATTTCAAGATTATCGCTGAAGATTCCAAGAACTCTGAGATTCCTTGTCACAAAGTATTTCTAGCTGCAGGGAGCCAAGTCTTTGCTGCAATGTTTGGAACGGATTGCCAAGAAACCAGGAGTGGCACGATCAAAATGCCGATTTCGAAAGAAGGGGCTGTTGCTTTTCTCAAGTTTTTGTATTACTTCGACATTGAAGCTCCTTGTCACAGCCCCACCATCGCTATGGATCTACTGGAGTTGGGACATAAGTACGATATTGAACATTTGGAGACAGAAATGAAGAAAATTCTTGAGGTCAACTTTAACGGTTGCTACAGCGTGGACAACGCGATTCGGTTGTATAAATGGTGTCAGGATCATGATCATGAGGATCTGAAGAAGAAAGCTGTGGAAGTGATTAAGTCGTAAGTGATTTACCAGTTACTAGTTACCAGCTACCTCTATCTGGTTACAATTTAAGCCTTCTTCCCTTTTGAAATCATGATTATAATGTATTTTTGGTTGTATTTTGCTGTTTCAGGAAAGGTGACCGGTTATTGGGATCACCACGGTTTCATCAGCTATTCCCAAACGAAGCTGAGGCAAAGCTGTTCATCGACGACCTGTGTCGTTGCAGTCTAAATGACGCTTCCGGTGGTTTGCTGTAATGAAGGTTGATTGATCTAATTCGGATGGATTACTGTACCAAGCCTGGCCTTTCTTGATTAAACTTATTTTAGGATTAAACATACTTATTATTATCTTTTATGTTTTGTGGTCGTAAATTAAACATGTACTTGCGAAATTAGTGGCTTTTAATGAAGGAATTTGATTTAAAAAGCGAAGGAAAATGTTGCTATTTTTAGATACAGAGTATATGTGTTGGTTTAACTTATGTATTGATAACATCGGCTATATAAACCAAATTGGCATTTAAGATAAGTTATGTTGGGGGAAGATAATCATTTATTCGTAAACTGCATCACGTGGGTTACCCTCAATATATTAAACAATAAATGTAAGCTTGGGTGTACTCAAGTGACGCCATCTCAATCCATTTGCTTGAGTGAGTATTTCAAATTGAACTTGGTCTTTGTCTAATTCCATATATCATTCATGTGCGCTTAATGTAATAATACAGCACCTCCAACGTGATCACCTCCAAATCCATCTACATCTACCTCTGTGATTCCCTCCAATTCGTGATCCCATCTTAACATAGTAAAATCATTATTTACAAATACCATTCATGTCAAATAACCTGTACATATATACCACGTTTCAGACAAATCGATGACTTTTTGACCTTTCGAATCGCTTTAACGATTTGTGTGACAATTATTCTCAGAGGTCCTTTTCAGGAGTAGTACATGCGTGCCTAGTTTGGGTCGAATCGGTCAATGTATGTATGTGACCAGGAGACTGCGCACGGACAGACAGACATTTTTTATATGAGGAAAACCCAAGGCATTAATTAATCATGCTTGAATACAAGTCGTTTTTTTTATTTTTCAGTTCAATCCAAATGGTGGATAAAAAGGTTTGTGAATATCTTATCGTTTCAGTTGTTTTTGTTTTTCAACGTTTCCAGTTTGGCTTAAGGTACTATATTGAAAAAACAGCACAAATTCTAAATGACAATGTCGTATGAATACCAATGTATGTACTTCCTGTTTGTTCCATACTACACATACTATAAAGGTAGTTCAGTTGAGGATCAATAAACCGACAACAGGAGTAAAGAACCGGCTGATAAGTTTGACCGTTAAACGGTCGTAGGTCACGCTGGGATCTTCGTAGAAGTTTTAAAAAAGCACGGCTGAATTACTCTCCACTCTTAGCAAACAGCATAATATATGCTTTTGATGTATTTACAACCTATACTTTACAATTAATTTTTTTACCTTCCGATAACACCCATCTCGCTTCACAAGAAAGATCTTGGCCTGAGACGTATTTTACCAAAAAGAATTTTTGAAATTCTTTAACCGTGTGAAAGTTATTATGCTCACGGACAGACAGACCATCAGTGAAAGTAGAAACCAACCACCTTTTGCAACGGGAGTCGGTTAATAAGGAACTCAGAAGAAAATATTTGCGCTTCAGTTGAAATTCGGCACTAGTAATATTTAAGTAGTCTCATGTCTCATGTTCAACCAACGTGATTCCAAATAAAACTACACGATCAAGCATAAACTTGATAGCTCATGTACCTCAGTCAATTTTTGAATTTTGTGCCACTTGGTCATAATCCAAAATGATTTCCCATCGCGTTCTTCATGCTTGTGCCCTCAACCAATTATTTTCCGCCAAATGTTTCTATCCCAAATATATTCTGGAGTGGGACTTTGAAAGAAACAACTGGAGATCGGAGAAATCTGCCCGAAAAATGTTGACTTGGTACAATGCCGTCAGTCTTCTCGTATCAGGAATCCTATGGCCAATTGCAAGCTTCTTTGTGATAATCGTGCAAGGGGTTTTCTATCCCAAGTCTATTTCCAACGAAGTTCTATTCTTCAACGTCATCATAATGACACCATGCGTTCTCAGTTTTGGTCTCAACTTTGTGGTATTTAAAAACCGGGAAGTTCTTGTTGAGTATACAGGATTTCTCTTTGAATTCGTGAGTCGATTCCAGGAAGTTCCACAACGAGAAAAACTCACAATTTTGGGAATCCTACTGGACATGAAATCAGGTAATTAAATAACATACTAATTACTTTTTTATCATTATTTTAAGAATTTATATATTTTTATAATGATTTGAATAACTTTTACAGAAGTCAAAAAAATAATAAAAACCAGACATGGGGACTTTCTTGGGATAACGGTCACAGGAGCCATTCTAATGTTCACTTATGGATCTTACTTTAATGGGATAACGGCGTCGATCGCTCAACTAGATTGTTTTGCAACAGTCTTCAGATTCTTCAGACCAGTGGATGAACGGAGTCCAGTTGAGCACATTGGGATGGCTTTGGTAAGTGGATCGATGGCTGGAATCGGGGCAATGGAATTTTGTCGAACTTTCCGATATATATTCGTGTACCTAATAACTGTTGCAACCATAAATTCATCGTTGGTTACAACGCTCCATGAACAGTCTAAAGAGGGTCTTCACTCAGCAATTCAGAAGTACGATGAGCTATACTATATTCACAATAAGATGTGTGAAGCTGCAGCAAAATTACTGTTTGTGGCAATTCATGGGGGACAATTTCTTGCTGTGTTCAACTTGGCTGGAGCAGTCATTGGATGGAAATTTCTGTCACCAGTTGCACATTGGGTTCCAATTTTCATGGCAGCTCTCACAGTATTCATAATCATGATAGCTGTTCCATTTGGCATTCGACCTGCGGAAGATAGCGCGGCAATGATACGCGAATGGAAATATCGCACTGGAGTCGAGGGCGGTAGCAAATTGCAAAGGAAAATTTTGGCTACATTTCGGGTCGTAGGATTCCCGATTGCAGGTGTTGGAATAATGAGATCGGAATTCAAAGCTCACTTCTGGGAAGTGATTGTGCTCAACACGACGGATGTTATTTTAATGATTATGGAGGCATTTCCCAATTAAAATATATGTTATGGCCAGATAGGGGAGAATAGTCTAGGATATATGATGTTCATAGAATACACCAAATGCATATAATAGGTTTTAGGTACACAGATTCATACTGTAACGGAAAAATTCTATAGCTTATTATTCTGAAAAGTAAGTTTCATATTCTGCATGTTTGCTTTCATAGTTGATAGTTTAATACACTTATGATTTATTTGGTTAATAGCACAAACTATGTAAAATTAAAAACCATGAAATAAATCCGAGCTTGGGCCATCTTTCTGAAGATTATTGTGCGCATGTTTTTGCATTCCTAAGCTTACCTGAAAATTTACAAACACCATAGAACATGTATCTAACTGGAGCTTAGTATGTCATTTAATAAATATTTTTTCTGTGTTGACGTTATCTTACACAAAACTTCATTTGGGTGTGAACCTTTGAAAATAATCCATACATTCTCCTTACATATTTTACACGTAAAAAGTTTTTGTTACATTTTCTACATCTTGCTGTAAATTCTTAAACGTATATCATTTTAACCCTAATGAAGTAATGAGAACATTACGAAAGCTTGGTTTTTAAAAGTTTTATATTGCCACTAATTTCCCGTTCACAAAATTCATCTATCATTCATTTGTTGTTACATATTTCGGGATTTTTATACTTAAATAAAATCAGTTAAACTGGAATGGAAAAGTGCTAACTTTTCAGATTCGTGAAAAGATTTTTTCACAACTTGTTGTAAATACCATGTAACTAAATATTATATAATTTATTTAAAATGTATTTTGAATTTTATTCATGTACTTTTACACAAATGGTTTAACCACATTCGTCTACACATTAATTTATTGTTAAAACCCAGATCAGAAATGGTCGTATCTAGAGTCATAACTTAACAATTTTTCTAAGCGGCAACAAAACTCTTATAGTTCCACGGCTGACGGCTTTAAGATATTTTAAAAGAGACAAAGGCCTTATTACAAAAATACCGTTTGCTCCTAACGAGATGGGGCTGCACGACTTTGCAAATTTTGTCAAAAATCTTCGACAGCCGTCGTGTTGTCTGTCATGTCTGTGCACTCCCCATGAACGTAAAACTGATCTACCATTAGTATAAACCGTGGCTGCATACGATAAATAAACCGCCCAGCCAACCGTTCCAACCACAGATAAGGACGGAAATACAACTTTCAAAGGGATATCTAATTCATTCCAATACATCATAATTGAAACATTACAAAACACAGAAATTAAGGTCGAAATTGTTTCAAAGAAAAGATAGTAATGACCAGCAAATCCATTGCCAACAATTATGAAGAGTTGGACACATCGCCATTTTACACATAAATTATCAGTTTTCCGAAAGGATTCAGTTGTGAGGTATTTTGAGGAATTCAATCCAAGTTTTAGTTCTGTGGAGTATATTTGACTGAAATGAAAAGCATAGGATAAACTAAAGATAAAGATGAGACCCAATTCTGTCGAAAATCCTGCTATAGCCACCACGTAAATAGCGGCGACTAGAAGGAGCATCCAAGTGGAAAAATATTGCTCGGAAGCCATATACGTTATATACGGGGCGGAATGAGGAAAAAGAAGGTAGTGTATAAAAAGCAAAATACTAAGCCCAACCATGCCTGCTAGAATAAATATTGTAACTAATTTAAAGCTTTTGTTGATGGCCTCAAGCTTCTTGCAATTTTTTGGGATGAAATTTTCTGAAAAAATAGAATAGCAGAAATTAAATTAATTAAAAAAAATTATTAGTGTAAATACAATCAGAAAAGTTAAATTTTCTTACCTTTAATATCAGCTAAAAATTTGAAATAGCCGTTGTAAAATTGGATGATTTCTTGACAACGTATAAGTGTTACTAAAAACAAAGAAGCACATAATGTTCCAAGCAGCCATATTATCAGTAAAAAGTTAAACTGTTGGAAATCCTTTCGTCTTCTAGTTTCAACAATGTGGGTTGGGAGAATGATGAATAAATATGAAAAAGTTAAAATACACCAAATAACAGATTTTCCAAAGGCCAGGTTGTCAGTTTCATATTTCTTTGTAGAGGTGTTGTAACAAATTGGGTATACTCCTGTGGTTGATGCGATGCGTGTAAGGTGAGCAAATATAATGGAAAAAAATTCTGCGTACATGTTACTTTCAATGTGATAATTTTATCTGCTTGTTGAGCTAAGTTTAAAATACTAACTTAAACTTGAATAATATTGATGAATGAAACATAAAACCAGCAAAAAGTTTCAAGTTATTGGTAGCACCTTGCACCCATGCCTGTTCAATTAAAAAGGTTAAGTTGCCTCAATGAAGCAATTACTAGCACTGAATGAATGATATGGAATGGTGAGACCTTTTAGTGATTTTCGAAATGCGCCATAAAAAATGTTTCCTTGACATATTTTAATTCGTTATTTACGCCCATTCAAGTCCTGTGTGTAATTAGAGAAAGGAAGACTTGCTCTTGAGTAACTATATCATTAAAAAATGTATTGAATTATCAGAGTTATAAATGTAATTGATTGAAGAGTAGAAATGAGGTGGGAGTATTAACTTTTGTCAATTATTTCAAGGTATTGCATTCCCATATGGCCTGGCATTAAATCTTCTACCTTGGCCTAATGACCTGGAAAGTTATATGAAAAATTTCAATAGGGTATGTAAAGCGACGCGTGTGCATATTTTTTTATCTGAAACCGCCACACATGCACAGATAAATGCCAAAGGATAGATTACCAGTAAAATATGTCATTATAATTTACCTAGAACACCTAGTGGAATTATATTTGAGCATCATAATTTAAAATCATAAGTTAACCTTAGGCTTGCATTTGCTCAAGACACAAACCGCTCGCCAAATCAGGAGTTTATCCAATCCTATTATATTAATTTTATCAATTATCATTACCTTTCAACTTCCAAACTAGTTTAAATTTTATTACCTGTTCAATGACGTGAAGAAATTCCTAAAGTTATAAAAGAGGTATCTGATCAGGACAGTGGTTAGAAAGGTGGAAATAGAATCAAAAATAGTCAACCCCCTTTTTTATGGGGTATCTGGACCTTTATTTACGCAGGTATCTGCCTTCACTGGTTTCATCCGGTATTCAGCCAGAAGCCAGATGAAAAATTGTAGATGGTTCTTCTATTTTAAATAAATTTTAATACGATATATCTTGATTCTCTTTGAAGGTATGAGCTCACCGAAACTGACGGGCTCGGCAAAAAGGTTGATTAATTGATTAAGTTCTCCAAAACCTTTGCCAAAGCTTGTGGAATAAAAATTACATGCAAAGATATATTTTCTTGCTAATGTTAAGACGTAGAAACAAATGCATACCTACAGAGTAAATTAATTCCTTCTGGCCTGACGCACGTGAAGCAAATCAGATAAAAACAACTTCCCATCATCATTAATCGTCTTGAAAAAAACAAACCTCGTAGGATCTCCCATGAGCATGTTTTACAAAGTAGATTAAAAGCTGCTGGCTACTTTCCCATCGTCAATGAGAAATATAGATGATGAATACTATCTAATGGACTACTCTTTCAATTTTCATACCTTCATGAAAAGAAATCGTACATTATGCTGGCAGGTTTTGTCTTCTTTTGTTTTATATCTTTTAAGAATTTTAGATAATACTTTCGGAATTCACTTCATCTCCAACTTCTGAACACATCCCATCACCATCAGTTGTGAGAAAATGGAATATAAAACCCATTTTTACTCGTTTGGTTTCCTACTCATAGTTTTTCACTTTTGGCCTTGGTCTTTTGAAAGTTTAATTGGACGTTCATGCGCTCCATATACGCCGCCACACCAGTTTGAGATTCGGTACCCATTTAAAACTTATGGAGAATGTCGTCGTATTGTTCAACAGGCTGAAGTTTCATCAAAATCCGATAAAAAGTTGACAATTGTACGATTTGGTTTGGTGATTTTTTCTACAACATTTGAACAAACTGATCGTGTGTAAGTAGTGTGAATTGTTGGATGTATTTTAGGTAGAGGAAATTCAATTACAAGGATACAACGTGAGTACCCTCACCATTTTATCGGATGATGGTTACTTTTCAACTATTTATCGGGTTTACGGCTCTGACAAATCTCCACCCAAATTTGGTAAACAATCAATTCTCCTTTTCCATGGCGGGTTTGGTAGCAGCTCGAGCTGGATTATGCAGCCAGGAACTAGAAATTTAGGTGAGCAAAGCAAAATTATTATTTAAAATTTACGCAAACTTAATGATTCTAAATGAGTTTTTCAAAACATTTCTCCCAGTTTTCATGCTAGTTGAAGCTGGTTATGAGGTTTGGATTGCAAGCTTGAGAGGGACGACTCCATCCCAAAATCACACAATTTTTAATGCAGAAAATGACCTTGACTATTGGAGGTTTAATTTTGAGCATATTGGAACGAGGGATCTACCCTTGTTTGTGGACTTAATTTTAAAGGAAACACAAACAGAAAAACTTTATTTTGCGTGTCATTCTGCTGGCTGTCTCTCCTATTTAATTGGGCTGATAGAGAAGCCCGAGCTAAATAATAAATTCAAAGCGGGTTTTCTGCTAGCTCCGGTAGTATACTGTGGAACTTCAAGCAGCATCCCAATTAATATATGGGCGGCAATCGTTGGTTCTCCATTAGAACAAATTTTGTTCAAATTGCTAAAAGGAAGAATTAGCGTCGAGCCTAATTATATTGCAAATTATTTGGGATTAACACTCGAGAAAATTTGTAGATGGCCTACAATTCGGTGTGGAATATGTGATAGTTTGTTCTTTTATCTTTATGGGAACAACGCAATGCAATTTAATTATACGGATTTTACAAATATGTTTGCAAAACTGCAAGACACTTATGGACTCGGGTTGCTGAGTCATGGAATGCAGAACTATAAAACATGTAGCTTTCAAAAATTTGATTATGGAGAGGAAACGAATTTTTTAAAGTATGGGAGTTTTCATCCCCCAAAATATAATTTGGATTGGGTGGCTGTTCCTACGTACCTTTTTTATGGAGAGTCTGATAATATGGTGACACCGGTGGTTAGTTAAAAAATTACAAGATTTTATTACATTCGAAGTTTGTAAGATTAATGTGATATTTTTTGTTGCTAAAGGATATGATAAAAACACGAGATGCCATTCCAGCCCGTTATATGCGAGGATTTTATCGAGTAAACTGGCCACTATTTAACCACGTTGATTTTCTTATGGCAAAGGATGCTGATGTTTTGGTTTACAACAAAATTCTTAAATTGATGAATAAACTAGAGTTGCAGGAAATTTGAATGTCAATTTATTGACTTTTTCTGGTTTTAATGCTAGTTTTTATTTAAGAAAATTGTAAGTGTTTTACAAAAAAATCATTATGCAAGATATCAGTAAAAATCGGAAAGAATCATCATTCATTGTACATGGGATATAATTTATTTCATTTAATTTATTCATGGTGATATTTGACTCATATAAACCTACTGAACCAGATTTGAAGAACTAAAATGTGAAAACTGGTTGCTTGGGAAAATGTTGTGAATATATTACGAAAGTCGACACAGTCATTCCTTTTTCATGAGTTTTTGTTGATTTTATCATTATTTCTACGCTAAAACATAACCACAAACAAGCTTGTGCAAGGTCAGGTTTACGCAATAGAATAAAATGTGATACATTAAACGTGTTTAGAATTTTGAAAATTCCAACCTGTTGCAAAGCTTAAGTTATATGTATGAATGTAAAAAAAAGTGTTTCAGGAAAGCTATAATAAATCTTTACATTGCATCAAGGTATTTGCACATGTTCCACTACCCCACTTTCATTTTCTTTCCAAAAAAATAATGTGAAAGAAATTGTAGCACTAACGATCGTTCAACATCAGGTTTTCTCACAACTTGTCACTTTACAAGTAAATGTATGTCAAGGTAAAAGAAATATTACAATATTCCTTCCTATTTTTATTATATTTGATATGATATGTTTTCGCAAAGCGTTTCAAGATGAAAGGAATTTAATCATCTCCCTGCAAGTTACTGCCTTACAGTTCCAAGTTCTATGATTTTTAAGGAAATTAGATTTGTGTAAATATAGATGATAGTGAATAAACCCGACAGTTCGAGATGTAATCATGTACCTTTAAAATACATTGATACGCATTTAAACACTTTGATACTCCTCCTGAGTGATCCCTTCCTACCCCTAAGAGATTGCTTTCAAAACAACCCCTGACTGATTCTCTCCAACAAACCTCCGTGAGTGATCCCCTTCTCTAGAATTTTATTATTACTTTTATGCGGTCAAACGTCACACTGGGGTTACCTAAGAATTTGGGAGCCCCATTAATGAACTGTTCTCTCCAGTAGCTTCATTTTGATGCATCATCATAATCCATACTTTACTATTTCAAAAAATATTTGACCTTCGGTCTAAGGTCACGTTGGGGTTATCAAAAACTTTCAAAATAGTATCACTGATCTAGTCCCACCAGTACCTTCATTTTGATGCATCACAACCTGCACCTTAAGATTCAAATAAATTGACCTGACCTTTGACCTAGTAGTTCCACTGAACCGATTTGACCCATCTCCGAACTCGTTCGTACTTTTGACCTGAGATATCGATTAGTGAAAACAGAATTAAAAAAAGTGAAACCGTTTTTGAGTAATCGTGCCCCCAGACGGACGAAATCCTGAGTCTTTTCAATATATACCTAAAGGTACATAATAAGAACTCAAATTACAAAAAGGTCAAAAACACAAATTAATCTCTCTCAACATGTTGAGACATTGTCGAAGTAAAAGAAAATATTAACATAGTTTTCCGTAGGAAACACTAATTATGGACGTCATGTCTAGTCTAGACATGGTAATTAATGTTTTCAAATAATTTGCCGTATCAAGAAGTGTTTTGGCATTGTAATTTCTCAGTTTTTTAATATAAGTTTCAAGTTGTAAAGCACAGCTTCGAATTTGAGAACTTCACCAGTATCTCAAATTAAAATTAGACACACGTATCATGCATCCTTTCCCATCTTTGTGCAAATTTTTTTGCACGTCAGAATAACTGACTAAATGTGGTTCTTGTACCCAGAAAATTGGATTTTCGTTCATGTTTGAAATTTTTAGTTTTGCAGCTTGCTTTTTTAGCCATTGCAGTGGTCTCGGTATTGTTTCCATACCATATATATTCCGTAAAAGTATTAATAATTAAGCTTAACTCACCAAGTACCATACTAATTCAATCTTTTTAAAGGCTATTGCAGAAGGGAGTCCTTATCCGGATTTGACATGACATCCCGGCTTTGACAATAGTACAGATGACTTGGAAAGGGGAGCGGGTCATATTGCATATGTAATGGAGTACTGCAGTGAAAATGAGGTAAGCAAATAGTGCTGTTTTAACACAGCCAAATTCTTTAAAGCATTTGTTATTCCTGTTCTATTGAATGAAATTAGCATCACTAACGTGTTTAATGGAACCTTATCACAGAAAACAGGATTCGAAGACACTTTATTTGCCCCAATGGGGGGAGAAGAGGTTACATGCCTCACTTACAAAGCTTGTGTTATGATTTTTCATGGAATACTTGCATGGGACGGGAAAACGTTGAAGGGTGACGGAGATATAAGTCGTCGACTAAGTGTTACTTTGTTTGAAGAGGCCAGCGCCCACGACAACGACGCCCCCAATAAGATTAGAAAACAATTAGGACTGAATGCAGCAAATATGGTAAATTACAAATAGATTTTTTATTTACATTAAAACAGTTCCATTTAATTGCCCATTCTATACCTAACATTATTGCATGGTTGAAGGTAATGTCGCAGGTGCCATTACAATTCCTTAAAGACTTTGATGGTCTTGGTGCTAAAATTTATTACTATATGTTTGCAGGCTTGTTAGATGTAGTACTAGCTGGTGTCGAAAAATAAGTGATTATCCAAATAGAAAGATAATTATCTAATAAAAAAAATAAGATTCACTGTCAATAAAATCAGAAACGATAATCGTTATTTTTTCTCACATTTTTACATCTGCGTAAACCTCTCTGACTGATTGAACAAAGATCAGTTTTTTCATAATTCCATTCTTTGGCTCATTTTCTTCAGCTCGTTAAAAATAAGCCTGACTACAAGCCTTAATAGGCAACATTATAAGGGACCCACCGAATAAATCCTTTTACCCACTTCTGAAAATACTATTATCCCACTTGACCTTTCTTCACTAATTTGAAAAAATATCCCACTTTTTATTGACGTATACATCACATTTTATTTATTACTTACACTTGCTATTCAGGTTCCCATTTAACGTCATTAAGTTTTACTACATAAGAATTTTTCATATTTGTATTTTGATATCATTTGTTATTCTGAATTTACTGTTGCATACCTGAGCTCAGGAGCTGCCAGTTCTTTGAAGGTCCTGTTGTGTTGTTCTGATCATTAGAAGGTTAATGGTACATTCTTAGTGGCGACGTTTAATGAAAAAGAGACAGCGGGAATCACACTGTGTGAATCACACATCAAATCGTCGAAGTTTTCTACCAAATTAATAGTTTTACTCCCCCATACTGATCGAGACATTTCTGTACCCAACAATTCGATACAAAATCCAAATTTCATATTATTCTTTATTGTTGTAGATATTCTTTGGTTTTCGTTCCATGTAAAACTTGGTGTAAAATAAAAAATCCATATAATGTGCTGCATACTATTTACACTTAAAATTTATAATGACTCAATGTCGTAAATGAAATGTCTCACAAATTCGACGTTGAGATACCAATGACAGCCTAATCGTTGTTAAACAAATAACTGCGGCAAATATTGACATTCCTTGATTTCATTTTGACGTCAAAATTACAGCTACGCCAACAGAAAGCAAACACGGCACAGTTCGTCATTTTATCCAAATATTAATTTTCTAACATTCCGGAATGCTATCCGTGCATAAAATTTATACCTACAACACTAAAAGAAGATCAAACCATATTCGTATTGACAGTTTTAGAATGACATTGACATTGATTGACGTTTGATTAAGTTAAATTGTTAAAGGTATCAAAATATGAATGAAACAACAATAATTAAATTTTGTGTTAATTGTTGGAGTAAAATGAAGTTTAAGCCTGTGAGTGAACAGACCTTTCTAGCTGTTTGTCTAGCTCAGCTCAATTTCTGCTGCATTAACCGATTTTTAACGCTAAAACTCCATTATTGTAAATAAATTAGTTCCTTGATCAAATCTTCCCTGTTTTACTTCAATTTAAAAAATTACCCATACAAATTACAAATTGAAGCCAGTGTAGCATTGTATAATGTTTAGAATTCTTCGTATGTTACAGTAGGCAGTGCGGTTTTATTTATAAAAAAAAGATAATCTCAGATAATTTGCAAAGCAAACACTCAAATATTCTCAAATTTTGCCGTAAGCCTCAGCATGAACTGTGACCATTTTTTAAGAAATAATGCTAAAATCTCATATGTCGGTGTTTTAACGGTCCTATTTTCTGGTGATTCATGATCATGAGAAGGTTCATTGCAGGTTAGTGAAGAAAAGGAGGTTGTCAAAAGGCTTGGCGTACACGTACACATCGATTGGTCAACATTTTCCACAAATGAAATATTTATCCTATTTTACTAATCGACATATTTGTCTATCCCGCAGTTCTAAGGCAATGATGGTTAAATTTTATGTCTGAAGGCATTTGTGCATTAAAGATTTCAATTCGGAAAATGCTTCCATGTAAATTCAAAATTTTATGGTTGCTCAATTATGTTGGAAATAGCTGCATTCATTTCATGTGAAGATTTGTTTAGATAAGATTTCCATATATTTGAGTTACGGTGTATTTGCTCGTAAGATTTATAATGATTCTTTAACTTTGAATTTCTCACAATAAACGATGTTTAGCGAGCTAATGACAGAAAAAGAGACGACGACTGCAAACGCTAACCCTCCTTTCAATTTTAATTTTACGTCGTAATTACAGCTCCACCAAAAGCGAGGAGAGACAGTGAGAGATTTTATCAAAACCTAGCCGCAAAGTTTCATTCTCTATGTAAAATTCTCAACTGCTATCTGTGCATAATAGCTACACGTGAAGCACGAAAAAGTTGATAAAATCATATTCCTATTGACAGTTCTCGATATTCAAATAACATGTAAGATGCTTGACTGAGTTAAATTTATTTCAAAATGAATGAAACAAAACTACACACCAAACTTGTGTAAAATGTTTAAGTAAAATTCGCTTGCTCGTTACACACCTGTGTTACCAGGTTTATTGATCTATCACTTTACCCCAAAATTAAAGTTGACTAAACAGTTAAGCCATACACCACTACTTGCTTTGCTGTTTTCTTGCTTATTGAGCTGGGTTGGATTTGCCGTTAGTATCCATATATAAAGTGCCGTACTCACAAAAAAGTTTCATTTCTCCTCATCATCCACATTAAATACGCTACGCACGCCGACGTACACTCATCATACTACCTCCAACTAAGCTATCACGTTGTTAATGAAATGTCATTCTAAAAGGCTTTTCGAACCAGACACTCACGCCTTTCTCTTGATTGATCGTTGTCTCTGGCTAATTGAATTACGTTTATTATTGATTTCTATTTTTGGACAATTCATTTGCTTACACGTTTTCAACTCTGCTTAAATTGATAGATGAAGATTGTAATAGTATACAAACGTATGCATTTCAAATGCTAATGAAAAAATAGCTATTAAAGGATTTACATAACATTTAACAAGAAGAAAAATTAAAAACAACTTTGTTTGTTCTGATTATACCATATCTTCCGAATAGTCTTGATCAATTTCTTCTCGCATGAGAGAAAACATTATGGTTTCCTCTCGCAGGTTTTATTGAATTCAGCTACCAATCCCCAATTTGGCTTAATTCTTAAAAACCTGTTGCTTAATAAATGAGTCTGAGTTTCTTCCCTGTTGTTTTTGTGTGTATTGCTGCGTAGTTTTTTTGAATGCTGCAACGATCATATACACACATAAATATGCATTGGGAGTGAACCCCCAATGTTTTTGATAGTCAAAAAATGATTGATTCAGACAAAATTGTGTTGAACTAAATAGAAATCATTTCATTTATCTTAGTTTCGTCACATACTCGATCATTCGCCTTGTCAAACCTTCGCCTTGCAAATTATGTATTACTAGATACTTTCACTGATGCAAAAGAAACATGCTACTTGTAATGGAGTGTCTCATTTCACCGAATTATTCAGACGAACGAAGAAATCAATTAAGCTGAGCATTATAATCCACATGAATGTATGACATTTTGTCAAACCCATTTACGTCAATGCATTTATTACTGGGTTGCACATTTACGACGAAGCATGTTCATAAATAACTTCATAAGCCGTTTTATACACATTTTGTTCAAGCTATAATAACCATGCAAGCCAATTTAATGTTGTTCCTACTTTATTTTTTGTTTTCTATTAAAAAACCAAGTATTGTTTGTTGTACTACAGATATTTCATCGTCACTATCCAAATACAGTAACCGATTAATGGAGAATATTGTAAATCAGCAAAGAATTGCCGAAAAAATCTGTTTTTTGAGTTTCATTTTCGAGGCAGATTATCAGAAAGGGGGGATATTCAACTGGGTAGTGGTTTCCAGCTTTCTTGAGCCATACCAAATTTTCACACCGAAATCCGTTTCCCATTTTGAATCTCAACCAAAATTTAGGTCAAACTGTTGGACATTTGTCGTTAGCATGGACAACGGGGCAACCGAAAACTCTGCTCTCTTGAGAAGCCTTCCGGGGAATCCCATTCACGATCAATATATTTTTGTTTCTGAAAGTGAGCTCAAGTTACGTTCAATTTTACAAAAATATGAAATATTGAACAAAGTAGCTCATAAATATGGAATGTTTATCCGGTTGTCACATACTGAAAAGACCAATCAAACCCATTTACAGTATTTAGTTGAACCGAACGTGTACAGTGGAACATTTATCACGTTACCCCAACCTCATTTTTCCAAAAGATTTAACAATCTTAATGGGAGAACTTTACTAATGACGTGCATCATGATTTCCCCTTATGCAATGAAGAATGCTGATGGCAGCATTGAGGGAGTGCAGATCAGTTTACTGAATGAAATAGCAAAAGCTTCAAACGCGACATTTAAGTTGAATGAAAAGCAAAAAACTCGAGGTATTGGTTCTCTTCTCAATGGAAGCTGGTCTGGGTTGGTTGGTGAGTTAGTGGAAGGACGAGCAGATCTAGCCTCCACAGTTGGCCCAACAACTGCCAGATATGGAGCGGTTACGTTTTTGACACCAGAGTTTTTTGAGAGACTGATATTTTGTGTAAAGTTACCATCTGAATTTCAACAATGGGAAGCACTAATATATCCTCTTAGCCCATTAATTTGGCTCCTAACCTTCCTCACTTACATCGCCTTCACATTTCTTCTCAGTTGGAAAAATGTATTGGCATATCAGGATAACTACCTTTTCTCAGTCTTTAAAACATTTCCACACTTGTATACAATGTTGTTGGATCAGCAAACGACGTTCAAAATCAAAGGAAGTTCGCGAATGATTTCAGCTTTATGGATCATTTTTTGTTTTATGATTGGCCTTGCTTATAAAAGTAATTTGGTTGGATATCTTACTTTCTCTGAAAAGTCCAAAGTTCCCACAACTTTCAAAGAGCTTCAAGAAAATTCAAGATACACAATCATACTTCAATCAATTGGAGGAATGGAGTTGGAACTTATTAAAAGCTCACCGAGTCCGGTGATGAAAGGAATTGCTAAGAGAATGGTTATTGATACTAACGTTAAAACATGCTTGGGTGCTGCAGCTTCCAAAGAATTTACGGCATGCATTGCATGGTCTTGCATAATTCACACTGCGATTGCAAAATATTCTTCTATTGATAAGAGTATGAAATCATTGTACATTGCTAGTCAGGATTCGGGTGGGACTGCTAGCGGGGGAATAACTTTGAGAAAAGATTTAATATATTTTGAAGAATTTAATAGGTATGTTGGAATCGCAAGGGGAGCCGCACTAATTGATAAGTGGTTTCAAGATATCATGAGAAAGATTGCATTGGAGACGCATGTAAAAATCATGAACCAGGGTAGAAAATCTAACACGCAATCAAGTGTTGGTGAAAGCAACAAGGAGCCAGTTCTTTCTGTAAAGCATCTATTTGTCGTTTTTATGTTTGTTGTTATTGGATTTACTGCTTCTCTTTGTAGCTTTCTCGTCGAGTGTATATTGGTTCTTGTATGGAAACGAACCGGCGTTATAAACCTTACAACATTGAATACTAATAATAGTTTTTAAGGTTTCACCCATTATGAAGGGGACGCTAGTTTAATTTAATTTTTGCCTTTTTATGAGCAAAATGTGTACGTTTTCTTAATTTATTGCCTTAATATTAAAGTTTGTGATTTACAAGCAAATATCTAATTTCAATTTTAGTCTAAGAAACTAAACAGGCATGTAATTTTGGACACGTTATATTCGTTTTTAGGTCTCTACGTTACATTCTTTTCAGTTGACTATTGATATATCACTTTACCCCAAAATAAAAGTTGACTAACAGTTAAGTCATACACCACTACTTGCTTTGCAGTTGTCATGTTTATTGAGTAGGGTTGTTGGATTTGCCGTTAGTATCCGCATATAAAATACCATTCTCTCAGAAAAGTATAATTTCTCTTCATTTCCCCCGGGAAGGTTTCTTGTTTTTCGTCGTGCATCGTCGTCTTATGGAGAAAGAGAAACCAGGACTTTCCAAAGGTTGTACCGGACATAAATCACACTTTGCAATTTGGTCAGCTTGAAATCCTTCATTGTTGTGATATAGTTTCAAATGACGGTTAATTTTTACTTTACGACAGGACCTTTCTTTACAATTTAATGGGTTGTCAAAAAATGGTTAATATACTACATACTTCCGCGCAGGATGGTATTGCAATGCTGCATGGAAAATTTTCCTGTTCCAACAATAATGAATAATAATTTTGGCAGCTGTTCTCCCTATATTCATGCTCTGCTAGCTATCAATGGGCCTTACTCATGTTGTCATCTGCCCAACCTGGCCGGTGCCATAGTGCCATGTAATGTATACAAAATCTTGTGAAAATTCTTAAATGTTTTCTCATTGGGACAGCCAACCCGCTGGCGACAATAGAGAGTGATCTCATTTACAAAAACCAGGAGACGTTTTCATGAATGAGGCAATGTACAGCATGCCATAACATCCCAATTTATGCAAGCAAAGTTTTGTTTTAATGACTTGTTTGAGGCACTCCTCAAGACTATCCCCTAGTAGCACAAAAGCTGGTTACGTGATGGCTAGCCGGCAGACCTATTGGTGCAATGCCGATACAGCCTACTGATGGTAAGCCAGCACAAGCCTATGCGATGCCATCTTAATTAGATCATGAGTTTTTGCCAACGCATAACCTGCATTGTTACAGCACGGAAAACCCGTCACTACAAACAAATACTTGACCGAGACTGGGATGCCTGTGTGATAAAACCTTTCCTAATTATTAGAAATGTCAAGAAATGAGTGTAGTTATTTCCTATTAAATTTTAAATTAGGGTAGCACCACGTTAGACTTTAATGTTATGAGTAAGTATAACAAAATTATAGAAAGTATCAACTAAGTCATGACGCTTGTTAACATGAACGTGATAGCAAAAGGAGAGGAAAGTGTCTCCAATTCTCTTTCACGGAATCAGTCACTCTGCCTTACATCTGCCTACCAAATTTCGATACTTTATATGTATTGAACAGGAGACTCACTCCTAATAGTCCAAATCTTTAGCTTAAGTCATATTTTATTAAATGGTGACATGGTGAGTGTAACGAGTAAGGAAATACTGTTGTGAGTTTTCACTTTCAATGCCTCGCCTCGTTATGAGTCCCTTTTTGTCATTATCTTCATTCAATGCTGTAATCTTTGCCTTGTACTTTCAATAAGCCTCTGAAATGTATAAAATATCATATACGACTGGAATTTTCATTCTTGCCATAAAAGGTTAAGCTTATAAACTGGTAATCTTCTTGATGGAGTGGGTGTTTATAGAAAATATGGAGTGGCCTTGAAGACCCCGAATTTTAAAACTAAATTGACAAAGTATAA
The DNA here is from genome assembly GCA_964034955.1 of Orchesella flavescens. Taxonomy (NCBI): domain Eukaryota; kingdom Metazoa; phylum Arthropoda; class Collembola; order Entomobryomorpha; family Orchesellidae; genus Orchesella; species Orchesella flavescens. Next base: position 39,393,839 of record OZ035954.1, on the reverse strand, counting down.
GTCTCTTTCCAAATAAATACACTATGTTTAAGGTCAACAAAAATGTCAAGGTAAACAACAAAGGGGCATAGCCTATAATTATTTAAATTAGCACAACTCAATCAAGACCATTTGAAAGGTTTACCTGCTTGATTGTAATTTAGTAGAAGACATTGAACATTAACCTTCTACAGCATGAGTTATATAATATTCAAGGTCATTGAAAAATGTGTGTTTGGTATTCAGACCTTCAAAATAAATCATAAGCAAATTGTGCATGCAAAAATGCTCATTGTTTCATATACACTCTGAAGTTTCTTCAATGCTGAGACGTAAATTGATTCCAGAATTGGAAAATGTATTTGGGGTTAATTAAAGTAGAATTTTTATTAATTCAAAAGCTTTTAAGTAGAATTGGTGTTCCTCATCCAATAAATTGGGATCAGGAACATGACCGGTTTATTGCTGAACGCAAGCCAACAACTCTTTGGCCTTTTAATTTAAGTATCTACATCAGCGTTTTACTTTTACACATTACCAGCATTGCTACTCTCGTCATCCACTTTTACCTTAGGGAAGATGAGATGAAGCTTATTCAATTTGCTGGTTTGGTTGCTGGTATTGTGAACACAATACCGACTCTTGTTTTTGGTACAATTTTTAAGCAAAACCGGTACAATTTTGTGGAAGCAATGAACGCATTACTTCTAACGATTAATGATTTAAATGATTTGAACAAAAGGTCCAGAAAACAGGCTATCGTACAGGGTAAGTTTAATATTATGGGAATTCTGATTTATTTACAAATGCCCAATATTTGTAGGGTTTCATATTATTCCAGATTGGTATCAAAACATCCGGAAAGGTAGCGCATTTAAAATAATCAATTCCCTCATCAAATTGTGGTGCCAGATTCCTCCTATTTCTGACCGAGAAATTTTGCATGAATACATCAAAATAAATTTCATCCAGTCAACAGCTTTCGTGTGTCTACCCATTTCATATGTAGTAATTTATTTTGAAGCGGATGGGTTATTCCACATGGTAAGAATTTTTATTCCGGGCGTTATAATACTTTTTCCTAAACTGGTATTTGCTCTCCGATTGCTAATTGTTTATTGTGCAATGGCGGAAATTTCAAGAGCCAATGCCATTGCGATTATATCACTTGAGGCTGTGTTCCAACTTTACGACGCGAATTTCAAGATAATGCAATCACAGCTAGAAAAACGCACGTGGAACAAGTATCTTCTTCGAATGGTACTCGTTCGGTACAATGATTTGCGTGTCATTCATTCACAATTGGCAAAACCAATGAATTTGATTTTGGGCTGGGTACTTTCGTACGTTTACATTGTGGCCCTATTAGTTACTTGGCAAATGTTGAGTTTATTTAATTCTTCGGGTTGGGCTTGGTGGGCGAATGGCATTTTAATACCGGTCGTGTCATGTTATTTATTTTGTCAATTGATTCTTCTCAATTCGTCTGTAGCAGTTTATGATACTTCCAATGAGTTTACCAAGAGTTTGAAATCATTGGCGAGACAAAATGTTCACAGTTCCCAGCTAGCAGAAATGGGTTACAGACAGAAACAAATATATGCAGTGAGGCCGCTAAATTTCACTTTCTCAGGGTTTGTTAGACCAACTCATCACACCAAAGTTACATATTTGGACGCATTTCGAGGACACTTGGTGGATTTAATGGTATTAACTCCGAACTAATTTCTAGTACTTATTAAAATTTGGTCATAGGACATTAATCCGATGCCCTCAAAATTAACCCAGCAACCAATTTAATGAGTTATGACCGAAATATCCCATCGGCGATTAAATATAATTTCAAACTTGTCGTGAACAAGATAACAACAGCGCTCATGTGTGTCATGATAAGATATTCTTAAAAGTAATTGATTTTGCTTTCGTCTTCTTCATGGACAAAAAAGTTTTTTCCCTTTTAGAAAAACAATTGAATTTATTAAAATATTTTTGGCAAGATTTAGTATATTTTAGCATTGAACTCTGTAAGGTACAGTTTATACATATATAATGTTTTAAACAATTTGTATTATGTTCTTTCATTATAACATTTTTGGATTAAAATTTGTTCAATAATTCGTTTTTTATCGAGATTTTTATCAATCTGGCGTCTTATTTTCTTTACACAACAGAAAGCATAGCAAGACAAACATTTAAATCACCAACATTAATTGAGGCTGCAAAAAAATATTTATTTACTATTTCCCTTGAATTACTTCTCTAATTAGTTAAAAAATAACAGCAGCATATTGTATTGAGTAAATGTTTATAGGAACAAAAAGAAAATTATAGAAGACCCTGAATGTGACAACCAAATGGATTAAATATTTGGTTTCGATCCACTAACCAAGGCTTTTTGTTCAAGGGTACACACATAAATATCAGAGACTAATTTAAAAATGTCAAACCAAGGGTTAAATTAATTTCAATCAAGTAATTTCACTGAAAATTTTACCTATTGCAGTATAATTCAATAGCAAACATTGAGTATTTATCTTAACGCCGGATTTAAAAAACCCAAGGTGATATCAAAAACGTGTATTTTCTATTGCGACCTTCTAGTGTCAAGCCCAAATCATATTGCAGTGGATGCATTATCTTTAAACTTACGGTTTCATATTACTTTACACTCCAAAGTTTCTCTTAAACTTAAAAAACAATTCGTAGACTTTAAAATTCGAAAATGTATCTGGACTTGATTAAAGTAGAATTTTTATTAATTCAAAAGCTTTTAGGTAGAATCGGTGTTCCACATCCAATAAATTGGGATCAGGAACATGAAAGATTTACGTCTGAACGAAAGGCAACCACTCTATGGCCTTTTAACTTCAGTGTCTACATCATCAGTTTTTTACTTCTAAATCTTACCAGCATTTCTACTCTCGTCATCTACTTTTACAATAGGGATGATGAGCTGACGCTTATTCAAATTACTGGTTTGATTGCTGGTATTGTAAACACAATACCGATTCTTGTTTTTACCACAGTTTTTAAGCGAAACCGGTACGATTTTGTGGAAGCAATAAACGCTCTATTCCTAACGGTGGACGACAAACACATAAAAATGTACAGTAGGGGCCAAAAACGGACTATTGTTCAAGGTAGACTTAATACTATTGGAATTCTAGTTTCTTTGAGTATGTGTAACATTTGTCGAGTTTTATATTCCAGATTGGTACCAAGACGTCCGGAAAGGGAGCTTATTTGAAATACTCAATTCTCTCATGAAATTGTGGCGCCAGATTCCTCCTATTTCTGACCGAGAAATTTTGCATGAATACATGAAACTAAATTTTATCCAGTCAACAGCTTTTCTGTGTTTACCCATTTCCTTTTTAATAGTTTATTTTGAAACGGATGGATTATTCCACATAGTCAGGATTTTCATTCCTGAAATCACAATATTTTTTCCTAAGCTGCTATTTGCTCTCCGATTTCTAATTGCGTATTGTACAATGGCAGAAATTTCACGAACCAATACTTTTGCTATTGCGTCACTTGACGCTGTGTTTCAAATTTACGACGCAAACTTCAAGATCATGCAATATCAGCTAGAGAAACGGACTTGGAACAAGTACCTCCTTCAAATGGTTCTCGTTCGGTATAATGATTTGCGTCTTATTCACTCACAGCTAGAAAAACCAATTAATTTTATTTTAGGATGGGAACTTGCGTACGTTTCCGCTGTATCACTATCAATTATTTGGGAAACATTGAATTTGTTTAATTTTTCGGTTTGGGCTTGGTGGGTGAATTGTATTTTAATTTCGGTTGCGTCATGTTATTTGTATTGTCAATTGATTCTTCTCAATAAGTCTGTAGCAGTTTATGACGCTTCCAATGAGTTTGCCAAACGTTTGAAATCATTGGCTAGACGAAATGCTCACGGTTCCCAGCTAGCAGGGTACAAACAAAAACAAATATATGCAGTGAGGCCACTATATTTCACTTTCTCAGGGTTTGTTAGACCAACTCGTCTCACCAAAGTTACATATTTGGACGCTTTTCGAGGACATTTGGTTAATTTGTTGGTGTTAACTCCGAAATAATTCCAAAAGTTGAATACATCTATGATTTTCTAATGATAAGTAGGGGAAATATATTTAACTTTAATTTTTTAACATAACTCTTGAATACATCGTTGATTGTGTGGTTTCTGAATTGTTTACTACTTATGATTTAATTCTTAAACCTTTAAATATAGATGTACAACGTTTGACATACAATGTATTATGACACTATGCAAGATGATGTAATTTTGTTTTAAATTGTAATCAATGAATTTCTTTACCTATGATAAATCCGATAAAGTCATTTTTCCATTAAATTTCAGAATCCAAATTTTGCATGATGTTTAGTATTTTGTTGTACAGTAAAATATCAGCATCCTTAGCAGTTAGAAAATCCACGTGATTAAAACTCGGCCACTCAACTCGATAGAATCCATGCATGTAACGGGATGGAATGGCATCTCTCGTTTTTCTAACATCCTGTAACAATAGTTATTTTTTTATTGACACAAATCTTATGTTACATTTGAGCAAATCAAAAAAGGTTTAGTTTCTAAAAATTACATCGGGTGTGACCATATTGTCAGACTCTCCATAGAAAAGATATATGGGCACTGCTATCCGCTCCAAATCATAATGTGGAGGTTCAAAACTTCCATATTTTTCTAAGTTTCTTTCCTTTCCATGGTCATACTTTCGAAGGCTGCAGTTTTTATAGTTTTGCATTGCATGAATGAGAGTCTTGAGACTAAATGTGTCCTGAAGTTTTTCAAGAATCGTTGGTAATTCCGTGTAATTCAACTGCATAGCGTTATTTCCATACAGAGCAAAAAACAAGCTATCACATACTCCACATCGCAGGTATTTCCACGAGCAAAGGCTTTGGGGTGTTAAACCCAATGTAGTTACAAGCCAACCTTGTTCACCGTCTACTCTTCCTTTCATTAATCTGATTAAAATCCGTTCTAAAGGGGATCCGACTATTGATGCCCACAATTGAAGCACTGGGTTGTAGGAACTACCAATAAATGTTCCTGGAGCTAAATAAAACGCAGCTTTGAATTTCTTATTTAACTCAGGCTTCTCCACAAGACCTGTGGTATAAGAAATGCAACCACCAGAGTGGCACACAAAGTAAACTTTTTCTGTTCTAGTTTCCTTTAGAATTAGGCGCACGAACTGGGGTAAATCCTCTTTGCCAATGTCCTCAAAGTCGAAATCCCAGTATTCAAGGTCATTTTTGGAATCAAGATGAGTATGATTTTGGGAGGGTATTGTACCACGTAAACTTGCAATCCAAGCCTCATAACCGGCTTCCACCAAAAGCATTGCTGATAATATAAAAAGTTAGAATTAAAATACAAGTAAAACAATTAAACTATTAAAAATATATTTGACTTTTACTCACGTAGATTTCTACTTCCTGGCTGTATAGTCCAACTCAAGCTACCACCAAATCCACCATGAAACAGAAGAACTGCTTGCTTTCCAAATCTGGGTGGGGATTTCTCAGAGCCGGCTATTCTGTAGATTGTTGAAATGTAGCCATCACTAGACTGAATGGTATAAGTTGTGAGATTGTAACCTCGTGCCTTTATTTCTTCTTCCTATTACAAAAACACAATATATTTAAATTATTTATTTTGCAAAAATTACACGATATATATATTTTTCAGAAATCTTACTAGTGGCAAATTTAAATTAGTTTTTAATGAACTGCTTCTATCCTGCTCTACACTTTCCCTACATTCTTGCCAGCTCTCAAATGGATATTGAATCTCAACTTTTGGAGGCGTATATTGTCCACAGCTTGACTGATGAAGTAAATTTTTCAAGGGCCATTGCCAATACAAAGCTGCAATAAGTAGGAGAAAAAGGGAGTAAAAATGTGTTTTATATTCCATGATGACACAATGGTGGTTGGTGGTGATTGCTTCGAGTTTGGAATCCAAATGAAAATCTCTTCTACTTTCGAGAATTTCTACATTTAGAGCCAAGATCACCTTTAGGAAATTGTTGTTATGTTCTTTTTCTCAATTTCTTGTGAATGTGTAACGCGATGACGAATATAAGTAAAACGAGTTTGGTGGATGGTGTAGGAAGCGTGGGAATAAAGGTACATCTTCATGCAAACTCACTTGTTCAAATGGATGAAGAACAATACAAAAGCAGTAGCAAACTTGAAGAAAAACAGCTCATTTTTCACATTGTGTGCGTCAAAGTAAAATAATAATATGTTCTGTCTTATTTAAAAGCAATGGATTTAGATTCTCACAAATGGAAAATTTCCAGACGTTTGTGTGAATACGTTATAGGTCAATATTTTTCTTATCTACACTTTACATTCGCTCGTGTCATGCTTTTATCAAGCAATAATAATACTCAAGTTAACAACTATAATTAGAGAGTAGCATCATTGAATGGAAATCTGATTTGTAATTTTTCATACATGAATGATGTAAAACACATCTTACATGCACATAAGCCATGGATTTTTTTATCGAGGGGTAGGGGAATAGCAAACTTTCAGGATCAAGTTTCAGCATCGTTCCAACATCCTTCTAAAACTCCGGTTGGGTATGAAAACTTATGTAATATTAGTTTAATTATTATATTGTAAGCAATTTTATATTTGACTTCATTATATCTGATTTGCAGCAAAAATCGAACATTTCAAACAGGTTTACTTTCTTTAATCCAGTTTCATACTGACATACTTGCGCAATTTATCAACTCTGCATCTTTGCATTAATACCCAACAACAATAAAATCTTTGCCTGTTGATGTTTAGCTAGTAAGCTTGCTTATGATATAATCCTTAAAAAAATTTATCATTGTAAACATGCCGAAAAGATTTCATCAGTTTTTTATTGAAAAACAAAATAATTGCTATCGCGGTCGTGTTTGTAACTTGATGTAGACGTCCCAAACCACAAAGGAATTAGTTTGGGGTTTGGTGGACATAATGTACTTTTTTCCCTTTTCTTGTATGTTACTAATGTTACAACAAGTATTTTGCCAATTATACTTATATTATGTAATTTTGCCTTCTCTTTGACATGTAAATTTGTTGATTATTTAAAAATTCGAGGTTTATTTTTGCAATGGTTAATGAATGCGTAATCCGGACAATTATTTCAGGGCTTATCAACATTCTAAATTTTATGGAGAATTTACTTTGATGGAACATTAATTTGAGTCGTAGGATGTAGTACAACAATTATTTATTGTTTATTTCCTAATTTAGAATTATGCATAAAATTTTACAACAAGAAATTTAAAAAAAATTATACATCCGAATGCGAGAAATATTGTTGGTACCATAGATATCAACTTAATACTTAGATTGAATATGCAGACATTTTTTTGTATCCATACAAAATCATCTACAGACCATATTTCCATAACTTGGTATAGTTTCCAAAAAAATTGCTCATTTGTCCAAAGAATATTTTATGTGGTTTTCATAACATGACTGTAGTAGTTCAGGAAACAACGTTCGTAGAATTTTTTATGGGTACATACATATAAGTTTAATGTGTTGTATATATTATAAGGATGTCCATTCTATTGCTGTATTCTATGGTTGGTACACGATGCACGAGGAAGCATTTTTCTCTTAAATGACTGAGGAGTTTAACGACATGAGCGTAATTTCATAAGGTCCTCGTGGAGAAAGAACGAAGGACAATGATATATACTAAATGGGAAGCATTTACCTGATTGCAAATTTAAAATTATTTACATATGAGGGCACATAATATGTTACCTTTACCTTTAACTGCAAGGTTATTTAAAAACGCTTTCATAGCAATCATCAGCAAATCATAGCCAAATATGTGTAATACGTAGCTAACTGTTATAAAGACCAACAAATTACAATGCGCGATGAAAAAAATTAAGACTAGAGTGCGGTCAAGCTTAAACATTTGCGTAAAAAATGAATATTACACTTTTTCCTGTTCGTTCAACACCACAAGTTTATTCAGCTCGATAAAAAAAAGTTTACCGGTAGTAAAATGTATCTAGATTTGATCAAAATTGGATTTTCGCTTTATCAAAAACTATTAAGCGGATTTGCGTTTCCTCATCCAATAAATTGGGATCCAGAACGTGAGATTTTTATTGCTGAAACACATAATATACATCTCTGTGCTTTTAAAATTAACGTCTACGTCTTCAGTTTTCTTTTACAAAATATGACAAGTTTTGCTACACTTGTCATCCTGTTTTACAATGGGGATGAGAAAATAACGCTTATTCAAATAATTGCTTTGATTGGTCAAGCATTAAACATGATACCCAGTGCAATTTTTTGTGCAATTTTTACGCAAAATCGACATGATCTTGTGGAAGCATTGAACGAACTATTACAATCTGTCAACAACATAACTGAAAGAGGATGTTGGAAACATGCTCTTGTTAGAGATTGGTACAAAGACAATCAAAGTGGAAGCCTACTGGAAATTATAAGTTCCCTCAACAAATTATGGCTTAAACTTCCTCCAATATCTGACAAAGGTATTTGGCATGAATACGTTAAACTAAACTTCGTGCAATCAACGGCACTTGCGTGTTTTCCCTTATCTTTTCTTATAATTTACATGGAATTAGATGGACTATTCCACATAATCCAACTTTTTGATCCAAAGGTAGCAATATCTTTTCCTATTTTGATATTTACGATAAGATTATTGGTTGTCTTTTTTTCACTCGTAGAGGTTTCAAGAGCTAATGCCCTTGGGGTTTTAATACTTGACGGTGTCTTTCAAATTTATAAAGCAAATTTTAAAATCATGCAATCTAATTTGGAGAGGGGAACATGGAGCAGATTTAAGTTAAAAAAGCTATTTGTAAGGCACAATGACTTGTGCATTATTCATTCCCAACTAGCAAAACCAGTTAATTTGGTTTTGGGTTGGATGATTACACAGATGTACATCATGGCTTTATTAATTGCTTGGAATGTTTTGCATTTATCTAAAAGTTTGGTGGGGTCATGGTATATAACCTGTCTTTTAATAGCGATTGCGTCTGCTTACATATTTTGCCAACTAATACTTGTTAACGCATCCGTGGCTGTTTATGACACTTCAAATGCTTTTGCCAAACATTGGAAGTCATTGTTCAGAAACAATGTTTTCTATCCTCAAATGGGGTGTTTTAAGAAGCAAGTGAACGCAGTACGGCCCCTTAATTTCACTTTCTCGGGGTTTGTCAAACCAACTCTCCAAACTAAAGTCAAATATTTGGACGCTTTTCAAAGACATTTGGTTGATTTACTGTTGGTAACTCCGAAAGAGTTTCAATAGCATGTTGTAAAAATACTAATGAAACATAAATAAATGGGCGATTTAGCTGAAATATACTAACACCAAACGAGATATAAATGATTTTTAAAAATATCTTGAAAATGCGGGCGATTAGTTACCATGATGCAATCATAGAATTTCCTTTGCTCTTGATGTTGATGATTTCTATTTACATGATGCATCAAGCGAGATATTTGATGATGGCTAAATTGAACGCCAATAATTGCACTCAGGAATGGTCTACACGGTACATAAAGGTAGTAAGTATTTATCTCAACTTTAAATCAAATTGTTCTTCAAACTTCTTTACTTGAGGTACTTTATCGATTATTTCGTCTATTAAACACTCCAACTTTTCTCTATCTGAAGTTTGGTGTTATCACAAATTTTAACGTTGGCAGGATTCCAGAGTTTCTTGTCGTATTAAATATGTATTTATGAGATACAAGTATTCGAATGACATACTGCGACGGTATGTCAAAAGCTTTTAAATGAGATGCTTTATCCCATGTATTAGAATTTGATTCCTATTTGACCAAATTTATCGATTGGTGAGCACAAGCTCCAATAATTCAAGAAAGGTTTCAAGACTATTGAATTTGATCGGAAGTTTTTATTAAAAATTGGATCATACGAATTTTATATTGTCCTGACTTTACATTTACACAGTACCTGAAAATTTCAGGTCCAAATATACGACAAGCACTCATGAACATGCTTATGAAATTTACGGTAATATTCAAAGTAGCATACCATCCAGTAAAATAAAAAAATGATTATTGGCCGTAAGAAAAATACATACGTAAGGTGGTCAAATCTGCACTACAATATGACCGCATGTAGTCCACAAAAAAATAATTCCCTTCCGAAATGCTTTGCTCAGGAAAACTCTGGTCATCATCATCATTTTTTGTTGAACCAGATTTCTACTTGAAAAGAATATCATGAACATAAGCATATATGTATTATTATGGAATGCGTCAAACAAGTTTCTTCTCCACATTGTAACCAATAATAATTTCCCACGGCCAGCTAAACTGGTATTGTTGGTCCAGGTAACCTATTTCTCCTTCTCATTCCTGTTTCATACCTCTTCATCATATCACCACCATACCACTCTCCGCATTCAAACCATTATTATTGTAACGAAAATGAAGCATAAAATAGTTTGGTTTTCCGTTGCGTTCTTGATCATTATAATTCTTTCGCAAAATCTTTCCAAATTGTTTCCATCAAGCCCACGAAAGTGTGCGCCATATAAAAATTTCAGTTTTGAAATCACATTCAGCCATAGACAAGAGTGTTTACGTAGTGTGGAGCAAATAAGTAGCGGAGTAAAGGATGCAAACACTTTTTTGTCCACGGTAAGAAAATTTATTTAGAACATGAATATTTTTTACAGCGTTTCTAATATTATTTTAATATAATCTTCAAGATATTTGGGATTCGCAGGTGGAAGAAATAAAATTCCGAGGATATGAAGTATCTACCCACACAATTGTATCAAGCGATGGATATTATTCAGCAACTTTTAGAATTTCTGGTGCACCAAAATCTCCACCGAGAAAAGGAAAGAGTGCTGTACTCCTTTTTCACGGTGGGGGAGCTGCTTCTGCATCTTGGATTATACAGCCTGGAAGCAGAAATTTAGGTACATAAACTAATGTTAATACTCTCATTAAATTTAAACTCAAAATCAAACTCTCGTTGTTAAAGCAATTTTTTGTATCATAAATATTCAGCTTTTACCCTGGTGGATGCTGGATACGAGGTTTGGCTCGCAAATGCTCGTGGAACAACTCCCTCAAAAAATCACACGCATTTTAATGCAGATAAAGATGTTGAATACTGGGAATTCAGCATTGAAGAAGTTGGCTCACAAGATTTGCCTCTAATTGTTGACCTCATGTTGAAAGAAACTGGAACAGATGAAGTTTACTACGCATGCCAATCCATGGGCTGTGGTGCGTATCTCTCAGCGTTAGCAGAAATGCCTGAGCTAAATAATAAATTCAAAGCGGGATTTCTGATGGCTCCCTTCGGCTATTATGGAAGTTCATATAACCCAGTTTTTGCAATGCTTAGACCAGTTCTTGGAACACGTTTGGAACACATCATCTTTTGGCTTCTTGGAGGAAAAATGGGAGGCGAGCCAGGTGCTTTGGCAAAAACTTTGGGTCTCACACTGGATAATATTTGTACATGGTCACTTTTTCGTTGTGGAATCTGTGACAATTTACTTTTTGCTATTTATGGAGCTGACCCTGAGCAAATGAACTACTCAGATCTACCAAATATTCTGAGGAAGCTACAAGATAATTTAGCTCTAAAAACACTCTTGCACGGCGTACAAAGTGATGTATCATGCGACTTTCGAAAATATGATTTTGGACCAATGAAAAATTTGGAAAAGTATGGAAATTCGGAACCACCGCGAATTGATTTGTCAAAGATGAGTGTTCCTACATACCTCTTTTATGGAGAGTCAGACAGTTTTGTGACGCCTTCCAACGTAATAAGGACTGCAAATGCGATTCCACAAAAGTATGTAAAAGGCGTATATCAAGTTGAGTGGCCACTTTTCAATCATATTGACTTTTTGATGGCGAAGGATGCGGATATTTTGGTATATCACAAAATACGTGATATTATAAATAAATTGGAATCAGAAACAAATTGATTAAATAAATAATTTTATAACAATTTTATAAGATTTGATTACTTGACATTGAATAATTATATTTTGTATATGTCAACATATTGATTTTGACTCAAATATTGATTTTTTACAGAAAAATCATTGTTCAATTTATTATGTGTAAAACGTTTTATTGATTCCAATTAAACAGATCAAACGACCACCAATCAGAAGCCAAAGCGAGCAGAATTAATTATTCTCAACAATAACATTATTCGAAACCACTGCATCTTTGCACCAGTTGCCACATCCGGATTGTAGGCAACATTTTTGGTTACTGGGGCATTCTGTATCACGGGTGCAAGTATCACGGCACCATATGCATCTTATTCCAGGATTCGACTCTGGACAAACGCCCCTATGTAAAGGGCTGGGTACTGATGATAAAAACAAGCGTAGACAAAAAATTAGTAAAAATTTAAAACTTATAACTATATTTGAAATACGTTCATTCCATTGTAAGTACCGATGCGAGCTTCACAGGATTTCTGGCTCGAAACGGCAGCTGCTATGTCTTCCAACGTAGATACGCATCCAGAAAACAGCAACATTGTTATCAGTGAAATAACAATACGAGACACTATCGAGGCATTCATGACGTCGTGATGGAGAGAAATAATTAATTTCCTGCAATATTAAAATCGAATACAAAATTTCTTACTTCCAAATTTGTGGAGAAATTTTATTTCTAGCCAAAGATATGTCTAGTGCTAATTAATTTTAATACCTGTACAGAAGGTCATAATTTCTCTGATTACAACAGCAGCGAGCACTATTTGTAAAGAGCTTGTGATATGTCACGAACGAAAAAAAGATCATACGCACACAATCAGGCAACTGGTCAAGCTACTCTACTAGCTACTGAACTGAACCAAGAAATATGAGCTTGCAGCATTCCATCACTTTCTGTTCAACCCTTGTGAAGGGCACTGACTTGACGGATAAAATTTATAAAAATAGAATGCCTCCGTTACATCAAAACTTTACTCGTTACACATTTCCTCGTGTGTCATGCGTAGACACAGCGGTGTGCGCATTGATTTGTGATAGAAAATCCGTTACTCGAGTTGAACAACAATGCTTTATAATCCTCCTTTAAAAATATATATGCATACACCATTTTCTTTGTGTCATACATTTTTGTATAAAATAAATTCTGATGATTTTTCGAGTAACCGTAAAGCACCGTTTGAACTCTTAAATATACATTCAATGCATTGAAATGTAATGCTTTTCAATGTGTTTAGAGGGTAGGACAAACTCATATTACGCATTAAAAAAGAAAACCGTGAAAAAACTTGAATTATTTGAACTTTATTTGAAGAATAAACTGCTAGCAAGCAGGCCAGAGACGTAGCTGAAGAGGGCGTTGAGTGATCTCCTCCAAACCACCTCCCCCCATGTCCACCAAATCTCATGCACCACCTCTGCGATCCTCTCCCAACGTAGTAAAAGCATTACTTGTAGAATTCCATTCCGGATTCTGTCTTTATGCACAAGCACATCCACGCGGATGCTTTGCTGTGCTTACGTATACGTTTCAGCCAAATCGATGAGTTCCTGAACTCATCCGCCTATAACTTTCGAACCGTTCGACCGATTTGTCTGAAAAGTATTCCCAGAGGTCCTCGTGAGTAGTACTACCAGTGTACCAAATTTGTTCCAAATCGGTCAATTTATATGACCAGGGGAGTGCTCACGGACAGACAGACAGACAGACAGTTTAAGTAAAACCATCACTTCGCTGAATGCTCTCACTTCAGCCACGTAATAAAAATAATAACTGATCAACAAGCAAATTTAATTTAAAAATTGAATTGTTCATTCATGTCGTGGGACATGTTGATGGTATGGCGATTATTGCAGGATCTTTGCACATATTCCCGCATCCACACTGAAAACAACATTTTTGGCTGATCAAAACACCAAATACAATGGATTTCTTCGTCTGATGGTGGGCATTCGCCAGGACGAAGTTTGTCCTTTTCTACAAAGAACAAAAAAATCCATGAAATATCATTCAAAATTTTTTTTAAAAAATCGCTAATTAAGCATCAATTTGAAGGGATTGCAGCATAATAAGCATACCAATTGGAGCTCCACATGAATCGGAATCAGAGCCTCGTGTTGAGTTATAGATGGATGATGATGATGATGATGATGATGATGCTGAAGAAATTAGTTTCATTGCAAATGCTTCAGAAACAAAGTGCAGAACTGCGAAAGATAGTACAGTTGCAAATTGAACTCCAGTCAAGCTCTTCATTTTTTGTTCTTGAGTTCGTGGGTCAAGTCACAAATGGGATCAAACAAACCAGTTCAAAAATGTGCAACCCTTATTGAAGGTATGTTTTTAAAATTTGTATAACCCCTAATATGAAAATGAATTTATTTATCAATAATCAATATCAATATTTCTTGGATGCTATTTGATCACTTCCATCCATCCACCATCACACTGACAAAGAGAAGTGAAAAGGAACCTCTTGACGTGATGAAATGAATATTCCTTTAAGAACCATTACTCAGAAGAGGTGCAATGAACAAGTAAACAATAAAAGTACAGCAAAAAGGGGTCTTTCAGCACCATCCATATCATACCTAACCATGTAAGTTGAAAGTTTTTAAATAGCATCGCATAAAGGGAAAGAAATATAAATTGCCTCTTCGTTCTCGAATTCACGACAAATGTGTGTGAATATAAGGTATAAAATTCAGGCGTTAGGTAAAACAAATCGTAAAACTTACTTTCCATTAATATATCTGTATTTTGTAAACGTTTTCTTTATGATGACATTATATGCTTGTGGTTTTTTCGTTTAATAAACTGGTATGTTTCTTCTAATATTCTTAATTTTCGTCTAAATTTCTTCGTTGCTGAAGTTTTGACGTTCAGAAATAGTATTAGAATTTCCTGTATTTAGATGATTCTTTTTCATCCTAATTCTAACCCTATTTGATTCAAAGTAGTATTCCGTATTGTGAATGTGTTGGATTGGGTATTACGAACTAAAGTATTATGAGGAAAAATGTAGTAAAAAGTGTATGCTCGACCTCGGTATCGAGCCTCAGTGAAACTAGATAGCATGGAGGCTGGTGAACTCTGAGAAGTCATTCTTTAACAAACAAAACAACGACATGATTCAAGTGATCTGATGACAAGCCGATATATTAAATTAGGCAAAGACTAGGTTATATTTGAAATACTCACTCAAGCAAATGGATTGGGAGAGGATAACCCACGTGATGCAGTTTACAAATAAATGATTATCTTCCTCAAAAATAACTTTTCTTAAATGCCAATTTGGTTTAAATAGCTGAATTTATCAATACATAATATATGTCTATAAATAGTAGCATCATTTTCCTTCGCTTATAAAATCCAATTCCTTTATTAAAAGCCACTAATCCCGCAAGTACATGTTTAAATTACAACCAGAAAAGATAATGATAAATATATATAATTCCAAATCAAATACGTTTAATCAAGAAAGGCATGGCGTGGTACAGTAATCATTACAAATTAGATCTTAGATCAAGCCACCTTAATCACAGCAAACAACCGGAAGCGTTCACCTTTCACTGAGTCATTTAGACTGCAACAACATTGATGAAGAGCTCTGCAGCAGCTTCATTTGGAAATAGCTGATGAAAACGGAGTGATCCCAATAACTGGTCACCTTTCCTGAAACAGCAAACCAAAAATATATTATAATCATGACGTCTAAAGGCAAGAAGGCTTAAATTGTTAACCAGATAAAGGTACTAACTAAATAGGAAATGGTAAATCACTTACGATTTGATCACTTGCACAGCTTTCATCTTCAGACCCTCATGTTCCTTTACATATCGACACCATTCATATAACCGAAGCGAATTGTCCACGCTGTAGAAAACGTTGAAGGTAGCTTCAAGAACTTTCTTCATTCCCATCTCCAATTGTTCAATATTGTACTTATGTCCCAACTCCAGTAGATCTATAGCGATGGTGGGGCTGTGGCAAGGAGCTTCGATGTCGAAGTAATACAAAAACTTGAGAAACGCATCAGCCCCTTCCTTTGAAATCGGCATTTTGATCGAGCCACTCGCAGTTTCTTGGCATTCTGTGCTTAACATTGCGGCAAAGACTTGGCTCCGAGAAGCTAGAAATACCTTGTGACAAGGAATCTCTGATTTATCTTCAGTGATAATCTTGAAATCGCAATGAATCTGATCCAGAAGAATGTTCTTGTTCATTATGTTCACAGAAGAAGGATCAAGGAAAACCGACAAGTCAATTTTGGGGCCTTCGATTTCAACTTCAATCTTGATGAAAACCTCGGTTTCCGTCTTGTTGTGAAAGAAGGCACGGGGCCAAGTTAGGAAAACAAAATTCCATCCCTTGAAGGCACCTTTAAAGTCTAAAAAACAACAACAAATTGTAAATTATTAATGACGGAGAAAATACTATGAAAATATCTTCATCTAATTTCTTCATTAAGTGTTGGGAAAACCTTTACCTTTCAAAATGATTTTTTCATTGTTTTCAAACTTCATTTCCACATTGTAATTGTACCTAAGCTTCTCCTCGTAAATCTCCCATAGCTCGCTGAAGGCTCCCGTAGAAAATGTCATCTTGAATGAGCATTCTGATTTGTCACTGGGAACTGTGGGACCAACCACAAAGAAGACTTCAATGGTTGTGCTATTTGACCCAAAAATTATAATCATTAAAATTTAGACACACATGAAATCAATGAATGGGCAGTCTATAGTTGATAGTCAATATTAGTATTTTTTAACATACACTTTTGAAGAGTCCGAGCCAAGTTCTGTAACTGACGACGGTGAAGGAAACAAATTGTTGCCCACTTCAAAACAGAAGTTTTTTGCAGATTCGGTTCCATCGGATGGTTCCAAGTTCACCACCACTGGGTACTGAGTCTTATACTTATAACGGTTCAATAGGTTCGGGCTCTCACATTCAATGAATTTTTGGGTGGTATTGATTATTGTCTACTTCATTTTTACTGCTGACACTGAAAATCGTAATTTAGTGACTAGACAAAACCGCTTTCAAAGAAAGATTAAGGAGAATAAAAATATTAAATTCTATTCACTACTTGAAGAAATTCGCATGAGTTGGAAGTGAAAACCTAAAACATTGGAAACATTAAGTCTATAAACGATGAGAGGTATAGAATTTTTGGTAAGAAAAGATGAAAGTCTGATCTGATCTGAATTCGACAATTGATAATGCAACGAACGAACGACGGAGCATTTATAGTGCAGATTTTAAAAAAACCGCCATAAGGAAAGTAAACTATGACTGTTGTGAGAGATGTGCATAATCTACCTTGCATTTCATAGAGCAACGCGCGAGAACAAAGCATTTTTTTCACTTAAGTTTGGCCAAGGGTAAAGGGAAGTGGTCATTGTTTGCGTTTAGCAGAGCTGGGGGACCGGGACAGTTCCGGTACTCGGTACCGGTCCTCGGTACTTTTCCTAGCATGCTCCGGTACTCGGTACCGGTCCCCGGTACTTTTTCTAGCATGATCCGGTACTCGGTACCGGTCCCCGGTACTTCTCCTACCATGAGCCGGTACCCGGTACCGGTCCTCGGTACTTTTTCTAACAGTAGCCGGTACCGGTCCCGGTCCTCGGTACTTTTATGTTATAAGCGGGTCCTCTGTACATTTCTGTCATAGTTAGATGCTCAGGAATATGACACCTTTAATAGTCTAATAATAATAGACTACAACTAATCAGTTTCGAGAATTAAAACATTTGCATGCAATCGTATTCCCACATGCAGACCTTGAATGTAATTCATATATTAATGCTAGTGGAAGTTTGTCAATTTGTGACCAGGAGAGTGCACTAGAAGGGTGCAAAGCGAGAGACAAGCAAACTTAGTTGAAAAAAGTATAAATTTCATTCAGCCATGTAGTAAAATACAGCACGCGAAAGTTAAGAACTGAAAAATATTCATAAACATTGGGGGACCGGGACCATTCCGGTACTCGGTACCGGTCCCCGGTATTTTTCCTAACATGAGCCGGTACTCGGTACCGGTACCCGGTACTTTTTCTAGCATGCTCCGGTACTCGGTACCGGTCCTCGGTACTTTTTCTAGCATGCCCCGGTACTCGGTACAGGTCCCGGTCCAGGACCGGTACCTGTACCGGGACCGGACCGGACTGGAAAGTACCGCAGGTCCCCCAGCTCTGGCGTTTAGAAACCTTTTCATTATGATACTACACATATAATAATGGTGACATGACAAGTAATGTAAATGTAAGCATCAACATCAAATCAATTTTTATCTGCAACATTACGTCTTCATCTTCAGTCGATGCATTCAGCGATACGGATGTTTCATAGTACCCCAAAAAGTTAGAAGTTATTTGCAGGAAACTTAATTTTGTGTACTCCCATAGTCCCATATAAAACAGTTTCCCTTTCACTCACCTTGTCTTGCCTTGCAAATTATTTCAAGAGAGAAATACGAAGGCATTTCGCGAAAGATCCGGTCAACTTTGATAACGCTTATCTCAAAGAGGACTTCCCCAATTACAATAATCTGCATATCCCCTGAAAGATAAAGATTGTGGCTTTTGAATGATGGGTTGCTTGTAGTAGCAGTCATTTTCTTTGTAGAGTTAGAGCTGGAAACGTAAACGAGAATTTTTTTACAACGGAAGAAATTCGTGCGCAAATTAAACTGCATTTTTCGAAGAAACTTTCTTCGTCCTTAATTAGAAAGGAGCTTCAAAAGGATGGTGTTGATCCATTGCCAGTGCGATCAACTATTATTGAGTGGTGCAAGCAATTTCGTAGTGGTAACCCATCGCTAGAAAAAAAGACAAACCCAGGATGACCTTTAAGTTCAACTGACGACAGACATGTAGCTAAAGCGAAAGCTGTTGTTGAAAAGGACCGAAGACTCCTGTTGCGAGAATTAGCAGAAAAGGTCAACATAGGTGTCATCTCAGTGTGGAAAATTTTACATTTGATGTTAGGACTGTCTCTTCGCTGTGCAAGGTGGATTCCAAACCTTCTCACACCTCTACAAAAGAAATTAAAGTGCAAACGAGCCAAGAGAATCTCGACCTCTTTTCTCAGGATAAAGATTTTTTTCTGGGGAAGGTTGTGACTGGGGATGAAAGTTAGCTTCATCCTTATCAGGCAGAGACTAAAAGACAGTCATCACAATGGCTCCCAGCTGGTTCACAACCCCCTTTAAAGGCCATACGTAAAACGTCAAGTGCTAAACTTATGATGATCGTTATTTGGGACCGGGTTGGAGTTTTGTTGACCGAGTTCATCCATATTGGTTCTGCATTGACCAGATAAAAATATGCTGATATCTTTGCCAGGCTAAAATCAGCGTACATCAAGAAATTTGGTCAAAACCAATGGAATGACGGAATTTACTAATTCCAGGACAATGCACATCTCACACTTCGAAGGTCGCACAGCAGAAACTACGGGAAGTCGCGTTCATTCGACTTTCCCACCCTCCATACAACCGTACCCTTGCTCCATTGGACTACTTTTTGTTCCCAAAACTAAAAAATTACATGCGTGGGAGGAAGTATAATTCGGATGAACATGTTAAAAAAGTGTAATTTCATGGTTTGGACATAGAGGCCCAGCATTCTTCTCTATTGGCATCTCGGCTCTTGAAAAAAGATGGGAAAAGTGTGTACGAGTTGGGGGAGATTATGTAGAAAAAATAAATTAAATATGTCAAGTGATTATTAAATGAGAGCAAAATAAAGTTGACCTGATGTTTCGCGAAATACCTTCGTATTTAATTTACTTTGCTTTTGGTATCTCAAGTTAATTCAACTTTTTGTGTCCCTTCGCAAAGCAATTTTTTTTACCATATTGTTGATTGTTGACCTGGTATTTTCTTGAGTTGTTTTGAAAATTTAGCTGGAATTCTTCAAATATTCGAAAATGTCGGCATCCAATGTACAATCCCGATTGGAATCCCAACTTGTTCGTGTCCCCACGAATTCCGTTGATCATCGTTTGCTCAGCTTGAATGAGAGGATTTTAAATGAAGTCTTTGATATATATAAGCAGAAAGATGTTGGTGAGTCGTATAGTCATATTTATATAGTCTATAGCCGTAATCAAGAATTATTTGTTTATAAAATATGGCTTGATAATAACTAAACCGTAATTGTGAATGGTTGACGAAAAATTAATTTAAATGCTGTATATTTTCATTTTCAGGTTTGTGTGCCTTGGCCAAGTTACTTGACGTCCAGGTTCGCGTTCCGCAAAAGAAAGTAACAGTTTTGATAATCGGAAACCATTCGGCTGGCAAATCAAGTTTCATTAACTGGTACGCTTGTGTATCAATATTTAATATTTAGATTGTTTGTTTTGTATTGTAACTAATATATGCATTCTGTAGAATATAATGAGACTATGTTTGAATAGGTACATTGAAGAAACAGTTTTAAAGGCTGGCGTGGCTCTTGAAACCCAAGGATACTTCCTCGTCGTCAGTGGAAAGAGGCGTGATTCTCTAAAAGTATGGAAACAATATTATAAATTCTCTCTAAGCTTTTTTAACTTTCGTTGGTTGATAACATCTGGTTGTATTTTTTTGTTATAGGGAAAAGCAACTTTGGAGCTGTACCCTCACTTGCGACCTCTTAAAAACTATGCTGGTACAAGAGCTTTGTACTATGAACCCTTCAAATGACATCATTGTTGATAGTTAAAAATTGTAAATGGTGAACTGAATGATTTGATTTAATTAATGTGTTTGAAAACCTTGACAGGTTGCCTTGATAATCTTACAACGGAGGTCAGCACTTCTCGAGCTAAAAAGTTCAACTTGGTTACCTTCATCGACACACCAGGGCTAGTGGATGGGGATATGGAATATCCATTTGACGTGAATGAGACTCTTCTTTGGCTAGGAGGTATTGCTGATCTTGTCCTCGTGTTTTTCGAACCGATGGGGCAGGCCCTTTGCAAACGGACTTTGAACTTGGTGGAGAAGCTTTGGGCTAATCAAAGTGACAAGATGCGGCTGTTTTTAGCAAAAGCGGATGAGGCTGGATCCGAAACTGATCGTCAGCGGTACGTTCTACGTTCTAAAGCAAATATTTTGTTTGTAAAAATGTCAAAAGTAGTATTTTAAGTGTCTCAATCTCTGTTGTTGGAATGTTAGGGTTTTAATGCAAATCGTTCAGGAACTGTGTAAACGACCTGGCTTGAATAGGACTGGATTTGAAATGCCAACTATCTACATTCCGGATGCCACAAGCAGGGTTGGTTTGGTCATCATTCATTTTGACTTTTATTTTCGCTTTCGTCAGAGAGATAATAATATCTTCATGATATTTATATGCTTATGGTGTATGGTTAAATTTTTCACCATTTATTTGTAGGCAACAAAATGTACTAATCAGATCCAAGACGTGTGTGACACCATTGAAAAGACTGTTGAGCAATCTGTGCAAAACTCTTTGAATGATTTAGACAAGGATGCTTTGTTGTTCAAGCGAGAGCTGGAAACTAGGCTTTCGCAGGATGATGGAGCTCGATCCAGGAATTTCCACAGATGCGTTCAGAGTATTAAAACTGCATTAAAAACCAGAATCAGGCATAATTCATAATATGGTTTAATTGAGAATTTTCGATAAAAATTACCTGTCTTCTAGGAGTGATCTTTGGTGGCCTTGGATTGTTCTTGACTTTGCTGATCATTCTCAACTGGATCTTGGCAACCGTCACCAGCGAGACTTGGCGAGCTTTCATTGTTCCAAGTGGTGCTGCAGATGCGTTTGACACTATCATGGTAAGGTTTTAAGTTTTATATGACAGAGCTGGATCGAATTGAATATGATATGAAATTAAATTGTGAATTTATGATGATGCAATGTTACAGCAACCGATGGAAGATTTTTGGATAATGATTTCTCAAGAGTCCAGTCTTCTAATCTTGAGAACAACTGCTGTGCTTACTGGGATTTTGATAATCCTGCAACGTCTTTTGTCACCATATGAGAAGATAATGTCAAAGAATGAACTAACCCGAATGAGAAGCGGATTGCGATTTGTTGACAATGCTATTGAGCGAAAGGTATGCTAATTATGTTTGAACTTCTATTGAGATATACTATACTGCCTTATAAAATTCAATTTTCGATTTGTTTTGCTAAAGATGTGACGTTTCGTTTACAGAAAACCATGTATGCAGACTACCTTCGCCAGAGTTTGCACGACTCAGATATTTTCGAGTAAGAATTTATTTTCTTCTTTTGGTTCTTTACTTGTAATGCGTTTCTTTAAACATTTGTGTATGTAGAAAAATTATCATGTTAATATTAGATATCTTCGCAGTTTTGCTGTTTGTGTATCAAATTTTACTTTTAAAAACAAATAAAGTAGTAGTAAAAACTTACTAAATTATTGATAGCCATCTAAGTATTGTAGAAAACCGGCTTACTCTTTGGTAGCCAACAAAGCTCTCTAAAAATCCTCTTTAAAACACCAGCATACTTTTTTTCATACAAATTACTTCCCGTAACTTATAACAATCGGCTTGCTGTCCATATCACAATCACACACCTTCCACCCTGCTAGCACAAATTAATTATACATTAATACGTCCAAAAAGTCACTAATAATAATAAACCTGACAACAGGAGTAAAGAACCGGCACCTAGGGCAAATTAAATATATTTGCTTAAAATGAAGACCCCTTTTGTTTTCATCGATATTTTTTATTTTACCAGTATTAGCATATTTTATTTTTTAAAAAGTCCATTCGGAAAATCCTTTTTTACAGGTAGCTTGGCAAAAAGTTATAGTTTTTGCTTCTGTATTTATTCAATGTGTTTTTCATCCTTTGTTTTCATAAATATATTTTATTTCATGCATGACAAATTTGACAGTAGAATCTTCATATGTAAGTATATATTAGTGTACATATGCATAAATGTAAGTAAATGAAATACCGTTTATTATATAATTCCTATAATGGATCATTTTTTTTATTTTGTGGTATTTTCAATGTACTTTAAAGCAGAGGTATTCGATCCCAAAATTTGAGTATTTTCCTCAAAAAAGCTTAATTGTGTTACACACGCTCAGGAACAGTGAGTTTCAATACTTAAGTTTGCAAGTTGAGCACTTATACACATACATATATGCTGTGCTGTTAATTTTATTTCTACTCCTACATTTGTGTTTATCTTGAGTTAAAAATCTATGTATTTTAATTTAAAATAATTAAACCAAAACCAGCTCAACACATTAATGATTAAATCAAAACTTACCTCTCGATAACGACGCTGTCCTCGATCCTGTTTTATTGCTGAATGATGGTGAAACTGTAATTACATAATCTATTTCATAGAAACTACTGTGTGAAACTACGAAGCAAAAAACAAACAAAATAAAGATATATTCTGTTAAAATGTAGGAAAAGCGGCTATTATATTGTACTGTCTTTAAACTGAATACATGGCATTCCATTTATAATTCTAATTCCCATAATATATACTATGTAGGCATTAACTAAATTGGACAACTTCGCATAGTTTTTGAAATACTCATTGAACTTAAAACCTAATACTACCAGTTGATTCAGCAAACCTCAAATAACCTTTTGGATACTGTCGATGAGTTAAACTTGGTGAAAGAAAGTTAATACTAGCATCTAAGCTTTATGTATACACACGTACAATACTTGCCAGCCACGCTCGATCTCCCAGATATTCTCTCATTCCTATAAACTGGCTAAGCTGTGTTAAAAATATTTGGGATTGCATCTAAAATGTTACAAGCAAATTGACCAAGATATCTACTGCAGTATTACACCACTCCAGAAAGGTGTCATTACCCACTCCATAAAACGGAGCCGACGTTTTGATTACTAGCGGTTGCAGAGAATACGTTGCCTTAAATACATAGCTTTTTCTTCCTGACGATTTTGCAATCACGTCCATAAACTCGTTTGAAGCCTCAATCAACCCATGAATTAAAGTACATTCAAAGTAATATATAATCAACGGAAGGACAACGGCCCCCAACACCGTCATGCCAATTACCATCGTTGCTGGACTCTCCAAGAAGTAATTCACATACCTTATCTCCACAAAAGCCATTAACGCAAAGACAATCAACATTGATCCTGAATGAAGGGTTATTCTGAACCCCCCAAATACATGATTCATTTGGTTGCAAAGAAGCTGCAGTGATCTGTAAAAGCAAATCGTTCGATCTTCTGTCAAAGTGCCCAACTGCCTGGTCTGAAATCTTCGGTATTCTGATGGCCCTTCTGGCATTATAGCATGGCACCACAATTTAGGTGAAAATATGGCAGTGGCTCCTATTAGAAGCATGGTTGTCACAGTGTTCGTGGTCAGGAGAGCGCCCCACCATATCCACAAAATGATCGGCACACTTTCCCAGTTCAAACCTATTTCGATTTCAAGAAAGAGCTTACAAATTTGATGTGTTGGTTCAGCAGGATGGAACAAGCCAACGACAAATACGACGGGAACAAAGAGCGACAGTTTGGAGACTAGAAATACTAGTATTCCGAAGCGAATGTTTTCTGGAGTATTGAAGGCTTCTCTTGTCAATTCATCTTTGAATTCCACTGAAATTCACAATATTAAATTGTTAAACCATATTGAATTTAACTTTGTTTTTAGTCATTACCTTTCATTGCATCATTGAAGGCAAAGAGACCATTGATGGATTGAACCAATTCATATTTTGTGTTTTTCATTTGTGAGACTACAATCATAATGGTAGCCACTATGATTGATATCGCTATTCCAATATATGTATGAATTTCCTTGATTGTTTTCTCCGTGTCGTCTCCTTCTTGCTCATCCGGTATTTCCACATCGTAAATGGTTGATAAGACCGTCAAAAATACCAGTAATGAATATACCAATCCTTGCACATAAGCGCCGTACCAAAGCAAATAGTTGTAAAAACTGCTAAATACAAAGCGATGAGCATCGTTGTTCCAATATAATACGTGGCAGGCGGTGCATGTAAGCAATTTTCCCAACCTGCCTGCAATACATTTCTCAACGCTGTCATTAATCATTTTCAGAAATTAAAAACCCATGTGTGCTTCCCGCAACACAAATTTCCATACTACTGAAATGGCCTTGTTTTTCATATAAGAATGACTCGATCATTATCTTATAAAATTATGAAGTTATATAACTGGGGAAGTTATGGTCTAGAAAAACATGTTTTTCAAACCAACTTTGAGATTTAAAATTTTTTATTTCAGGTAGTTTTTAAACTTTTTTAAGGAAAATCAGGTACCTTAAAATTTATGTGTTCGGAAAGGCATAAGAATTACTTGAGAATATTTGGATGAACAGAAAATTTTAAACACATAATTCACTCAAATAGATTTTAACTCACCGATTTTCCACAAAAACAGATATCTGTGTGTCGGGTAGTATCATGCAGGTCTGAGTAATCAATTTATTAAGTCATCTAATCTCTTAATATGATTATTGATTAATTTAATTTTTGATTATTAACCTAAGAATGGCAAAAATTGATAATTAATCAATAAGCAACTAATCTTAAATGATTTTTTGAATGATTAATCTCTAATCTGCAATGTTGGAAGTTTGATCAGATTAATTAATCGAAAAATTGACTTAAGTTGTTTTGCCAGTAGTGAGGTTTATAATCAGATTAGGTTTCTCTTGAAAAACGAAAAAATACAGAAATTACAGATTGAAGAAAAATTAGATAAACCTTTTATGTCTAATATCTAACCAAACAAAATAGTTGATTACCCAGCCCTGCTATCAAGGAAATTCGTGTAGAGTTTTAACCCTGAGTTTGTCTTTTTTGGGGTTCGGGTAGCAGAATTTTAAAATATCTTAATTCTAGAATGTCTACTCTTGGAAAGTCTTCTGCGTGATTTCAGCACACTTCTACGCTACTATATGCTGGATGGAATGCAGGTATGGAATCAATTTTCCAGAAGTCAGTTGAAGCTCGAGACTCGAGTAAATGTAAAACTTAAATGAAATCAATAAATAGAGGTTTCAAAAACTGTTCTATTATTCATCAAAAAATATATATTTGTATTCAACAGCAATATAAAAATGTAATAAATGTGATAATTGAAGAAATCGAGATCTTTCCCATGAGAAATTGAGAAAAATCACTGTAATAATTTTAATACTTTAACAGGCTGGTGCAGCAACCGCCAATGAGACAATCTCAGCCCTAGAAATCTTCCCCGTTTTACTTTTGGGTAGAGCAGGAACGACGTAGAGACCACCCCGCAGTCTTTTATAGGATGCTACTTTGCTATCAACAAATGATATGATTTCCTCCCTGATTTCTTCATCATCGGCATCAATTCCATGTTTCAGAACGACAAAAGCTCTTGGAATTCGGTCACCACCGTTGGGGTCATGTACTCCGACAACGACGGCTTCCTCAACAGCAGGATGCGTCAGGGCCACCTCTTCAATTTCCGCTGGAGAAATCTGTAATCATTAAAAAATAAAGTTTTGTTAGCTTTGCAGTTCATATTAAAATAGCTAAAAGAGGAGATATGCCGTTGAGTAAAGGTTACTTTTCTTACGTGGCAATTGAAATATTTGAATGTCTCCTTTATTCTGTCAACGACATAAACGAATCCCTGCTCATCGTAATAGCCAAGGTCACCCGTTTTCATCCATCCGTCTGTAAACTGTGCATTATTCTCCGCACTTCCGTTCCAATAGCCTGAGCACTGGATTGGGGAGCAGATTGCGATTTCTCCTTGTTGGTTAGGCCCTAATGCTCTCCCGCTCTCAATATCCAAAACCTTCAGCCTCGTATTTGGATACAATTTGCCACAAGAAAGTGGTGGAATGTTGGCCATTAGCTTGTATCCACTTGATAAGCCGGAGAGGTCGATAGTCGTCGTGAGTGCCGCACACTCTGTCATCCCGTATCCATTGAAAACGCATTTGACTCCGGGTAGCGTCATCATCTCCTTGTAAAACTTTTCTGTCAGGACCATTCCTCCAGTGATGATAACCTCGAGAGAGGACCTGTCATACTTTTGGGCTTCTGGATCTGTGGCAAGGAGAGCGAGGAAGGTTGCGAATCCAAAAGCAAGTTGTGGTTTGTATTGATCAACCGCTCTGAAAATGTGTTCCTTTTTCACTTCATGCATGAGCACGGACCACACGCCAGCTTTGAGGTTGCGAATTGGGAAGAGAAGACCGAGCACGTGGGTGCAGCGAAGGACTAGCAAGGCAGGTGCTTCATTAAAGGGAATATTGGACGTCCCAATTGTGAAAGCGAGGACTTGAAGGTTGGTGTAAACAGCGCCTTTGCTTTTTCCAGTTGTTCCACTTGTGCAGAGGATAAGAAGAGGGTCATCCAAATCTGCTTCATAAAGAATGTTTTCGGGGCAAGCTGAGCCGTCATCTGCAAAAATGGAGTCAATATTTGTACATCCTTCAACGTCCCCAAAAACGATGACTTCTACTGGCCACTCTGCCTCCTCAACTGCGGATTGAGCTTGAGGAACGGAGATGGGGTCACAGACGATCCACTTTACATGCGCATCTTGAATTCTGCCGAGAAGTGTGTCCTTAGTGTCTTCCGAGTAGGAGCTGTACATTATCCCACCGTTTCTCCAGACTCCAACAGTAAAAGCGTAGATTCTGGTTACGTCACTGGTCATGTAGAGCACCACGTCGCCTTTTCTCATGCCTCGTTTGTACATTGCACTTGCTACTGCTCGGGACATTGGTTCAACATCAGAGAATAATAGAGTTTCTCCAGTAATGGAATTTGTCTGTAATAATGGAAAAAAATATTTGTAAGAATTGGAAGTTAAAAGACAAAAGAATTTATACGTACAAGAAAATATTCTTGATTTTTCTTACCAGCCATCGCGTTCTTCCAAGCTCGACATTTTCTTGAGCAGAATTCAAAAGATATTGACAAGCGCTCAAGGTTTCCAGCTCTGGAATGGGAATAGCTGGATAACTACTCTCTAAAATTGGCTCCTCATAAAAGCCACTATTTTCCTGCATATTGCAAACCATTTTGGTAGAAAGATAAAAGTTGGGTTTTGCTTGTGAAGCAAAGTTTGTTGTATCTAAAGTGAGATTGTGAGCTGAACTGAAGAGTTGGGTAGACCAGCCTTTGCTTTTATACAAACTGTTGCAAAAAATTGTTGCTTATCTTTATCTCTCCCATTCTCAATCATGGGGTTTCCTAATAAATTATAAACTTGAGTTTGGCAAAGGTTCATGCTCATTGAAACCAACTAGGAAAACCCAAAATCTCAGTAAGGTGTAAATACTCAAGCGTTTTGCCACGACACACAAAATCTTTTCTCTTGCAAGTGTATTAAATTTAGTCATATTTATCCGTACGAAACGAACCTGTATCCGTGTATATATATAGAAAACTAAACAAAATGGTATTAAAAATGCAATATAAATCTATATTTATGTTCTGAAGATGGGACTTTTATAATGTTGTGGGAAAATCCAATCCAAGCAAAAAGAGTGTATTTGGGAAGTATTGTGCAGTCCATGACTGCGTGAGTAGAACAAGGCTACACCAAGAGGTGAAATGATTGATAAGCCGCCTATGCATTCATATTCAGTGAAACCATTCACAAACGCTGCTGTTAAATTGGGCATGTGTGCTTCCAATATGAATCGAAACAAAGGAGCACCGCTGCCTATTTCAGGCTTATCAACTTCACCAACGTCTGCTCATTGACAGGGTACGAGCAATCAGAATGACACGTAATTACCATACCATTTGATTTGATTGCCTCTTGACAAGATTGGATTTTACGCTATGGGATTTTCCATCATTTCAACATGATATTAATAATTGAAGCTTGTATAATAAATGTAGCATTGCAATAAATCAATGAAAATTATTCGGTGGGATTTCCACATGCATCAATCTTCTTATATATTGCGAGCAAGAGCACTTCACTCGTCTCATGTCAGCCCATATAAACTTTTCATTAACTTGAAGGGAAGCTAATATGCATAGTAAGTAATGAACTAATGATAGTTGTTTTAATTCTGTAGAGGTAAAACTACTGGGATATCCAGTGACTCAAGATTGAAGAACAACAAAGTTTGAGTTTTTATAGGGATCACGCCAATTCGGAATGACTCCACTTTGAGACTCAATAACCTTCATTTTATCTACATCATTCAACACGTGACAAACAATGCATAACCTAAGCTTAAACTATGAAATCTTTGCTTCTTGTCGTGATTTGACCTACTGTAAATCAGGAAGGTTTGTTTGCATTTGATGCTTAACAGAGCAGTGCTTGATGTAAAATAAATGATCATGTTCGGGAAACTTTTATCCAAAGTATTAATCAGCATTGCATGGTAGCATTAATGCTCTCGTTCAAGGACAATGTGCCGCTTCACAAATGAAATGTTTTTTTATCGAAATCATGATATGAACACATTGTATAACATAATCCAAAAGCAGGTGGAAGTTCAAATAGACATATCAAAGCATCATTCATCAAATCAATATCTGCCCATCTTGCTTCGGGTAAAGTCCGAAGATGCTGCCAACAAACTACTCAAGCAGCTCCAAGAATTCCAAACGCATTTATTTCTAATAAATTCAATGAAAAACAACTTTATTTCAATACCTATCATCAGGCTCTACACTCCACGAATCAATCAAAAATATAATATTAACAAAATGATGCAAAGAGGTAGCATGCTTTTAAAACTACTGAATAAATTAAACTTTAACACATTTGTTGTCTTTTTTCACATCCTATCCGAATCCTTCTTCGAGCAGAGGCCAGCAATCATCCTGTTCATCCGCATTTCCACCTGATCCTCATACAACTGGAGATTCTGACCCTCCAAAGTGGCCTTGACATCCTTCTTGACATACTCTTGCAATGGCTTCACCTCGTACGGACTCTTTTCACCCACTGAATGAGACTAGGACACATTTTAAATAATACAAAAAATGAATTTCAGTTCAAAATATCATATTCAAATTTAAATACATTTAATTATTTTAGCTGTACTGTACAGTTGCGATGAGTTTCAAGTAGTGCATCTCAATGCGTTCCGGACTAAACTTCTCATTGAGCTATATAGAGGGAAGTCCTTTGTTGACCGTTTGGTGAACCCAATACATGGGGAAAATTGAACAAAGGACTTCCCGCTGCATACATAATGAGCCAGTTTAGTCCGGAACGCATTGAGATGCACTACTTGAAACTCATCGCAACTGTACTGGCTGTACACTTACTCTAATACCAAGCATCATGGCTGTAATATTCTTGATAAGCTCGAGAATCTTGGGATTCCGAACAACAGGCTGCCCACCTTCACCTTTATCATTGAAGTTGGAAACAATCATGGCTGCCTCCTCTTTGCAACTTTCAAGAACCTGTTCAGAGTTGATCATGCGAGGCGGTGGCTGTGAAGTAGAATTGGTGAATTACTCAAACTGTCTGTCCGTCTGTCCGTCCGTCCGTCTGTCCGTGCGCACTCTCCTGGTCACATACATTGACCGATTTGGACCAAATTTGGTACACAGGTAGTACCACTCAAGAGGACCTCTGGGAATACTTTTCAGCGAAATCGGTCAAACGGTTCGAAAGTTATAGGCGTTAGAGTTCAGGCCCAGTGAACCACAAAATGCGATTTCCCTTCGGCTCGTGTTCTACATCTTCGGCATAAGTGCGACTGTTAAAATTTGCTTAAATATCACAAGTACCACCTTCGCATCGCTTTCGTTTACCATCACACTATACGCATGCTTTTAAATAATGCTATCCGACCGTGGTTCATTTGCTATGCTTTCTATGAGAAAACTTCATAGTAGTAAAGCATTCTAATAGCGTGCGAGCCACCTTATTTCATAAATAACGCGGGGGAAACAATCTCTTGCTGCAAAAGTACCTTTTGTTGATCACAAACTTGCGGGCTCATACCGACTTTTATTATTACTTATTGAGTGATTTTTATTACACTTCTTGAAAGCTATCTGAACAATTAGTTTGGCATTTGCATAGAATGGCTTCGTTTTCAGTTGTGGAGTTTATAGAGTAGGAAGCTGTTGAGGCTGTATCCTCAACGTGGATTAGTGAAGATAAAGGTTATTGTTATTGGCCATCTGTAATTGGATCGAAGTTCAAAGCTCTAGTTTTACATCATGCCAAGCCTGAGGATAATGACAAGATAGCCTAGTCGCAACTTAAGTGTCGTGTATTCCGTACTTGTTGTAAGTATTAAACTCATTATCATTAAATTAAATTATATTTTGGTTTTTTATAGGTGATTTTGTTTGTAACATCGTGGTATTGTTATGCTATATTTTAGGCTCATATGTGGACGCTGTTAAGAAGCGGAACAAAGCAGAAGAAACCTCCAATATCGATACATCAGCCTTAGAAGACACTCCCGTTACAAAACGAAGGAGACCTCGTGTGTCAGAGGAAGCGAAGAAAAGAAAACGCAAACTGAGCCTCACATTAGTTCGTTCCAAATCCCCGTCGTCCTCAAGTGGGTCATTTTGTGAACAACCCAGCTGACGAGTTTGAGTTGCCGATTCCAAGCGCTTGTTTGTTTAAAACTGATCAAGTGGAGCAAACTCACACTTGTAAGTAGCACGAGCAGCATTTATTTAGATTATAGCATTATATTTAAATTAAATTAACTTGTTTAATTACTTTTTTTTATAGTTGAGCTCCCTGGCTGTAGTTCTGGCTTTCATCCAGCTCAACCAAATGGACCCTTACCCTTTCAGACTGATGAGTATATCCAGCCGATCGAAAATTTTACATTGCCAATAAACGGGAAATATTCTCCAACTGGAACTCATCCATTTCCAAATACGAACAACTTCACATCTTTTGCGAGTAACGGTAATTGCTATGAGGGAAATGTGATGCACTCCTATTTTGCAAACCCAATTCCCAGCCAAGTTATTGGTCAACCACCAGCAATCTCTGTGGATGTCACGCACATCATCAACAGTATCAAGGATATTAAGGATCAGCAAATTAAGGATCAAGAAGAAAACAAAAGTTTGTCAGATTAAATCTTTACCAGATAATGTATTGCTATAAAAATCCAAAAACATAATGTATTGCTTTTTCTAATGAATGTCTTCCATTTCAGAATTCCATGAACTAATCCTTGCTAAAGTAGTTAGTTTAGACCAAGATTGTAAGGAATTGTTGAGCCGAACCGCAGGTGATCCACAACTGATAGGTTCTCTAACAGAAGAAAAACTTCCCATTGCATCAATAGAGGAGTGGGAAGACTTGGACATTTGGCTAGCCAACAAATCCAATAAACAAAAACTTTTATGTATTTAAAACAAATTTGAATTTTAAAATGAAGGAAACGTTCTCAGGATGATAGATGATAATTTTTCATAATTAATTATTAATTAGGCGACTGAGTTGAGTGTTATTGGAGGACCCAGGCCCCAGTTAATAACAACGCGGATTCTTGAGTGCTTATTAACCTTTGAATGCAGCTTAATACTAACGTTCACTGGAACTGGAAAGCGTTCCGAAGCAGGTTTTAAAGGGACAAAGATTTTGGAGCTTGTATACGGTAAGAAGATCTTGATTCAATATCTTACAGTATAATGAACAATACCATTTTGGCATACTAATGGTTTGTCTTTCTTTTGCTTTATAGCCGCAGTTCGCATGACAAGAGGTGGAACTAGTTGCACTAATAAAGACATCGACCAATTCATTCAGATTTGGTTGAAAAACGCTGCGAACAAGTTTGGTGGAAGAAAGAAGCGATCAAAGCGAAACGAAAATGCCACCGTCACTCAGGACGAAGCAGAGAGCTCGCTCCAAGGAGCTGAAAGAGATGCTCTTCTACATCCGTAATGATGCCAACCATCATGATACTCAAGATACCCAACTTACAGACAACAGTAGTAATAATTTTAATAGTGATATTAATACGGTAGTTAGTGATAGCGTTCTTCATAGTAAGACTCTCTATTCAGAGACAGAATCAGTTATAGATTTAAGTCATTCGACTACTCAAATAGGCAAGTACGAAGACAGGAATAATGAAAGTTACTCAGAAGAATCCCCAGCTTTTAACCACGACGTATTATCTCTTTCCAGCGCTTCTACTTGTGATTTTTTGAGGCAGTTTAGTTTAAGAATACTAGTTAATGATGTTAAGTTAAAACTATTTCGTATTCCTTATGAAGCTTCATATATTTGTATTCCTTTGTTACATACTTATATGACATGTTAAATCCAATTATAACTGGTAATAAAATTATACTATGTATGTGTTTAAATAACTGCGTATGTATTGGAATTTTTTTTTATTATTCGAGCGTTCATTGCATTTTACTAGGTAATTCACGAACCTACCAAATGATTTGCTAAATTGTAGCTATCGGCATGACCAAGGAACGTGTTCGGTAGAGCTTCTATTAGCACGCGGCCCGAGTACGACATTCGTATATGTATCGTTCTGACCGCTAGCTAAAACAAACATCCGATACGGATGTATTTTTTGCGACAAAATCGACACTGTGCCGAAGATCAAACGTAGCATCGAAAAAGCTTTCGGGCCGAACAAAATGGTTCATTGGGGGAACTCATCGATTTGGTTGAAACTCATACGTATACGTAAGAATTGCATAGCATCCGTGTGCATGAGCTTGTGCATAAATCCGGAATCATGAGCTTGTGCATACGTCCCGAATCCGGAATGGTATTATGCGACGTAGTTAAAGCATTACTTGTAGAATTCCATTCCGGATTCTGACTTTATGCACAAGGACAGGATTCCGGAGTTATGCACAAGGACATCCACACGGATGCTATGCATTTCTTACGTATACATATACATTTCAGCCAAATCGATGAGTTTCTGAACTGACCAGGAGAGTGCGCACGGACAGACAGACGGACAGACAGTTTGAGTAAAACCATTACTTCGCTGAATGCTCTCGCTTCAGCTACGTAATAAACTGCTAGTAAGCAGGCCAGAGACGTAGCTGAAGAAGGCGTTGAGTGATCACCTCCAAACCCCCTCCCTCATGTCCACCAAATCCCCTATATGATGTTCTCTAAACCCACCTCCGCGATACTCTCTCAGCGTAGTAAAAGCATTACTTGTGCAATAACCATTCCGGATTTTATGCACAAGCTTTATGCTTTATGTACATTCATGCACTATGTATTTGCTATGCTTTGCTATGCTAAGCATGCCGTTATATATATGTTTCAACCAAATCGATGAGTTTCTGAACTTTCGAGCCTATAACTTTCGAACCATTTGACCGATTTCGCTGTAAAGTATTCCCAGAGGTCCTCTTGAGTAGTGCTACCTGTCTACCAAATTTAGTCCAAATAGATCAATGTATGTGACCAGGAGAGTGCGCACGGACAGACGGACGGACGGACGGACAGACAGACAGTTTGAGTAAAACCATTACTTCGCTGAATGCTTTCGCTTCAGCTACGTAATAATATGTACGTAGGTTCATTTCAGACGTGGGAATGTTCCATCAACGCTCATAAGAGTCCTTCACATGTAAATCGCCACGAGTTCCAATGTGTTAGTAACTAATATATGTGTTGGAAATGTAGCCGTATAGTCTGTAAGAATTATAGAGTATTGAATTTTGTGGGAGTTATGATTTGTCACGCACATTTCCCAGTGTGCTTCTTATTGTTCTGTTCATATACTTACGTTTGTATTATCACTTCTGCCTAAGAGAAGAGGTTGCTAATCGTGCCACGCAGCACATAATTTATCAATTGTTAAAGTTGATTGTTCAGTACTCAGGCTGAAAGTATGCCAGAGTCATTAATTCAAAGTTCTTATCGATTGTAGTTACCATTAAAGTTCTCAATAAATATTAGTTAAAACTATATTACAGCATTTGGAGTTGACACTGATTTTATTGGGGATTGATACTGCAATTTATACAGAGCTCATACATTAGGAAGTCCTTTCAGACGGGTAGTTTGATTGTGAATTCAACAATATGCGTTGTTATTTTTAAAAATTTATTTCCTAGTGCGTAATGCGCAGAAGTGTTAAAGTTATAATTTTTCGAGAAAAAAAAGTGTAAATGACTCTCTTTAAAATTGGCAATGAAATTAAAACTTACGTTCAAAAAATATATTCCAAAATTACAATATGCGAAGTTTAGAATTCTTGCTTCAAAATTTGCAATTTCTTTTTGTGAAATGGCTATGAATAAATAATTACGTCACGAGTTTAGACATGCCAACATCAAATTTTATTTGGATTATTCTATTGAAAACTACATTAGCGTATTCTGAATTATTATACTTATTTTTATAACCAATTATTGTGTTTATTTCTTCAGACCCAACAATTGGCAATCTTTTATAACATTATAAATTAGAATACTATATCAATTTACTTTACAATCAAAACAATTATTTTTCTACTAGGGCTGAACCAATATGACAGCATTTGTCAAGTTATTTGCAATGTGATTAAAATAGGTCATAATTGTGCTTTGCTTAAATTCAAAGAAGGGTCCGCACGAGAATCGAATGCTGTGATGGTATTTCAATCTCCGATTTATTCTCCGCTTCTCCTTCAAAAAAGCTTTAGTTTTGTCAGTAATCATTGAGGCTGCCGTTAACAAAACCAATGTAAGACCAATAAAGAAAATTGAGATCCCCAAGAAAACGAGCGACATAAACGGGTTCAATATACCAAGTAACATGATGGTCGCCCACAAAACCAAAATCGTCATAAAATGTCCCACAAAAACGGAAAGTAGCGCAACGGAGCTGATAAGCTTTGATGCTACAACGAAAAAGACCCTCATCTGAAGATATATATTAAATGAGTGAAAGTTAGACTCAATTTTGGGTAGATTCCTCAGCAAGCTGTGAAGCGCAGAAACGCTCAGTAATGTAAAGAACGTTCCGTGAAGTGCCACCCGAATAAATTCCATAGCACAAAAAAATGCGAGGATGTAGCGAATTACTGGAATCACCAGAATGAGTTCCATTGAGCGGTAATGCGGGTCGGGGAAAATTTCTTCGGCAACATAATAAAATGGGTCACTGTGAGAATAGAGCACAATCAGAATTCCAAATGGGCCGGCAAGAGCTCCCCCAATAATTGAAAGAATGATAACTATTCCTATCCAATCTGTGGGCTCCTCTCCTTTCTTCTTCGTCCGTACATATTTGAAAAGTGCACTGCATCTTCGTTCCACTTTGAATATTTCATTGAAGCAAGTCATAATTAAGGGCACCTTAATCAAAGCAAAGATTGAAAACACTTCCAGAAATCCGAGGGCTGTCAAGAACTCCAGCATTAGCAAATTTTGAAGCTCTATATTGTGAGGTGGAGAACGAGTTCCTAAGAAATGGGTTGTGATGAGATAAAAGCAACTACCTAACCCTATAAATGTTGTAAATATGAGGATGGAAAGAAAATATGGGATGAGTTTCCAGCTCCAGGATGCCTGGGTTATTTTAAAAACGTCGAAAACTTCATCTATTTTGTGTACAAATGGATGTGGATATAGGTAGAAAAATGCGCGTTTATTTACTTCTACAGCAATTCGCACAAAAGGAGTTAAAACGGAATTCTCGTGATAACTCGACATATTGAAAAATTAGCAGGAGGGTTTTTAACTTCTAATCGGTAGCTGGGTGGAAATTGTACTGAGGCTCCTGGCTCAGGTAGAAATCCTTTTGATGAAATTCACGTCAATTATTTCCTTACATATAAATCGTTTAAAAGTTCATGTTTTTTAAATAAGAAATTTTTTATGATCGACTATGTATAGTCACATATTGGAAACTCAATTTTTTTATAAGGTAAATGATGAAACTACCTTAAGAAATCCAATTGTAAATTAATCTTTAAAAAAAAAGACATGGCTTTTAATTTTCAATTTACAACACGTGAGCGTTCCAATTCAATTACAATCCACGTTGAATAAACTGCTAGTAAGCAGGCCAGAGACGTAGCTGATGAAGGCGTTGAGTGATCCACTCCAAACCCCCTCCTCCCATGTCCACCAAATCCTCCTCCGCCACCTCTCTCTCTAAACCCGCCTTCGCGATCCTCTCTCAAATTATAGTGAAATCATTACATGTAGAATACCATTCCGGATCCTGCATTTATGCACGAGCACATGATTCCGAATTTATACACAAGAACATGCACAAGGATGCTTTGCTATGCTTTCGTATACGTTTCAGCCAAATCGATGAGTTTCTGAACTCTCGAGCCTATAACTTTCGAACCGTTTGACCAATTTGGCTGAAAAGTATTCCCAGAGGATCGCGGGGGTGGGTTCAGAGAGAGAGAGAGTTTGGTGGACATGGGAGAAAGGGGGTTTGGAGGTGATCACGCAACGCCTTCTTCAGCTACGTCTCTGGCCTGCTTACTAGCAGTTTATTGGCTTATACAATCAACACATCTGCGAAATTTCTTTTTGCTCATTCAGTTACCAAGTCAACAGATGTTTTACCAGCAAATTATGCAGTTATGCAGACAATTTTATACATGATCGTTCCCGATAATTATGTATAAAATATAAATTTATACATTCGTCAGGATAAGCAAATTGTTGGGAGAAGCCTTAATGTTCATAAAGCACCATGAGAAAATGTTTAAGTAACTGTTTAAATTTGCAATTTCAATATTTGTGTCTGCTATTGAGGGTAAGGAGGCAATATTGCACAGATTAATAATATAAAATTAGAAAGGGAAGATGAAACTTAAAGTTGGTTTGTTATTATGTACCTTTAGGTATATATTGAAAAGACTCAGGATGTCGTCCGTCTGTCTGGGGGCAAGATAACTCAAAAACGGTTTGACTTTTTTTAATTCTGTTTTCACTAATCGATATCTTAGGTCAAAAGTACGAACGAGTTCGGAGATGGGTCAAATCGGTTCAGGGGAACTACTGGGTCACAGGTCAGGTCAATGTTTTTGAATAGTAAGGTATAGGTTGTGATACATCAAAATGAAGGTACTGGTGAGACTAGATCAGTGATACTATTTTTGAAAGTTTTTGATAGCCCCAACGTGACCCATGACCACGATAAGGTCAAATATTTTTTTAAGTAGCAAGGTATGGGTTGTGATGCTTCAAATTAAAGCTACTGGAAGGAACAGTTCATTAATGTGGCTCCCAAATTCTTAGGTAACCCCAATGTGACCTTTGACCTCATTAACATAAAATAAATTCTAGAGGTGGGGATCACTCAGAAGGGGAGGGGAAATTGGGAAATTTTAAAGGTACATCATTACATCTCGAACTGTAGGGTTTATTCCTTCTGAAATGTTGTGGAAAATGTTTTGCACTAGTTTTTAATGTGAATCTTTTAAATATGTTTTGGTCTTCTGAAGCCTTGACATTATAACCTAGTTTCTTCTTATTTCTTTCTTTTCTTTTCATCTAGCGGTCGGTTTGGCAACAACGAAGTGTCTGTTTTTTGCTGGAGTACGCAGAATGACTGAAAATACTCATTAAATAGCTCACATAATTGAAGTTTTCTATTATCATTTCAATTTTTTCGACTTGTTTTTGTGAGAATTATCAGATTGGATTGAGTAAGAGGAAACGAATGTCTGAAATTTCTCAAAGCTATTGCTATTACTTTTTCATTGCTTTTAAATTGAACTCTAGCTTAGTGGTTTAGCAACAATTAAGTATATTTTTTTTAATTCGCTAAAGGTTACCCTTACAAAAAAAAATTTAAAGGTGGGCGTGAGTCCGGCTTCTTTATGCAAACAAATTTGGAGGGAAGAAGGCTTCTGATGTTTTTTCCATAGACTATCCTCCACATTTGTACGGGAAAGGCCAGGGTACTTCTTTTTCTTTAGAGGAGATGAACTAAGCAGTTGCTTTCTCCAAAAGGAAAAACTAAGGATGAAGTAGTTACGTTTCTTGAGTGAAAAGGAATAGTTTTTGACATTGATAAACTGAATTGAAGTGTACTAATGATACATTATTATTTATAGGACCTTTGTGAACAATTGTATGTGGTGGAATCGGTGGAACATTCTTATGGGTATCATTCTTTCTAACGGATGTAGTCAAGATTAGAATACAAATTAGTGGATTTAATATAACATTATTCGGATGTTTGAACGACATAATCAAGCATGAAAGTACGTATTTGTCAGCGTATAATTACTTAACAATGATTATTAATGACTCTCCTTAATTAATAAAATAATTTATATTATGTTTTTACACAGATATCAAAGCTTTATATCGTTAACTTGGACCAACCATTTTCTTAACGTGTCCCGTGACAGGAGCTTTATTGTTGGCTTATGAATATACAAAAAGACTGTCAGTTCACTACTACACCAACTACAATCACCTTAAACAATAAACCCGGAAACTAGCAAATTATGTTAAAAAATAGGTTAGTGTGAAACAATGCAAAATTAAGCAAAAACTTTATAATTACACGTTATATAGCAACGTAGTAAAGCATAGTATTACTTTTTGGTAGCCAACAAAGCTCTAAAAATTCCTCTACTAATTCCTCTATAAAACACCAGCGTACTTTTCTTTCTTATCACGAACTGCCTTCCGTAACTTACAACAATTGGCTTGCTCCCGCGACAAAATTTTCGCATTAACCTGTTTTCTTGCTTACTGCCCCACTCATGCATTTTCCAACCTGCTATTACCGCTTTCCCTTTACAATTAACAATACGACTTACTTCCATCACAAACGTCCAAAAAGTCACCAATATAATAAACCAACTAATAAGCTGAAGCTTGGCCACAATCGATAGAAGGTCTGCATAACGAATGAGTAGAAAGTTGCAATATTGACAGGCCATCATTATGGCAGCATTGCAAACAACGACAAACAGTCCCAACACATAAAATACATTTCCCTCGAGAACCTGCATACATCTGTAGACATGTCTAACGTTTTCCGGCGAGCGTAATATCCTCCTCGGTTTGTAATTTGTTTGACCAAGATTTAAATCCCTTAAGTAAAGGGGTGCCATGTAGAAGGAAAGCACCAGAACAACGTTAAGGATACAAACGCTACTGACATGAGCATAAGCGATTTGATAAGCGTGAATCAAAATTATGAAGATGCGAATTGGAAAGTAAAAATATTCTTCTGGTATCAAACCTCCAATAAATACTGTTCCTCTGGGATCATAAACCAAAACTACTGTCAGAAGTAGAGAAGCGATTAGTACGATTGATGTTGTGAAGTAAACGGCCATGTCCAACCAAAAATTGGCTTTGCTTTTATTGGGGTCCAAGAACGCATCATATTTCCCTATTATACTCAATATAAAACGTGTTAATTTTTTTAAAGAAGCCATTATAAAAGTTAAAGTAGAAAAACTTACGATTCAAATGTAGTACAAAGTGGTAGAAGCCATTGAAAGCGATGCAGTTATCATGAGGATACAAACGGAAAATTGAGGATGCGATCATTGCAATGAGCCCACCCAAATAGTAAGCCATGGTGAGGTTGTAGCGAGCAACGTTGTTTAAGTTATAGTATTTCATAATCATCAACAAGACTCCTATTGTCCACATAAGAGCCAAGTTGTAGTTTAGCTTGACTCTCCATTCTTGGTTAATATCGCGATGAAATGTTTTTGTCTTTTTGTTAAAGTGGCCAGCAACAACGCCTAACGAGTTGGCAATCTTTAGGATGCGACTGGAAAGCTTGCAGAGTCGTGTGCTGAACATGATGAAAAGGAATAAAATGAATGTCAAACTGTCAAACCTCGGGATAGTTTCAGTTAGCTACAAAATAGGCGTTGGCTCTCAACCATTTGAATGTTAAAAACATATCACAGAACCTTGCTTTGAAAAACAATTCCAAATTTATCAAATTCAACATTGAATTTAATTGGCATGGATATTCCCTAGTAATTCGGCAGTTTACTGGCAGCATAAAAAATTAAAAACAAGTAAAACATTCTAAAGCCATACTTTGAGATAGAAACCAAATGTAATTATGGATAAATTGATAGGGTTTCTGACGTATGGGTATTCATTATTTCTTTCAAATTAAATTGGTTTCGTTTACCATTTAAAAAAGGTAACCTATATTTTCCTATTAATTTATAAACCACTCTGATATCCAGCATTTCATCTAAATAACAAGTTATGAAACATAATACCTAACTAATAATTGGAAATCATTTTCATAACTTTGACGCAAAAGGGTCCGTTTTTTAAATTATGCCGATAATTTTTTCCCTCTCTGGGACTTTCGTTTCATAGTCTAAATTCCAAAGGACTTTTGGCATTAATTGATAAGAATCAAATGCAGGATATGGTAGGAGAGGAGTACCGATAAGTTAGTTAATTGTAGTATCCTGAATCATTTTTTCCTGCAATTTTTAATATCTGGAGAGACGGAATCAATGACCAAATGTTTGAGCACTCCATTCGTTCTTCAAACCCATATAGCTGAACTGCACTCCCTTTCCAAGCCTTCATTTCATCACATTTCATCTTCAAATCCAAATGTCTCAACGATGGTGGTTGAATAAATGGGTCAAGAGGTCGGACGTGAAACCACAACGATAGTCTCTCCAGGTTGGGTAGATTGATCCTGAAACCTTTCCTCTCATTTTTCAATGTCGATACTTCTCCTACACTCATATCATACATAATACATACTTTAACATTTTTGTGATGTTAAAAGTTTTTTACACAAATAATATAAATTTTCACGTTGATTAGTATAAAACAATTTGGCTTCTTTGTCTACAACCGACATAAAAAACATTTGATATGAAATGTTACCACTCAATATTTTATTTCCGTTGATTTCAATGTTTCCAGACCCCTTTTTACTTTTTGCTCTTTTGACCATTTGAACCTTGAACAACTTTCCCCCTAGAGTATACGCCCTTTTTACCTTTTGCCCCTCAGATGAAGTTGTTGAGAACTGTAGAGGTCTCAACCTCAACAGCACCAACTTTGGAATGTGAATGAAAAGGTAGGCGAAAGGCTTGTATTTAAAATTTCACCATCTGA
Source organism: Orchesella flavescens (assembly GCA_964034955.1). NCBI lineage: Eukaryota > Metazoa > Arthropoda > Collembola > Entomobryomorpha > Orchesellidae > Orchesella > Orchesella flavescens. The sequence continues at coordinate 39,351,768 of OZ035954.1, read as the reverse complement.
TTGCGTTAAAGGAACATAACGTTTGCTGGAACTATATTGGGAGCATCTACTTGTTCTCAACAGCTTAAAGGGCAAGTTCATCTGAGGGGCAAAATGTAAGAAGAGCGACTTCCCTAGGGGGCAATGACTTGCTGGGGCAGCTGTGATTTTGACGTCAAAATGAAATGAAGGAATGTTAATATTTGCCGTCGTCGTTTGTGTAACAACTATTGACTGTCATTGGCATTGAGATCTGTCGAAATTTCACTGTCGAATAGTATGGTAGAGTAAGATACATATTTAACTTTGAGGAAAACATCGACTTATTTTGCAGCCTCTTCCTAAACTTTGCTACTCGGAATCTACCATTAACCTTCTACCGAATAGAATTCACCTGACAACAGGACCTTCAAAGAACTGGCAGCTCAGAGGGTGGAACAGGAAACATTAGAATAACAAATTAAATCAAAATAATATAAATAATTTTTAACAACTTATTTAATATCTATTATACACAACAAGACATTACATGCACAATATAGCATTGTTTACTTTCAATTTTACTCGGGGTTACTCGGCGATAATCTTATTTTAGCGAAAACTCTAACGGCTAGTTAACTTTTAAAGTATACACAAGAGATAGCATTTTAACTAGCATAACTCTAACAGCACATAATACCTAAATACGCAATCTGCGTAGTCTTTACAATAATTTTAAAAGACATTTCCAAACTTTATAAGCAAATATTTGTTTAATACTTTCCACATCAACTGACAGTACTAATCCTAAATGTTCAATTCAACTAGTTGAGGGTCAATTACGTCAATGTTTAAACAGGAGCAGCTCAACTACTCGACTTATGTTAAAATTTAGAAACATAGTGGCGTGATCTTTTCAATATAATTTGCATTTCCGAATCCAATTTTTGCGTTTGGGAAAGAATCCATCATTTTCACCACACATCGATTCTTCGTCTCTCTGCCACATCGTCGTAGTTTACCGATGACATTTTTTGAGGTCTTGTTAACATCTCCAGAAAGCCCATAAGCCCCACCAATTATAAGGTACGAATTTATGATTTCCATCAAGAGTATGCTAAACATTGGTAGCGGCAACCTAGCAAAACGAATGATTATATAGATGGCGTTGATTTGCATCACGGAGGCAATGACCAGATACTGGACCATTATCTTTCCGGAGTGAACCTCATTGAATAACTGAAGAAGCAGCTGAAGCCTCCGATACATGGTGTTGATCTTAATGAATCCCTTGGCAGGGTGACCACGTGTATAATTCAGAATGCTGAGCTAGTGAATTCGACCGGCTTCAAACACAGCAAACATTTTCGTTGCATAGTAGGTCCCCATTAATGCTGAAATGTGCCAAACGAAATAGTTCCCAACCATAAGCAAAGCTCGATAGAGAATTGATCCACCTTGAAAATAACAAAAAATCTTGTCGTTCAGCAGGTACACAAAAGCGTTGGTGGGGAATATCGGGTCCAGTGCTGATGCCACTGCAACAAGAGGAGGAACCAGTTTTATGCTTACAACGGCATACTGACTTAATATTCCCACAGGCTTTGTTGTTGTGTCTGTTGCAACCATTTTACCGTCTTTGATCATACAAAAAATACAAAGATCATACATTAATTTATTGTGATACATGTGATTGAACAGGAAAGTTTATAATTAAACCTGTCCAACGCATATAAATACATATTTCTTATGCATTATCTGACTGCAGCCAAACGTTGGACGTGAACGTTTGGTGATTGTTGGAGTAGTTTAAGCCCACTTTGTTACCACATACTTCACATATTTTGGCATTTGACCACATATCACATATGTGGTAACATATTTTGGCTATTTTCGTCAATTTTGCCGTTATTTGTTCAAATTTTTGTCAGTTTTTGTCCACTTTTTATAAAAAATATGTTAAAAGTACATGAATTTCCTTCTTTTAAAGTTAAATTATTAAATTACGATTGACTTTGCGATGGAATATTACAAAAATGGTAAAAAAAAACTTCAAATGGAAAGTAACTTATTGTTGGGGAAAATTTTGACTTTATAATGTATTTTTAGTAAAATTTTCTTCGATTTTCACCACATATTTAACCAAATATTTTGCCGTTTTTAAGCACATATCGTTATACATATTTCGGTGGTTTATACCACATTTTTAGGACAGGTCTATTTATAATAATAGGAAACTTTTATGCACCCTTTTGTATTTTATTATCCAATTGAATAAATCCATTTAGCATAGTTACCAGCAATTCATGTTGTTGATGCAGGGTCCAGCATATTGATCCACCCAAAATAAAGAATTCCTACGGTGGTCAATGTTTGGGATTTTTGTGGCCAATTTGTAGAGCGATCATTTGACAAAGTGTAAAGTATAAGAGAGGACCCAGGACCCAGTCACGAAAAAAAAAATGATGCTACCACCCCCATCCAAAAATATTTTGTTGAGGAATAACGCTCCTGCTCGTTTACAAACTTGCATTTATTCTTATCCCACTTAAATGGAATAATGGTTGAACACATTTTCCAATGCTCGAAATCAAGCCGGTTTCAAGGAGCATTTTTGAATGGAATTATGGAATGTCTAGGGAAAAAATAATCAAATTACTGAATTAATAAACTGCTAGTAAGCAGGCCAGAGACGTAGCTGAAGAAGGCGTTGAGTGATCACCTCCAAACCCCCTCCTCCCATGTCCACCAAATCTCCTTTACCACCCCTCTCTCTCTCTCTAAACCCACCCCCGCGATCCTCTCCCAACGTAGTAAATGCATAATTCCATTCCGGATTCTGAATTAATGCACAAGCACATGCACACGGATGCTATGCAATTCTTACGTATACGTATACGTTTATTCCAAATCGATGAGTTACTGAACTTTCGAGCCTATAACTTTCGAACAGTTTGACCGATTTGGCTGAAAAGTATTCCCAGAGGTGCTTTTGAGTAGTGCTACCTGTGTCCCAAATTTGGTCCAAATCGGTCAATGTATGTGACCAGGAGAGTGCACACAGACAGACGAACTTAGTAAAACCATTACTTCACTGAATGCTCTCGCTTCAGCTACGTAATAATGTTTATTCGTGGCGCAAAAGGGGAATATCAAATATGGGACACTATCAATTTAAGCAGAATGTTAAAAAGTAGCTGCTTCTATAAAAAAAAATTTATCTTTGAGAAACAATTTTACCAGAATCCAGCTATTAATGCTATCTTTTTCAATAAATTTACGATTGATTCTGATTTAGTGCAATAGTGATAAATGTATAACTTTTAGAAACAGTTATTGGCACAGTTATTCCTTCCTAAATTTTGAGTGATGTAATATGCGTTATGCTTTTAAATATATTAGGTGTATTTGTACTTGTAATCAAGTGGGTTTTAGTTAAGGAATCAATTTATTGGAAATAAATTGGAATTTTAGCATTCAAAACTGGTTATTGAGATAGAAAAAAGCAGATACTGAGCTGAGCTGAGCTAGAGAAACTGTTACTTTTGAAAGGGACACTTGGAAATTAGTTTGATCACTCACGGGCTTAAGCTTCAGTTTACTCCAACAATTAACATAAGCTTTAATTATAGTTGTTTCATTCATATTTTGGTGTGTTTAACAATTTAACTCAATCAAACGTCAATCAATGTCATTGGAGTTTCTAAAACTGTAAATGTTTGTATCTTCTTTCAGTGTTGCATATATAACTTTTATGCACGGATAGCATTCGGGAATGTTAGAAAATTTATTGCGGCTCCGGTTCGGATAAAAAGACGAACTGAGCTGTGTTTGCTTTCTGTTGGTCTAGCTATAATTTTGATGTCAAAATGAAATCAAGAATTGTTAATATTTGCCGTCGTTGTTTGTGTAACAACGATTATGGTGTCATTAGTATCTCAAAATCGAATTTGTGAGACATTTAGTGTTACGACATAGAGTCATTATAAATGTTAAGTGTAAATAATATGACGCACATTATATGGATTGCTTATGATACACAAAGCTTGAAAACAAACGAATATCTACAATAATATATAATAAAAAGAAATTCGTAATTTAAATCGAAGTGTTGGGTACAGTACGATAGCTAATTTTGGTAAAAACATCCACGAGTTGATGTATGAGTGCAGGCTATGTTTGGGCAGAAGTTCATTTCAACGAACTTTATAATTATTATTAAGTGGTAAATCAAAACATAAAAGTAGTCAACCGTACATTTTAAACTCACTAACTCAAAAGAAGAAGATCTAATATGCGACAGTTGTTAAAATCTTGAAACATTAGTGGAGTGGTGTTTTCGATAAAATTTCCACTTCCAAATTCAATTTTTACTTTGGGTAGAGAATCCATCATTTTTGTCAAAAATGGTTTTCTCGTCTTCCTACCAAATCCTTTAAGCTTACAAATGACATCTTTTGACGTATTGTAAACATCTCCAGCAAGTCCACAAGCCCCACCAATTATAAGGTACGAATTTATGATTTCCATCAGAATTATACAAATGATTAGCACTGGCAATTCAGCAAACTGGATGATTGTATAAATGGCGTTGATTTGCATAATAGATACAACGACCAGAAATTGAACCATGATCTTGCCAGCATGAACCTCATTGAATAACTGAAGCAGTAACTGAACTCTCCGATACAGGTTGGCGATCGTCCTGAATGCATTGCCAGAGCAACCTTTCCTATAATTCAGGAGGCTTAACTGGTGAATTCGGCCGGCTTCAAAAACAGTAAACATTTCGGTTGTATAGTAGACTCCCATTAATGCTACAATGTGCCAAGCAAAGTAGTTCCCAGCCACGAACAAAACTCGGTACAAAATCGTCACAGCCCAAAAATTTAAACCCTTGTCGTTGTGCAAATATACAAAAACATTTGTTGGAAATGTTGGATCCACTCCTGAAACCACTGCTACGAGAGGTGGAAATAGTTTTGTGTTGACAACTACTATCTTGCAAAGAAACCCAATAAGCTTCGTTTTAGCGTCAGCAGTAACCATATTGCCATCTGCGTTCATGCAAAGTTGGAATATTGATAATTTTATAAACTGGATAATCAATTCTTGTTATTGATTACTAAAATTTTACTTTGACTTACCCTTTTTTAATTTTCTATCGAGTTGAATGAGCCCATTGAGCATGGATACCATCAACTTGTACTTCCTATGCAATGTCCAGCACATATATCCGCTTAACATGACGATTCCTGTGATTGTAAATGTCTGAGATTTTCGTGCCCAATCCGCAAGGTTATCATTTTTTACCGTTGAAATAATCAGGCAGGAGGCAGCCATGAAACAAAAAACTGACGCTATCACCCCAGTCCAGCGATATTTTCTTGAGCAATAACGTCCAGCTACAAATTTTTCTGTAAGTTTATCCCACTGCAACGGGATAACGTAAAGCCATGAGTCATGTTGAATGCAATTATCGATGCTTGAAATCAAGCCGGATTCTTCCAGGGACATTGTATTAAAAAAATTTTTGCTTCTAAAGGAGGGAAAATCACTGAAAAATAATTCTTCGTAAATTTAACTAACGAGTATAGCTTCGTAAGTTCCTATCTTGAGCTTTTATTTTCCTCTTCTCCTTTTTATGATACTTGTTGCTTTATGCCAGAGCCAGAACTAGTATAATATTCCACTATTGCCTAGCAAATACTAAAATATTATGAGATAATGGCAGCAGCCTATAAAATATAACACGGGTATTCTGTATAAAATTAGGTTTCCTAATATCAGCGTAAGTCTTCAAACTTGCTTACGGAAAAACATCTATTCTACAACAATTAAATTTCTTGAGTAAGGTATTTGAAAATCTTAATACGACTACACGTAACCCTTTCAATTAATTTATAAGTTTCTATTTAGTTTTGATGTGACCAATGCAGGCACTAGGGATGAACTGAATTCCGCAGACATTGAACCAAGCCCAGATATATAGAGAATCCTACTTTTGATAAAGACAATTTTATGAGAAGGCGCTCAATCAACAATTATTACAACAACAACTGAAGCGAGAGCATTCAGCGAAGTAATGGTTTTACTCAAACTGTCTGTCTGTCCGTCTGTCCGTCTGTCCGTGTGCACTCTCCTGGTCACATACATTGACCGATTTGGCTCAAATTTGGTACACTGGTAGTACTATTCAAGAGGACATCTGGGAATACTTTTCAGCCAAATCGGTCAAACGGTTCAAAAGTTATAGGCGTTAGAGTTCAGGAACTCATCGATTTGGCTGAAACGTATAAGTATACGTAAGAATTGCATAGTATCCGTGTGGATGAGCTTGTGCATACATACGAAATCATTTACTTGTGCATAAATGCAGAATCCGGAATGGAATTCTACAAGTAATGCTTTCACTGCGTTGGTGGAGAGGATTTGGTGGACGTGGGGGAGGGGGTTTGGAGGTGATCACTCAACGCCTTTTTCAGCTACGTCACTGGCCTGCTTACTAGCAGTTTATTAATTAAAAACTCTCTTTCATCGCTTTTATTGGTATTTTAACTTTAATATTTCAATGCAACGTCAATCAATGTCATTTGCTTTCTACAGCTGTCAAATAAAATATGATTTCATCACCTTTCTGTGATGCTCGACTATTGTAGAAACATATAAAACACGTCGTGCAGCTGTCATGGATGGATATATATATAAGAAATATGGCAGTTTGTAGAAGGTAACTGCTGCAAATTGAGCTAGAGAAGTGGTTTTTGATAGAAAATTCGACGGGACTTAGAGCTTAAGCTACATTCACGTTAATAATTTGGATAATGTCTGGAAAATTTAATAATATGTCTTCCGTCATCTCTCTTTTGATGTAGATGTAATCTAACCGGAATCCAGAAAACACGCAAAATAAAGAACATAGAATCGGAGGAGCAAAGTTGTATTTTGTATTTACCTAAGCTATCTGTTAATATTCCTAAGTTATTAGGATAGAAAATTATAGCATACTTACATTATAAAACACAGTAAAGCAAAGGTATGAAGAAATATTATTCACTGGATCCCAGGAGCATGGTGTGAAATGTTTTTGGCAATAAATATTAAATTTTTACTTTGGACAGTTCAGAAAATATGATCTAATTACAATAAAAGCTTTATTTTGTGTGTTTTATAACAATTACTTATGCAAAGGTTCAATACTTAATTTTCACCTATATTCGAATTTATTTTATATTCACTGTCAAAATATAGCTCCATCAGTAATGTTGTGTTTTCTCAAAACTGAATATAATGTAGAATTTGTTTATTGGAAAACATTATTTATTTAAATTGCCTTGAATAATATAACGCCAACGAAAGCAAGTTTTAACTTTACTCGACTAAATTCCTGTCGTTCGAACTAATAAATTATACTTATTTCATTGAAACAGATGGTAACATGATTGCTGGCGATGCTACAACAAAACTTGTTTTCTTAGCTAGAGTTTCATTCTCAACATAAAACTATTTCCGCCTCTCGTTGCCGTAAATACTTACAAATTACGCTTATTGAAAATTCTACGTAAAAATTATATACCAATGTTTTCCTAATTTCACGTTGTCCGAACTACTGGCAGCTGCTTTCTCTTAACAAACTCCAATGTCTCCTGTCTAGGGTTTTATCAAGACTCGAGTAAAGTTGAGAGTAAACAATGCTAAATTGTGAATGTAATACATCTGTTCTCTTGTTACGTCGTAATATCAAATAAAAAAATGTCAAAAAATAATTTATGTTATTTCGAGTAAAACAATTGTGTTTTGTTATCATTTGATTTTCTGAATTTTCTGTTCCATCCCTAAGCTGCCAGTTCTTTGAAGGTCCCGCTGTCAGGTGAATTATGATTGTGAGAAGGTTAATTATTGGTTCCGATTAGCGATTCCGGTTTGTTATCACACTGGGTTTCTGGTTTCACTGGAAAATACTTCCATGTAAACTCAGGTAGCTCAATAATGTAGTAAGGGTTTACAATTTCATGTGAAGAATTATATTAGATAAGATTTCCAAATATTTGAGTTACGGACTATTTGCTCTTTAGATTAATAATGACTATACAAATTTGAATTTCTCCCAATAATCAATGCTGACAAAGCTACTGACAGGCCAGAGTTTTAAACAAACGACGACGGCAAACACTAGCCCTCATTTCATTTTGAATTTCAACTTTTCGTCGTAATTACAAACCCATCAAAAGCGAGAAGAGGTGATGAGAGATGTTATCAAAACATAACCACAAATTTTAATTATCTATGTAATACTCCCAATTGCTACCCCTAGAACGGAAAAGGAGGTCAAATAATATTGTTATTGACAGTCCTAGAAATTCAAATGCCAAGCTAGATGTTTGGCTGAGGTAAATATTTTTCAATATAGATGAAATACGCCAAACTTGTGTAAAATGTTTGATTAAAATTACGCTTAGACCTATGAGTGTCCCACTCAATTTTCGAGCGTCTGTATCAAGAGAAACAGTGCTTGTAGCAAAGCTCTGTATCTGCTGCATTGCATTGACTTGGTGTAAATGGTAAAACTAAATGTAACTATTCTACAGATATCACTAGAACATATATTGTTTTCCAAAATGCTTCTTGAAACCGACTTGCTTTCCAGCATTGACAAATGCATTCGACATGGCTCATTCCTTAACATTATCCCGTTTGAGTGGGATAAAAGCCAGAAAAAATTTGTAAATGGGCGTTATTCCTCCACAAGGTATTGTTGGATGGCGGTGGTCGCCTCATTGTTTTGTTTCGTTGCTGGTTCGCTTTTAATGCTGTCAACTTTGTCAAGCGATCGCGTTATAAATTGGGCCCAAAAATCCCAAACACTAGTCACCGCAGGCGTTCTCTATGTGAGCGGATCCATGTGCTGGTCAGTGCATAAAAACCACAAATTTTATAAAAAATATTATAATTATTCTCAATCTTTAACAAATGAAGCTGTTTTTGTTAGCACAGATGGCAAAATGGTTGCTGCGGACACAACAACAAAGCTTGTGGTACTTCTAAGTCAGAGTATTATTGTCAGCATGAAACTTTTCCCAGCTCTTGTTTCAGTAGCATCTGGATTAGACCCAATCTTTCCTACAAATGTATTTGTATATCTTCAAATTGAGCACAGCTATTTCTGGGCTGTAACTATTCTGCATCGAGCATTGCTTATGATTGGGAACTGTTTTGCTTGGCATATTGTAGCAGTAGCAACAGTCTACTATGTAACAGAAATATTTGCGGTCTTTGAAGCCGGTCGGGTACATCAGCTCAGCATTTTGAATTATAAGAACGGTCACCCTGTAAATGCATTCACAAAGATCGCCATTCTGTATCGGAAATTTCAGTTGCTTCTTCAGTTATTTAATGAGGTTCATGCTGGAAAGATCGTAGTTCAATTTCTGATACTGTCCTCCCTTGTCCAAATTAACGCCATCTACTCCATCATTCGTGTTTATGGATTGCCACTGCCAATGATTTGTATATTGTTGATTGAAATCTTTAACTCGTACCTTGTAACCGGTGGGGTGTTTGGGCTTGCTGGGGATGTTAACAATACATCAACAAAACTCATTAGTGATCTGAAACGATGTGGCAGAAAGACGAAGAATCGATGTGTGGTGAAAATGATGGGTTCTCTCCCACACGCGAAAATTGGATTCGGAAGTGCAAACTTTATTGAAAAACTCACGCCATTGATGTTTCTTAATTTTAACATTAGTCGCGTGGTTGAGCTGCTTCTTTTTAAGCAGTGACTTGTAAGTAAGCTGCATGACTTAAATATTTATTTCACCACTCAATATAAGATTAATGGTTAGCATAAGGCTAGTGGAATTGATTATTGTGTATCGTTATGGTAAATTGCTGTTAATGCCTTCGTTTTGCTGTTCAAAATTTAACTACCTATTGTGTGCTTATATGATCTCAACCCGGCTAAAAGAATTGTGACTTTTAATATGTTCCGAATGCCCGTTTTCTTTAATTTTTTTTAAAAACAAAATAAAAATATTGCTAAATTTACATTGATTAATAGCCGTTAGCTGCTTTTTGTTAAGAACTTATTGAATGTGCAAAAAAATACTAAAAATTAATTTTGTATGATATATTTGTAGTATTCATGACTTGAGGTATGAACGCCCATTCTAGATTTCAAAAATATTTTTTCATTAATAACTTTAATATGGAACCCGTGCTTTTCATGATTTTCAAAATCACAAAACCAGTTATTGACGGTCCTGTTGTCAAGTTCATTTGAATCATGAGAAGGTTTAGTGTAGGTTATGACAATATGAATAGCGAAGTTGAAGAAGAATAGGCTGTCAAAAAGGCTTGGCATACACACATGCATCCATTGGTCAATATTTTCTACAAAATGAAATACCTTATACAGTGGTACCGCAAGTGTTTAAATCCTTGAATTCCTGAAATTTGACACCAACGTGGAATGTATAATTTTCAATGCTCTTTCTTAACTTTTTAGTACAAAATGTTCTAAATTGAATGGGCTTTTTGTTATGAAATTAAAGATTGTCTTTCATCCAAGATAAAATTCATGTTGATCGTGCACGAGTTTCTGAATCTATGGGGAAGTTAACCTCGGTTATCCCTCGCTCCCCCAGTCATGCCACTATCAACTCTTGGTGTAATTTTTTCGTGGGGACCCCGTTTTTGGTATGTTTGCCGCACATCCGACTTGGTAGAATCCGTGGATGTAACTAGTGGCCGTTTTTACTTTTAAATTGGTCATTTTAGTGATTTTTATGCTTAAAACTTAATTAATAAGGGTTTACGATTATCTTTGTTTATTACTGACCCGTAAGTACTTCCCTTTCGCAACTCTGTAACGAACAAGCATGTACATTTAACAGAAATGATAAATTATCCTAATGTAACCTTCAGACCCGATCTAAATGCTCAGAAACAAAAGTTATCCCCACGATTCTAAAAAGGATTTATACTCTTGCACATCTGAATTTTGAAGATGCTGCAGACTTTTCTTTGCCAAGTCAAATCATGTTAACATGGCGCGTCCGAAAGCATAACATAAGAAAGCCCATTCAATTTAGAACATTTTGTACTAAAAAGTTAAGAAAGAGCATTGAAAATTATACATTCCACGTTGGTGTCAAATTTCAGGAATTCAAGGATTTAAACACTTGCGGTACCACTGTATATCCTATATCCTGTGCACTAATCGACAAGCTTCTCTATCCCACAATGTTTCTGAAAAGAGCCTCCAGTACAGCTAGAACAAAAAAAATGCTTATATATTATATCTGAAGGCGATTGGGCTGCGTTTTACTTTCCGGTTGAGGTTCGGTTTAAATGGAGGATAAGATATTCATTTCGCAAAAAAATATGGACCAATTGTAGAAATTCTTTTTGCCAGCTTCTTCCCTTTAATCCCCAACAATTCACCTGGTAATATGAAGGTAGAATTTGTTATTATCTCAAGATAAAAACAACAAATGATATCAAAATACAAATGTTTCATTCAAAATAACAACGATTTTCGACAATTTTTCTTCTATATATATGACATTACGATACAATATAACAGAACAAATATTTTACGTTTGTCATAGCTATGTTTATTTGATTCGGGTTGTGATAGAATCATGATGTGATACGGTGTTACGGCAGTTTGGGCAACGTTAAATATATTAATTTAGCAAAAATTTTATATTCAGTATTGCTTACAGCGAAATTAGTACTGGCATTTCATATTACGCATAATTCATAAACATTTATTTTTAGATTGACTTTATACGAGTTAGTTTATATTACAGCTTGGAAATCCTGCAACTGCAGGTAGCATTCAATCATATTTTAGAGGGGCCATCATACCTTACTAAACTGGATCACAATACATATTAATGGGAGAATTTATATACATCTGAAAGTACTAAAATCACAGACATTATTCAATTAAACTAACTGTATTATTAAGTGATAACTCATAACATTCAGTGTACTTTGAGTTTACTGCAGCTGCCTCTAACTAACGAGAAGTAGGTCCACTATGCGAAAATTATTGAAATTTTGAAACTCTAGTGGAGTGGCCTTTTCGATGAAGTTTGCACTTCCAAATCCAATTTTAGCATGTGGGAGAGAATCCATCATTTTCTGCACACATCGTTTCTTCGTCTTCCTGCCACATCGTTTTATATTACTGATAACATTTTTTGATGTGTTGTTAACATCTCCAGCAAGCTCATACACCCCACTGATTACAAGGTACGTGTCAATGATTTCCACCAAGAGAATGCTAAACATAGACAGTGGCATTCCAGCAAAACGAATGATTATATAGATGGCGTTGATTTGCATCAAGGAGGCAATGATCAGAAACTGGACCATGATCTTTCCGGAGTGAACCTCATTGAACAACTGAAGAAGCAGCTGAAGCCTTCGAGAAAGGTGTGTTACCTTACTGAATGCATTGACGGGTTGACCATTAGTGCAATTCAGAAAGCTAAGCTGATGAACTCGACAGGCTTCAAAGACAGCAAACATTTCCGTTATAAAGTAGACTGATACCAATGCTATAATGTGATAAGCAAGGTAGTTCCCAACCATAAGCAAAGCTCTATGCAGAATAGTTATAGGCCAGAAATAGTGGTCAATTTTCAGATATACAAAGACGTTTGTAGGAAAGATTGGATCTAATGCTGAGGCTACTGAAACCAGAGCTGGGAAAAGTTTCATGCTGACAATCATACTCTGACTTAGAAGGACCACAAGCTTCGTAGTTGTGTCGGCAGCAACCATTTCCCCATCTGTGGTAACATGAAAAGACTTCATTTGTTCACGATTAGGAATAATAATTATATTTTTTTAGAAAGTTTGTATTATGTACCCTGTTGTATTTTATTATCCAATCCAATAAACCCATTTAGCATGGTTACCAGCAATTCGTGGTTTTTGTGCATTGTCCAGCACATGGATCCGCTCACATAGAGAACGCCTGTGGTAATCAGGGCTTGGGATTTCTGTGCCCAATTTATGTAGCGATCGTTTGACAAAGTTGAAAGCATTAGGAAAGAGCCAGCAACGAAACAAAAAAACGATTCTGCAGCCGTGACCCTCATCCAACAATATTTTGAGGATGAATAACGCTCATTTACAAACTTGCATTTATCTTTATCCCATTGAATCGGGATAAGGTTAAGCAATGAGTCATGTTGAATGCTTTTTTCAATGCTAGAAATCAAGCCGTTTTCAAGGAGCATTTTCGAAAAAATATCTTTACGTACTTGAAATCAAATATGGTTTTTAGTTTCGGAATAGGATAATTTATAACAAATTGAAATTTCTAATTAAACAGGTTAATGTAAAAACAAAGCTTTTTCTCGAAGCACTCGTTGCTTTTGATAGAGAGAGTTGGAAATTGGACGGGACACTCATACGCCTAAGCGTAATTTTACTCAAACAATTTACACAAGTTCTGTGTTATTTCATCCATATTTAGATATACTTACCTCGGCCTAACATCTAACTTGGTATTTGAATTTCTAGAACTGTCAAAAACAATATTATTTGATCACCTTTTTCATTCTGCGGGTAGCAGTTCTATTATCCAGGGATATCAGTTAGGAATATTACATATGGATAATTAAAATTTGTGGTTATGTTTTGATAAAATCTCTCACCGCCTCTTCTCGCTTTTGTTGGATCTGTAATTACGACGTACAATTAAAATTGAAAATGGAGGAGGGCCAGTGTTTGCCATCGTCGTTTGCTTAAGCTCATTGGTCTATAATTAGCTTTGCTCAGCATTTATTATTGTGGGAAATTCGAATTTGTAGAATCATTATAAATCTTAAGAGCAAATAGTCCGTAATTCAAATATTTGGAAATCTTATACAATACAATTCTTGACGTGAAATCAATGAAACTAAAAACGCTTAGATGTCAGAATAAACTGTTTTTAACTCAAATTTGATGAATTAACTTTTTATAAGAACGTGCAAGGAAGCATTTTATAGCAGAATTCCCTCCTACATTATTGAGGAACCATAAAATTTTGAATTCACATGGAATTATTTTCCAGTGAAACTAAAACCCAGCGCGATACCTAATAGAATTGAACTCTTTTTGCACAATATCCCCTTCAGACATAAAATGCAACCACCCTTGCCTAAAAACTGTGGGGAAGGTATTTCAACTGTAGAAAATATTGACTAACCGAAGTATCTGTGTACGCCAACCATTTTTGTCAGCCTATTCTTCTTCACCTTCGCTACTCATATTATAATAACCTGCAATCAACATTCTCATGATCAGAATTCACCTGACAACGGGACCTTCAAAGAACTGGCAGTTTAAGGATGGAACAGGAAATTCAGAATAACAAATGATATCAAAACACAATTGGTTTACACCAAATAACATGAATTATTTTTAACATTATTTTATTATATACATTATTACGATACAAGAGAACGGACATTACATGCACAATATAGCTTTGTTTACTTTCACCTTTACTCGGGCCTTGATAAAACCCCAGGTCGGAGACAATGAAGTTTGGTAAGAGAAAGCAGCTACCAGAAGTTCGGGCAACGTGAAATTAGAAAAAATGCGGTATTATATTAAGAAGAATTTTCGATAAGCATAATTTGTAAGTATTTTTGGTCATTATCTTGTTTTAAAGGTAGCATATAAGTTAGCACTCAGCTAGTTCAATTTTAAAGCAAATACCAGTTTCAGCTGACTTACTCTAAAGGTACATGATATCTAAATATGCAATTTGTGAAGTCTTTTCACTCATAAATCATAAATGTTCAATTCAACTACTTAAGGTCCCTATTTAAACAGAAGCAGATCAACTACGTGACATATATTAAAATTAAGAAACATTAGTGGAGTGATCTTTTCTTATGAACATATATAGAGCTCTGCTAGAGGCACTGTCACATTTGGTAGAGACACTTGGATAGTGGTCGGGATTTCCCAGTCATAATCGTCATTTTTAGACCTGTCCAAAAATGTGGTATAAACCACTAAAATATGTATAACGATATGTACTTAAAAACGGCAAAATATGTGGTTAAATATGTGGTAAAAATTGGAGGAAATTGTACTAAAAATACATTTTTAAGTCATAATTTTCCCAAACAATAAGTTACTTTCCATTTAAAGGGTTGTTTTCACCATTTCTGTAATAAAAATTTAGGAACAATGTACTCGATGACATTGGAAAGTCAAAGTTTTCCTCCAAAATACATTCCTTTGTACTTCAATGTTTGCTTTTCACCATTTTTTGTAATATTCCATCGTAATTCAATAATTTAACTTTAAAAGATGGGAATTTATTTACTTTTAACACATTTTTTAATAAAAAGTGGACAAAAACTGACAAAATATGGAAAAGTAGCGACAAAATTTGCGAAAATAGAGAATGGGATGAGTGCGGATGAACTTTCCTTTGCTTATGCTGACCACCCGGTGTGCGCATCGAGGTTGATTTTGTTCGTAGTTGATAGAGCTTTTCATTGTGAACAAAGTTTGCAGGTTTAAATTTTCGAAAATTGTTCGGGTGCACTTTAAAAAAATTGGAAAGTGTGGAGCTCGCCGCCAGCGTCACACAGAAGTAAAAAAAAAGAGTTTATATTTGACAAAAAGAAGACGTGGCTGTTCTTCAAAAAGGAGGATTTCAAAGATGATGCAATCAACAAATGGATAAAAAAGGATGGAGAATCCGATGGAACTAAACTAGAAATCCGGAGTGCTCGTGACCCTAAGATAATGACGCCAAAGTAGGTCGTGGCTATATAACGCCTGTATCAGCGACATCCTTCAACTTCCGGCATTCTAGCGGCCAAGAAACTAAAAATGAAGGAAAAAAATTTGTAGCATTTTAAAGTTCGGAAACTGGGGATTCGTAACACGACAAATAAGAACACATCCAAGCAAACCAGTTCGTAGTCGGGTCTCTTTATGGAATATGCACCATTGCTGTGCAAAAATTTGCTAAGAAATATTGTCATGATGGATGATGAAAAATATGTCATCCAGGACAATTCCCAACCTCCATCTAGGCAATATTTTAATTGCACAAACTCTAAACTTGTTGCCACACCTCAACAAACAAAAGTTTCATCCAAATTTCCGAAGATAAACTTAGTTTGGCAGGCCATGGACCAATTTGGAACATTTTAGATGCCCTTCATATTTCGGGGCACCATGACCGAAAACATTTACTTGTGGCAGCGATTCAACAAGATTCTGATTCCCTACACCTAGGAGCACCATTAAATGACCCAAGTTGTCTTCTGGTCCGATTGGCCTTCGATTTATTATCCAAAGTACGTGCCGACATTTTTGCGAGAAAATGTGACTTTGGTGGAGAAGCACAAGAACCAACCCAGCGCCCACCAACCTGCATCCAATAGAAAAATTCTTGCCACTATTTCAGAGCCACTAACTTACCCTACCGGAAATGCCCAAGATCCTTCACCAATACTATATGCGCTGGGAGAAACCTTCATCGGAATTTACGAAGTCTTCCGGTGCGAACTTCATAAGAAGCCTGAGGGAATAGATCACACACGGGGTCAAAAATGGTCCTAATTTCACTCTTTACTAAGTTGTGTAGCTTATTAAATTTGCTACAAAACTGCTGTAACTGAGTTTATTGTAACTGCTTTGGCTTAAAATAAAATGTATTTATATTACCATCCGTACTCACCGTACCTATTCTCTAGCCAAAATATGTTACTACATATGTATGTGATATGTGGTTAAATGCCAAAATATGTGAAATATGTGGTAACAAAGTGGGCTTAAACTACTCCAATGGTCACCAAACGTTCACATCCAAAGTTTGGCTGCAGTCAAATAATTCATAAGAAATATGTTTTTATATGCGTTGGACAGGACTAGTCATTTTACATAAATTTACACAAGTTTTGTAGTTTTTTGTGTCATCAATTTTTAAGTATATTTAACTCAGTCAAACATCTAGCATGGTATTTGAATGTCTGGGACTGTCAATAAAAATATGATTTTATCACCTTTTGTTTCTGCGAGTGTAGCAGTTTTCTACGGAAGCGTATTTGCGAATATTACATGAAACAATAAAAGTTTTGTCTAGGTTTTGATGACATCTCTCATCGTCACTGCTCGCTCTGTGTGGGTCTGTAATTACGACGCAAAATTAAAATTGAAAATGGAGGAGGGTTGGCGTTTGCCGTCGTCGTCTTTTTAAGAACTTTGGTCTATCATTAGCGTGCTCAGCAATTATTATGAGAAATTCAAATAAGTAGAATCATTATAAATTTTAAGAGCAAATAACCCGTAACTCGAATATTTGGAAATCTTATCTAATACAATCTTCATATGAAATTATTGCAAACTCTTTCTACATTATATAGCAACCATAAAATTTTGAATTCAAATGGAAGTATCTTTCAGTGAAACCAAAACCCACTGTCATAACAAACAGAATTAAACTGTTTTGCAAAATTGGCATCAGATATAACATGTAAGCATATGGTTTGTTCTAGCTGTGCTCTAGGCTCCTTGCCTAAAAACGGTGGAATAGAGGAGTATGTCGATTAGTAGATACGAAATATAAGATATTTCATTTTGTAGATAATATTGACCAATCGATGTGTGTGTGTGTGCCAAGCCTTTTTTACATCCAATTCTTTAAATTCGGTATTCATATTACCATGACCTACAATTAACCTTCTCATGAATTATTTTTTTTAAATGGTCAGAGGTTAACTAAAACTTTAGTTTAGTACGTGCGGCAAAAATGAACCTCTCTCTTCGTTTTAATATTTTATACTCCATCCATTGACCTTGAAACATTTATAACCTCGCCGGAGTTAAAGTAAACGCATGTCTAAATAATTTGACATTGTCCTACGTCTTCTGACAGCACTAATCGGGGATACTAAATGTTTGATTCTACTAACCTTATTACTAACGACAAGTGGTGAAATAAATAAATAAAGTCATGCAGCTTACTTAAAAGTCACCGCTTAAAAAGAAGCAGCTCAACCACGCGACTAATATTGAAATTAAGAAACATCAATGGCGTGATTTTTTCAATAAAGTTTGCGCTTCCGAATCCAATTTTCGAGTGTGGGAGAGAATCCATCATTTTCACCAAACATCGTTTCTTCGTATTTCTGCTACAGCATTTCAGTTCACCAATGACTTTTTTTGATGTATTGTTAACATCTCCAGCAAGCCCATACACCCCTCCGATTACAAGGTAAGTGTCGAAGATTTCAATGATGAGTATGCTAATCATTGGCAGTGGCAATCCATCAACACGAATGATGGAGTAGATGGCGTTGATTTGGACAACGGAGCAGATGATCAGATATTGAAGCATGATTTTTCCAGCATGAACCTCATTGAACAATTGAAGAAGCAGCTGAACTCTCCGATAAAGGTTGGCAATCTTTGTGAATGCAGTTACAGGGGGCCCGTTCTTATAATTCAAAATGCTGAGCTGATGAACTCGACCGGCTTCAAAGACTGCAAACATTTCCGTTGTATAGTAGACTGCTACCACTGATACAATGTGATAAGCAAAGAAGTTTCCAACCATAAGCAGAGCTCGATGCAGAATAGTTACAGCCCAGAATATGTTATCTATTTGTAGATATACAAATACATTCGTGGGGAACATTGGATCCAGTGCTGATGCCACTGACATTAGAGGGGGAATCAGTTGGATGGTGATTATAACACTCTGACTAAGAATGGTAACAAGCTTTGTCGTCATGTCGGCAGGAACCATTTTTCTATCTGTGCTCATACAAAAATAAACTCTTTATTGCAAACATTTACACGATCAGAAGTAATTATTAGGGTTCCACAATTTATGTAAATACTTGTTTTTCGAATGGCAATTTTGAAGATCGTGCGAAGCACTATCGACCACTGAGCGATTGAACCACGTAGCAAATCCGTAGCTATTGACATGCTTCATAACATTTAGTGTCAAGTATAATGGAATTCGATGTAGTTTTGTCCATAATATAATTAAAATTTTGGTTACTAAGCTGACCCTATCGGGTCTAGTTCGAGATTAGAATTCCTATTTGAAAAAAGATCTGTGATTTCCTGTTCTCTGTTTTTTCTACGTCTTGAATGTAAGTTTCAGCAATTTTCATCAAGCCGATTTGACAAACGAAGAGCCCATAGGTAAAAATTACGGAAATTCTCACTTTGCAGCTAATTAAGAGCAATTTGAGGTAATATCTTTGGATTAAGCACGGATATGATTTAAAGGGTGGTTTCAAATGGAGTATCAGGTGTAAGAAAGCATTGGTTAAAGGTGAAAATAAAGTCTCAAATAAAACGATTAAAATAAAAGAAACAAATAAAAATTGTTAACGAAAGGCAAGAAATAAGAAGTCTCATTGCTATCAATATGCAAGGAATAAAATAGGTCAAAGACTTAAATCATAATTGTTTTTTTATTGTATTCCTTACATATTGAATGCAATGAGACTTCTTATTTCTTGCCTTTTGTTTTGTTCTTTTATTTTGGGTTGTCCTATACAGAAATATTTTAGATTCGTACGAATAGATACATTTGAAGTCATTTAAGACCAGTTAAAAATACTTATTTTACATATTTTGGCATTTTCCGACATAAAAACTATTTTTATGGTATAAGAGGAACTTTTGAGTGCAAAAAAAGTTTTTCAGATCAGAAAATGAAAAAAGCAAATTATATTTCAAATTTTCACATTTAAAATTATGAAAATTTTGTTGTCTCTAAAAATCGTTGTTCCTCAACATGAATTGAAAGTTTGGTTAAAAAATTGAAGTAATGGACAAAATTTTAATATAATATTTTATGCAAAATGGGTTTAAGCATATTATGTTCTTATAGGAAGAATGAAGAATCATTTATAGCTGAATAATTGTGCTGATTTATTACCATCAAATTATTTAGTGAATTTCGAAAAAAATAACTGCATATTTTGCCATTTTGACTACATATTATTCACCTACATATTTTGCCCCTTTTATCATATATTTTGTTGAAACCTAGTAATTATATTGTTATGTAGGAAGTTTTGATTTACCTTGTTGTATAGTATTATTCAATTGAATAAGCTCATTTAGCATAGGTACCAACAATTCACGTTTTTTATGCAGTGTCCAACGCATGGATCCACTCACACAGAGCATTCCTGCGGTGACCAGGGTTTGAGATTTTAGTGCCCAATTTGTAGAACGATCGTGTGTCACTGTTGAAAGTATTAGAAACGACGCAGCAACAAAGCAAAACAATGAAGCTTCCATTCCCGTCCAACAATATTTTTTCGAGGAATATCGCTCATTTACAAATTTTTTCTTACTTTTATCCCACTGAAACGGGATGAGGTGAAGCCACGAGTCAAGTTTAATGCATTTTACAATGCTAGAAATCAAACCCGTTTCAAGGAGCATTTTCGTAATTTCGTGTTCGTAAAACTATATCTGTACGTATTAAACAAAGGAAAACCAATACTGATTGAATACTGTTTCTATATTTCAAAGCTGAGTTAACGATTTTTATTAGTAGCACTTCAATTCGGTAGCTGAACTGTTTTTTAACAGAGCCTGTTCAATATGGGAGATGAAAGGGTGTAAAAAACGCCTAGCAAAATCCTGGAAAGTTTATGCTGCAATAATGTTTTTGTTAGCTATGTGAAATCACACAGTAAGTAATAATATAAATACGAAGAATAAGAGATATTTAGACATTGCTGCATGACAAACCGCAAACGTTTATACATGAAATAAGTAGTTTTTTGCTTCGGAATAAAATAATTTTTAATAAATTTAATTTTCTAATACAACAGGTCATTGTAGAAGACAAAGGCTTTTCTCAGAGCACTGTTGCTTTTGATAGAGACAGTTGAAAGTTGGACGGGACACTCACATGCCTAAGCGTAATTTTGCTTAAACATTTTACACAAGTTTGGTGTGTAGTTTTTTTGCATCCATTTTTAAGTATATTTAACTCAGTCCTCGCTTTTGGCGGAGCTGTAATTACGACGTAAAATTGAAAATGGAGGAGGGTTAGCGTTTGCTTTCGTCGTCTTTTTAATAACTTTGTTTTGTCATTAGCTTGCTCAACATCGATTATTTTGAAAAATTCAGAGCTAAAGAATCATTATAAATCTTAAAAGCAAATAGTCGGTAACTTAAATATATGGAAATCTTATCTAAACAAATCTTCACATGAAATGAATGTAGCTATTTCCAGCATAATTGAGCAACCATAAAATTTTGAGTTTACATGAAAGTACTTTCCAGTGAAACCAAACCCCAGTGTGATAACAAACAGAGTTGAACTCCTTTTGCACAATATCCCCTTCAGACATAAAATGCAACTACCTTTGCCTAAAAACTGTGGGATAGGGAAAAATAGGATAATGTAATTCAATTGTAGAAAATATTGAACGATCGATGGATTGTATGGCTTGTTGGCAAATTGAAAATTTGGGGCATGTTGGCAAAGTCGAAAAAAGGGCTTGAACCAAACCTTTTGAACAATGGCAAAAGAACGAATTCATCGATTTGAATGTTGGCAAAGAAATATTTAATCCTCATCAAATACATTTTATTTGCAACAGTCAAATTATATACATGTCGTAGGTAGGAATCATCCACACAAAGTACAAAATCCACTCTTGGAAGGAAGATAATATTACCACGTTTTTCTTTAATTCTTCCTTTGTATTGGATGTTCGTAGCGTATTATTTTCTGAATGGTTTTTGATTTTCCGTAACTTATTCTCACATTCACTTTGTTGCTTTCTAATGGCAAACTGGGGGTTAACCTGGAATCAATTTTATCAGTCATATTACTTGAAGTTCTTGGTATCCCATCATCACTAACCCGTTCACAAACATAACATTATATACCTTAGTTTTAAATGGTGTTGCTCTCAACAGTATGTGTGTTAACCTATACTAACCTAACCTATTTAACCATGAAGTAACCTGAATTGCTGCAATGTGAAGCAGCCAACCCAGATATGGATACTCATACCAAAAAAATCATGCAAATGAAACCGAGGGAAAAGACGTATTTCTATACTATTTTTTGCCAACATGCAAAACTTTGGATTCATACGAATGTTCAAATTTGCCGTCTTCATAAAGTTTAGGAACTTTTACCATGTTGGCAAATTTGCCAACTCAGAAAATCGCTTCTTTGCCAACACGCCCGACCACGAATCGATGAATGTGCTTATGTCAGGCTTTTTTGACAGCCTAGTCTTCTTCAACTTCGCTATTCATATTATCATAACCTACAATCAACCTTTTCATGGTCAAAATACATTTGACAACAGGACCGTCAATAACTGGCACCTGACATTTTTAACATTAATTTGTAAGAAATGTTTAGGGGTTACGCTGGGGTTAACTAAAACTAGTAGGTGCAACAGAAATGAGCCACTCTCTTCGCTTTGATGTCTTACACTTCATCCAATAACCTTGAAATCTTTATGAATCACGCCGGTGTTAAAGCATGCGTGTCTAAATGACCCCGTTACCGTTAACCGAATTTGAAAATCATGAAACGCACTGGTTCTAGGTAGCATTTATTAATGAAAAAAGATTTCGGAAATCCAGAATGGGCAGGTACACCTGAAGTCATAAATACCACAAATAGCTTATAATCTTATACCAAATGAATTTCTAACATTTCAATATAACAACGGAAGAACAGCCATTGTTGAATGTGAATGTAGCAGTATTTTTATTTTGTTTCGCAAAACTTTAAAGAAAACGGGCATTCGAAGTACTTTAAATGCCACGATTCTTTTAGCCGGATCGAGATTAAATAAGCGTAAGCAACAATAGATAGTTAAATTTTGAACTGTAAAACGTAGGCAGTAGCAAAAACTTACCAGTTACCATAACAGATTTAATTTGAGTAATGATTCATGGGCAGCCTAATGCAAATAAAGTTCAATCAACATAGACATATTCAATTAAGAAAAGGGGACAATATTAATTTAATAATCAACTCACGCATAACAATCATATTTCCATGTGTATATCTTACAAAGATATTTGCCAATTATTACAACAATTATTGCAACAAAATATTATATTCCATCTGGCGCTTGGTATTTTTCTTAGTACTTTCCATATTCTCCATACTAAAATGGTCTGACAGAATTTACCCGTTTCAAATAACGTTTGTCCAATTTCAAATGTTGGTGGTAAAATTTAATGTGCTTCTCATGTTTTTCACAGAGTAGGTTATTATTTTAATAGCTCTCTCAAATAATGAGTCTTTGATTTCATTTTGTCAACATCTTTTACCTAGACTGCCACTTAAAAAATATCAACTTACGATTAGCTTCTTGATATATGACGAATGAACATTTCATTTCAATTTTAAAATGTTTATAAAATTCAGACGGAAAGGCTACGCTCAAACTACGTATGTATGTAGAAAAGTTTCTACGGCATAATTACTATGGGAAATTCCAACCAATTAATTTGTGTATATGCACATCAAAATTATATAAATAATTTCCTTATGACGTAGAATGTTATTATTCAAAACTTGTATTTATTAATATGAATGAGATTTAAATGGATTTCAATATGAACATATTCACCAGAATTATTCACCAAGTATTTTATATGCTTTTCAAGTATATTTCAAGTTTATATTTAAAAGTATTACAGATAGACCATAGAAAGCAGTATTGTGTAGAAGCCAAATACTAATGTGTTAAATAGACATTATTACCAAGTTATCATATGATTAATAAGATATTAAACTACATTTTTCACTTTTGAAAACATTTCACTTTTTGAGGAAATCATAATGAATGAAATTTGTGACGATAATATTGAGTCATGCTCTTTATTTCAGTAAATCTACTCTACTTATAATATCGTTGTAGAATATTCCACACGGAAAATATACATAATTACTGCTTAACGAGAAGTAGCTCAACTACGCGACAATTGTTAAAATTAAGAAACATAAGTGGAGTTACCTTGTCAATATAATTTGCACTTCCGAATCCAATTCTTGCGTTCGGTAGAGAATCCATCATTTTCCGTAAATAACGTTTCTTCGTCTTTCTTCCAGATCGTTTTAATTTATTGATGACATTTTTTGACGTATTGTTAACATCTCCCGCAAGCCCATACGCCCCACCGATTACAAAGTAAGAATTAATGATTTCAATGAGAAGTATTGTTATCATTGGTAGTGGCAATCCATCAAACCGAATGATTATGTAGAAGGCATTGATTTGCATAAAGGAGGCAATGATCAGGAAGGGAACCATAATTCCCACAGCGTGAACCTCATTGAATAACTGAAGAAGCAGCTGAAGCCTCCGATAAATGGTGTTGATCTTAATGAATCCCTTGTCAAGGTGACCATGTGTAAAATTTAGAAGACTGAGCTGGTGAATTCGACCGGCTTCAAAGACAGCAAACATTTCCGTTGCATAGTAGCTACCCATCAATACTATAATGTTCCAAGCAAGGTAGTTTCCAACCATAAGCAGAGCTCGATAAAGAAAAGTGGCACCCTGGAAAATAAAACCTTGGCTCTTATTCAGATATACAAAGGCGTTAGTAGGGAATGTTGGATCTAGTGCTGAGGCTATGGCAACGAGAGGCGGAAATAGTTTCATGCTCACAATTATACACTTGCTAAGAAACTCAACAAGTTTTGTTGTAGCGTCGCCAGCAATCCTGCTACCATCTGTTACAATACAATATTTACAATTAATTAGTTCAAACCTAAATACAAATTAATATTTATTTTTAAAGAGTTGTAATATACCGTATTTTATTTCAATATCCAATCGTATGAACCCGTTAAGCATAGATATGATTAATTCAAAATTCCTTTTCAGTGTCCAGCACATGGATCCACTCACATAAAGAATGCCTGCGGTGGCTAATGACTGGGATTTTTGTGCCCAATTGGATAACCCATCGTTTGTCAAAGTGGAAAGTATTAGAAAAGAACCAGCCACCAAACAAAAAATAGGTGAAGCTACTCCCATCCATCCATATTTTGACAGGGAATTGTTCCCACTTTTAAATTTTCCATTCTTTTTATCCCACTGAAAGGGGATTATGTGAAGCCAGGAGTTGTGTCGAACACAACTTTCGATGTTTGAAATCAAGCTGGATTCCAGGAGCATGTTGCAAATTTATTCAATTACTTTTACTTAAAATGAATGAGGTGAGGGTGAGAAAGATTTTTTACAACTGCGTTGTCATCCCAGGTCTTCCTTTTATTTTGTGCTAGTAGCTCCCTACCACAACTGATTAAATTGATGTAATTAAATGATCAGGGAACGAGTAAAAGGAAATTTAAGCAACCCGTTTTCCTTCGAGTCATTTTACCCAAATACAAACTTGGCGAGATTTTTCAAATTGTATTGTTATTATAAAAGGTATCCATAAAATTTAAATGCTATTTTGTTTCGCACAAAACTAGAATTAAACCTAAAATCTTGCAACTGTTAATTGTGTTTTTGGGCATAAAATAATTTTCTTCTCATAATTATGAATTAAAATCCAGACAATTATTGAGAATTCCTAATGACAGCACTTATTATTTGCTGTCATTAAGAATTTCTTATATTTTGGCGTTTCTTTTAACAATTATAATGAGAAGGCTTTTGAGAATAAATATACGGTTTCTCAATCAACAATCTTATTCATTTACCATGTATTTTCAAAATCAAAGGAAAATTTCAGGTATTAAATTGTCACTTGCTATAACTAGTAATCGTTGTCCATTACTAGATAATGTCGTTCATTTCAATATTGGGAAATTGTGTTTAGGTTTATTGTCCACAAATCTCCACTTTGTAAAACCTCCTTAAACCTTGAACCTAATACTAACTTGGGTATCAGAAACTGTTCAAACTTTTTGTACGGATAACTTGCCATAAGATAAGTACATATTCGGAGTTTTAGCTGGTTCGTCATACACTGGCGAAAGTTGTACTATCAAAAAATCGAATTCGATTTTCACGTCATAATTAAAAAACTGCTTGTTCGATTTGCTCGATTTTTGCTTTATTAGACTCGGAATGAAATTTTGCATGCAGCCATTTTTTTTATTTTTTTCAAAAAAGCACCACCTCACGGCAAAAAATCAAAAATTTAAAATCAGTGTTAAATACATTCAAAATTTCGTAAAACTTATATTATGAAATTTTGAATGTAGTTTTGCAACTATCCCCAACAAAAATATAATATGGGATCTTATAGGAAATGTGGAACCCATAAGAGTCTACAAGAACCTATATGACTATTGAAACAACTTAGCTATAGACATATGTGATTAAAATATCCTATCGTATCTTGTAGGAACTTATATGCCAATTGAAACAACTTAGCTATATGCAAATATCAATTAAATATCTTATCGTCTCTTATCGGAACTTATACGTCTTAATGTCATATTGGCGATTTTGAGTCTTCGTTCTTACTCATATGAAGCTCACGTTACCCCTGTGCTTAGTCCGCGAGTGAGCATCGCAAGCAAAAGTAAACGGTCACAATTGGGGATCTTGTTTATGTTATATTAAGTTTTTCTGAGTTGAGTTTTGAAGTCTCAATCAAACAAATTTTCGATCTTCAAACAGACAAGCTTCGTGATGGGCCTCTTCTAAAACATTAAAGATTAAGTAAGACTAAGGTTTTATAATATAAAACAACATTATATTGACTTTGCTACTAAGTTTATTGTCTCCTAAATTCTGCATCTCCAGTAGCGGAAACATATGTTCTGCTACTGGAGATGCTAGACCTGCATTAGATTCTGTTCGAAGGAAGGTCATTGAAGGTTGGAGAAGAAAATTTATAAATTAAGAAGGCATGTTGAAGCCTTTAGCTAGTAACTGCATAATTTTATCATTGTTTTGACAGGTTACACCTACACCATATCTACATGTGGAATGCAGGAAGTTTGGAAATGCAAACACAGTTCGCCCGATTCCCAGTGACACAAAATCAACACATGTAAACTCGAACTGTCGTTTAAACATTCTATTCTTTCTAATAAAACACTAATTTTATTGAATTTAAAATCTGTTTGTTAAGTTTACTGTATTGTCATAACCATTTAAATCATAATACAATGCTTAATTAATTAAGCAGGCCAAATAGTTCATATATGCATGAAATACAAGTTCCGATAAGAAACGAATAATGTTTTACCGATAAAATTCTTATAAGATTTGATAGGAACTTATCATCCACTTGTCTTATAGGTTCTTGTAAGATCTTATTGGGAATCTCCTATAAGACATGTGTGTAGGAAATGTTGCGCGTTCCTTACACGCTTGGCATATATGACACTCCCCATAAGAATCCATAAGATTTTTTTGGTGGGGTATGGGCTCAAATAAACTGATTACAAAATTATAAAACATAATTTAAGGAAAAATGCACCATTAAACGCTGATTTTAAATACTGGAGTTTTTGCCGCCAGGTGGTGCTTTTTGACAAAATAAAAAAATGGCTACATGCAAAATTTCATTCCGAGTCTAATAAAGCAAAAATCGAGCAAATCTAACAAGCAGTTGTTTAATTATGACGTGAAACCCAAATTCGGTTTTTTTAGAGTAAAACTTTCGCCAGTGTATGACGAACCAGCTAAAACTCCGAATATGTACTTATCTTATGGCAAGTTATCCGTACAAAAAGTTTGAACAGTTTCTGATACCTAAGTTGGTATTAGGCTCAAGGTTTAAGAAGGAGTTACAGCACTTTAATCTTCGTTACGACTTAAACTTTCATTGACATTGACATGCCACATTCGATATTGAAATCTATATCAAATTTAATTTAAAATAGATACTAAGCGAAATCATATTCTTTCAAACTGTGAATTATTGGAAAATACTTCTAAGTTGTTTACTTGAGTTGTTGTTTTAGTTCAGTACCAAAACTGAGAAGATTAACCTTTTCGGTGCCAATTTAATCACTTAAACTTTTCATTGACTACTATATAAAGTATCCATGAAACCTCACTTGTATCCCAATATATGTGTCATGTGCCATTACCCATCACAACCATGAAAATTCAGCCACCACGAGCCTTGGCTCCCAATTTTTTTCCGTAGAGATTTTGAAATTTTAAGCTGATTATGATGTTAACCTAACATATATTGATATGCAAAGCAACGTAAAATTATTTTTTGTTGAGAAATCATCTTTT
Organism: Orchesella flavescens; assembly: GCA_964034955.1. Lineage (NCBI taxonomy): Eukaryota > Metazoa > Arthropoda > Collembola > Entomobryomorpha > Orchesellidae > Orchesella > Orchesella flavescens. The sequence goes on along the minus strand of OZ035954.1, from coordinate 39,323,581 downwards.
TAACTGCCTAGGCAAGCATAAACAGTAAAAGCAAGCACTAACATTAACCGCCCTAGAAGGAGCCGATGTCCGGAGCCTCAGGGTCAGAATATAAACCTCATCATTATATTATCAAATCAAACTTGTAAGTGAAGGCAGAACTAGAAGCCTCAAGTAGAAGCTAAAAAGAGTTGACAGATAGTTACAAAGATTCCACCGTTCAAATAGGTTTTTAATGAAGTGAGTGTAGAACAACCTGTCTGGAAGTGGATTCCCAGCTTCAGTTACATTAGCTTAATCTTATAAGAAGCCGGACACGTCAGTATCCGAGAAGCTTTCATATATAAACATTAATTGGAGAGAAAAAAGTTGGCGAGAAATGCTTTGTTTGCTTTAGATTGAAAATATATTTTATGAGAACGAAGTAAATACTACATATTCTTCTTCGGTAGTCGTTTTCCTGCAGTTTTCTTTCAATTTGAGGTTAAAAAACATTTTTCAACCAGTCCATTGTGCAAATACGTGAATCTACATATGTGCGGAAAGCCATTTGAGATGACATCACATTGATGTCACTGTGTGATATTGGGAGCCAAGGGAAAATTTTGATTGAGCACCTATGTGGTGTAATTGGGACTTCACGGCATGGAAACGTGAAGCATCAATGTGGTGCGTTTGGGAGTATAGTAATTTTAATTGTAGTCACCACAGTGGTGTCCATTGGTAGCCAATAGTTTTGTGTAAAAAAGCACCACTGTGGTGTATTTGGCACTGAAAAGGTTAAATAATGGATATAATTAAGTTATTGCTTAAGAATCCGTTGACGAAGAGGTTTTGTTTGCGAAATATTTTGGTTACGTGTCAATAACAACTTATAAACTTACGCGAAATGTTTTTATGGTGCCAAGTTGATACACAAACATCCCAATTTACCATGATGGCAATTTTAGTGTTGGAGAAAAACAAGATATCGAAAAGGATGCAATTATAGTATATAATCATATGTCTTGATATCTAATGTTAAGTAGAGTATTTGGTCCAGCATTATTCAATTTGAATTCAGGAACCAACCAGCCAACTGCACAATTTCCTGTTATTTTATTTCTTTATGATTTGATGTAAAATCATTGAAATTAAACCTCAAAGTTTCTGGTTTTTTGCAGTTTCTTTCATTCTTCCATTTTCCAACACCAATGCAATTCTTGTTTGGATAAAATTTGCCTACCTAAGGAAGTTGCTTGGTTGAATATTGATGAATGAATCAACATTTTTCTTTTATTTTCAAAGTGCGCCCGTCCAGTGGATAGTGGAAATTTCCACCCCGGATGAAAGGGAAATTTCCACCAAATTTAGGGTGGATAAAATGAACGGAATGGACGAATCGGATAAAATTTAAAAAATCAGCTATTTAAGCGTATGAACAATATAAAAATAATAGAAAGTATTCTATCATCAAAAGCATGAAGTTTTGTCACTAAAATTGTATTGTTTAGGGTCTAAATTCTACTTTCTATATCAAGCAATCAACCCTATGTGTTGGATTACGTACATTTATCTTCACTCATGAACCAACGCATGAACCACAATAATAATGTATTATGGTACACGTTATTCAATTTCTTTTAAGAAATAGTTAAATTGAATGTAGTATAACTTTTCAATTCGATTACATCTCGTTCTAATTCAGTGTAAGGTTAGTTATTTACTCTTCAGCTGTACAAACCCGTCTCATGATTTACATTAGTAGCTTATGGGGAATTCAAATTTGGCTCCTCTGGCACGTGATACTGTCCATTTCGTCCGTTTTAACCACTTTTTTCCGTTTCGTCCATTTCTTACTGTCCACCCAAAAAGGGATGGAAAATGGACTTTGTTTACTTTATTACCCTAGCTTTAGCTGTTGCATTTTGGTCTCTGCTCTGCATAGTGATTGTAGTTTAAATCAGAACCACTTGAGTTGAACCAAATGCATTTGCTTCAATATATATATATCCAAGAGACCTCATTCTATGTGTCCGCCAGCTGTGTATTTGGGACTGATTAAATATAAAATTGAAAATATACATTTCTCTCGAAAATCTGTATGTTTTTCTTTACAATGATGATGAGAATGAAAGCGCTATCAAAAATTTCATCGTCAAAGCCAAAATAAAATAAACTATCACAATAATCGTACGTTACAGTGAGAATGACAAGTACGAAGCTAGTTTTGAAGTTTATGTACCTACTAACGTGAAATGGAAGCTGGCTCTGACGATGTGAAACGTTGCTTAAAAACTTTGCTACATGAATTCAGGGCCCGTTTACCAAATGGGATTTGCAGGAAGTGAGGGTAAATGCTTCTTGTAATGCTGCTTTACTTTAACACTCTCGAAAAATACTTTCATATTGATTGTTTTAATTGCATAAGCAACGACAAACTTTTCTTTATAAACAAACAACAAAGAATTTAAGAGAAAAAGTAGCTATGGAATTCCATCGGAATAGTGCAAAAGCAATGATTCTACCAGTACAAAATCGTAAGTAAGTATCGCTGAAAGCAATAATCCTATGATGCATGATGGTAGACAAAAGGAAATGATTTTATAGACATACATACATAAACCGTAATAAAAAAGAGATATTTTGAGAGATTCAACTGCACTTGTCTGACTTTTTTATACCAAGCTGGGATTGTGAGCTTTAGAGTGCACTTTCCTCAGAAAGGACACTTTGTGAATTTTAAATATAAAAAATAATTTGCTCTATGTCTAAATCTATTAATAGGGCTGCCTGTGCCGGATCTAGAAAAAAGAAAAAGTTGTCCAAGTCACGTTTCTCCCTATTAGAGAAAGCTGGGAAAGCCATTCCCAGAAAAAGAGTTGCACACCGTCCGCAGTAACTTGAAAGATACTTAACTAGTGCGGATTGTCACGTTTTTTTCCTCTTATTTTTTTATCAATATAAAATAGTTTAATGCATATTCCAGAAAGAGATTTGTCTTAAAAAAGCAAAAAATTAGTATGAAGATTAAAATACATCAATTCCCTAGGGATCCCATTTCACTTCACGAAAAAAAGTCTGCCATGTGTGTAGTTCACTCTTTCTGTATCATTTACGTCAAAATTTATGCAGACATCAAGGACATGTGTTACGTTACATGTTTCTGTTTCTCCGATATGATATCGATTATTTGCCAAGATTTATTACACAAATGTTACTCACTCAATTTTTACATACTAAAACATCAGGCAGATTAAAGCTTTGTAATTCCACATCTATTTGACATCATATCAAAATGTTACATGATAACTGTCAATCAGAAGCTATTATATTATTACAAAATACATTATTTCACATGAGATCTACTTATATTATGCATGTATTCCTTTTGAACTCGACCATCTTTTGGAATTTACTCCCAGCACTGGGAAAACAAATTTACTCAATTCAGTCCCAAACATCTATTTTTTAGATTCTGTTCACATTTGTAAATGTCAACCATACTTACAATATGAACACTATCCAAGAATATAGTGACATTTTATGTCCAAGTTTTTGATATATTCCATCAAAGGAATTACCAGAAAATTTATTACTAAATTAAATGCAGATTGAGATTCAGTATAACAAATGTAATAAAAAAAATTATTTCAAATAAATGACTTTTGTAATTGCAATCATATTATTTTACACATAAAAAAGCTGCAACATTCACTTTTTTCTTTATCTGGTGTATACTTGTAGAAATTGAACATAAGATCGTAGATACTCTTTCTTCTCGTATGGAGTTTTGTGATGTAGTTCAATAGCTGTCGTGCTGAAAGCATTAATCAAAGTGACTTAGCGGATTTAGTTTTAGTTTCACCTAATGTAATGTGATGAAGTGTTTGAGTTGTGCTTCTAATTTCATGTTTCCTTATACTTTATAATACATAAAGTATGAGGAATGACAACTCAAGTGGTAAATGCCACCGTCACTTTCATTTTTTGGAAAGATATAAATTTATCTACATTCTGTGTATTTTTCTGTCAACATCATACCCATCATAATCCCGTTTACGGCTGGTGGAAGTTTTAAATGAAAAAATGTTCCTAAACCTTGAAACCATTTGATAAAAATGAAGTATGATTGTAATTGAAAGAGCTGAATACAAATTCACCATCACATAAACGAAATGAAATGTCGCGTCATCTCAGGTTTCGGAGTAAATAAAAAATTTATTTGGTTTACCAAAAAATCTTATGTTCATCTGATGAAAGGAGATGGGAGGAATAAAATGACGCTGAATGTCACATTTTTATACCTAAATGAATTAAATAAATTCTTTGAGAAATTTTCAACAGAATCATTGTGGGGAACTCGAGATGATAAAAGATAAACTAATAAAAGTTAAACTATACCGGTGCTAGGTGTTTATCACTGTTTTGAATAACATATGGCGAGCACAATGTCTCAATGTTCTTGATACTATAATCACTTCCCCTTTATTCGAAAACTGAAAGCAGGTGCAGGTGCACTTTTATCAAACCCGATTGGACTCAGGGACTGCTTCGTTATTTTTAAAAGATGATATGAAGTTTTTTGGTAAAGTATTTCCGGTTTAAAAATCCACATTGGATTGAAAAGTTTTGAACACGGATGTAAAATTATGATAATTATTTAATAGTACATAAAAATATGGAGCTACAAAAACAAGTTGCAGCTTTCCTTCAAACCGAAACGGATGATATGATTGTTTATTGATAAAGAAAAAAATTATTGAAAAACCTACTTTTTGCAAATTATTATTTATTGTTGTACATTTTCTGATAATAAAATGCTGAATATGGGATCAGTGCCAATACTTTATTATATGATAGAACATGTGCCCCTTTATTTTACACACCCAGACATTAAACTTTCGGATCATTAAATGATTTTATAAACTGGAACAAGCATCAGCTATCACTGCCCTTCAAGATTCGTGCAGTCGACATTTGGCGTGACAATGGTGCAGCTTGTTACGAGACGAGGTATATGTAATAACGACTAGCCTCAATAACTTTTAAAAAGCGCATATCATCGATGAAACGGCTATAAAAAAAGGCTGTACCAGGTTTTCTAAGAAATTGAATCGGACCAGTTCACCTTAAAAGAGTTTGCTTTTACTACAAGCAAGCAGTGAACAATAAAAAGTAGTTTATCCAAGCATTAAAAGAGGATTATTCCCAAAAATGAACAGCAAGAGCTTGCATATTACGTTGGTTTGCTTCACTCTTCATTATTTATTCCCAATGTCAAACCAACTGCATGTTGCAGCCATATGTGCATTTTACACTTGAGTTTGAAAGTGAATATGAAAATGAATTTATGAAACAGAGTGAAAGCCCTTTATTTAAAAGTCTCATACTCTCATTTTGTCAATCGGATAAAAACAAATAAACAAAAACATTCAAGAGAATTCTCATGCATTAGCAGCTTTATGCTATTTTACCAGACTTCAGTCGAACCTTTAGTTTCCGGGTACTTGGAGCGATTCCAATTAGAAAACTCATATAGTAAAGCCAAGCTTTATGCAATTTTGCTATAATGCTACTATGCAGAGAAAGTTTGATAGATGATGCAGGACTTTGTTATCATACATTTGGTAAAAATTTATTGAAGCAAAACACTGGAATTTTGTAGTTTGCGTAAGAATCGTTTTCCAGAACAAATTTTGCATGTCAGTTGGAATTCACTGAAAGTTAAAGGAATGTTTCATATCATTGGAATGCTAGCTATATACCAAGTTAGGTGCCCTACCTTCAGTATCAGTGGAGCTGCATAATTGAAATTTACTTACTGGAGCTTCCCACATCCTATACAATGATAGTATGGCAGCAAAGCTTCACAAGTCTCAAGCTTGTGTCAAAAAGACATGAAATACTTTCACCATGATTGGGATTGTATTTTTGGTTATGCGGATAAGCAATTTTTTTGTAATCCGAGCCTAATTTGCCTATAAATCGAAAGGATAAAGAAAATGGATGTTGTTACGTTTTTATAGACGACTTGCAGTATGCCAGATAGATTGGAAGGTTTAAAACAAACTTTACCTAATTTGCTTACCAAATGGGATTTGAGGAAACAGGATAAAGATTCTTTGGGCTGCTGTTTGAAAGATCTCCAAACGTACTTCATACTGAGCTGAACTTTTCAGTGGGAGGAAAAATAAATTGTTTGTATATAAGTATTATCAAGAAAGTAGACAAAGTGAGATAAATAATAGTTATGGAATTCCATTAGAGTAGTTCAAAACGGATGATCCGAGAAAAACTAAGTCAGCAAGTTTAGTGGAGGAAACCCTTATAATAATATAAAAGTAGAATAGTTTCATATATGTGCCCAAGAAACGCTGCTATAAAGGAAAGAGAGATTTTAAATAGATTATGAGAGCACTAATCTATTCTGTATCTTACGTAACGTGTAAGCTCCACTACACGATTCTCTTATCTTAAATAGCATAAATTATGCTTAAATATTCACAGAGAAAGCTTGGAAAGTCATTCCCCAAAAAGGAAGTTTGACACAATGCACATACTTTTTTCTGAAGTACTACATCAAATTGTAAAAAGTATCTCACAATTGTCGCTTAACTTTTAGCATTTACATAAACTTCGCTAATGTTTCAAAACCATTCCGGAAAGACGTTATAAATTTCACGACGTGATATTTCTTTAAATGGATAAAAAGAGTAGAGATGCAAACTTGAAATGGAAAACATAACGTGACTGTAAGTTGGAGTCAATGACTGGAAGACAATATGATAGTACGGAATTCCTGTTGTCGAACAATAGTTCTAACTTTCTCCTGTACTTTACTTGATATCCGGCGTGTAGTCTGAGATATTATTTTGGAATGAAATGCTATATACAATATGTCGCAAAGGAGTTTCTCATGGAAAATATCGATCTCAACTGGAACCAAGTGTGGAATTTTAGTATTTTCGGTGATATCGTGAGTTGCTAAATGTAAAAAAACTACATGAAATATAGCTGTTGTGTACATAAATATAGTAAAAAAATATAGATTAAATGTTTCTTTGCAAATTTAGAATATAAGAGTAAACTTGAAAATGATCAGTTCATTTCTGATATTTTGTTTTATCCATTAATTACTCACTCATTTACAAGGTTTATCCGATGCGTCATTATCCATAATGAACTTTCAAGGAATAATTACTAAATCTTTGTGAAAATTTGATGCTCGTCACTTTCACTCTCTCCATGCATATTGTATGAATATTTGTATTTACCCGATAATTTACTTTCTCTTCATGCATATTTTTATGTATTTTCCTTTGACGTTCTACACAAGTTGAAAAATAAGCAAGGAATTCTGTTAATCAAATATTTTTTGTGTGTGGCATACAAACATATGGAGTCTTAAACATTCGTTGATATTTTTAATAGCTGTCTGACACGCATGCTACAAGCTTCATGGAAACTTTTTTTATTTACTCTCAAGAGTACTAGCGTACTAGTGTGCAATTATTTTATTTTAGTACTTCTAGAAATTTCAGCTGTTCTACGTTTAGACATCTGCAGCTTTCAGTGCGCAAGAGTTTTATAGCATTTAATTTTAGTTCTGCCAAATTTAATGTGGTTGATGAAGCGTTTGAATTATAACATGCTAGTAATTTATTTTATCCAACATTGGTATTAAAATTCGAAGAACTGAGTGACAAAACCACCTAATCGTCCTGCATCATTTTCTCTCGAAATATTTATTACAAATTAAGCCAATCACAAAACCGTTTGACGAAACAGAAGTGATAATAATTTGCAATTTGCAGCCCATGATTCGGAAATTAATTTATACTCATCGACACAAATATTAATATATGAAAATCAATGATAGATATAGCCTACACCACATCAAACACCAAATTACAGATTAAATAATAACAGTTCCATTGTGCACTAGGCAATTCAATAGAAAATGGTTACATCAAGCTTTTAAATATGTGGAAAGTAGCAATAAGTTAACCACTGGTTGTCTCCTTTAAATCAAAACCCACACCAATATGCCAGAAATGACGCACTGAAAATTAGGAGAGGAAGATATACACATTTGTATACATGCAAAATTCTATCGTGAAATGTTTCATATATGGTGCCAATACTTTTCCATTCCAGATGGTAGGATATGCGTGTGCTTATTTATTTCATGAAACCTTCAAAATTAGTATGCCTGGTGATTAAATGATTTTGTGAACTGGAAGAAACATCAGCCATAATTACTGTCGGGCTGTCGCATTGACTTACTGAGAAACCGTGTTTCAAAGGAGTATTAATATAGAATTTGACGTATCGTGACTAGGCAAAAATGTATGCCTCGTTGGCAATAAATTTCATTGTATGTGAACTATTTCTAATAAAACTTTGCGTTTAGGAAGGAGAAAGACTGCAAAACGCTTTTATCATCATGTGTCAACATATATGAGCAAGTATTTTTCATGTATCTACTACAAAAGTCTCCACAGAAATGTCTTTCATAACAGAATAAACCATGCTTTTCCACACAGGCAGGGGATATTGCATCATTTTTGCAGAAAAGAATTTACTTTTCTGTAGACAAACATGGTACGCAACAAAACTTAGTGATGTCAGAAAAAAAGGGAGGATTATTGCAAAAGCTTGAGGTTATTCCTTTGAAAAACAAAGTTTGTTTTACTGCCAGTCAGCTTTCTTTATATACTCATAAAGCGAATCCCATTTTAGCTCTTGAAGTTCTGGTTGAATTTGGTAATGAAGTTTTGAAATAGAATGAATGTACTTTTATTGCCAACTTTTTTTTTAATTTTAGAATGAAGATCCCCCTTTCAAATGAAGTGAATAATATGTTTCATCAACCTTGATGCCTAGATGTATTGAAGAGTAGAAGGTGCTCGTATAATTTTAGTTGTTATAAACGAAACTGTTGTCGTCAGAAATTCGGAAGTGCGAACTGGCTACTAATCAATAGCACTAATCATGATACAAAATTCTGAAATTGGGGAGAAAATGAATGGTTTTCATTGTGAGTGCATTAACCTTACCAATAAGTTGCTACGACGGTCCTTGCCTTCGTGCTATTTAAAGGACCTTAAGTAAACCTTAAGTTTCCGGTTTCTCTAGCTCAATTCCAGCTAGAAAACTAATTAAGCCCAAAATAATTCCAGTTAACCATGGCGGGGGCATTGTAAGTAAAGAGCTGAGAAAGTCTGATAAATATGCAGGATGTGGTGTTCGTATTTTAGTATAGAAAATGTCAGGATGGAATTTCCTCCTTTGGAATAAAATGAAGGGGAAATATAGTCACCAGAATGAATCTAAACCTAAATGGCTAACGACAATGGATGGTTACGAAATCAAAACGGTATACGTCAACCCAACGATTCCTGTGGGATGGTGGAACAAGAGAAAATGAGATGAGAGCTGAGTCTATCACGACTCATTAGTGGAGATGATAAATGGATCTACATAATACGATGCTACACTTTCAAATTCAATGAATCTCGATGGGGCTTTATTACTTTGGAATGCAGCTCACATTGCCTGCCTGTAGGAAAATAGGATGGCTAAAACAAGCTTTAAAGTAATTTTTAATCTATAACAAAGTACAGAACACGTGTCTCTTTCCATTTATCAAGTCGCAAGGGCATATGAACTTGACATGGTGATGGTTATGATAAATGATAACTTCCTTTCTATAAATGAAAATTTTTAGCTTTCAGTTGAGTGAAAGCATCTAGTTGCAACTGCATGTAAATTAGGTCACATATTTTTACTTTCCATTTGTTCTCCTGAAAGCTGAGCCGGCCTTTTAAAAAGAAATGTTATCAACCAAAAAGACGTACTTCGTATCTACATGCAGCAAAGTGTGAAATGATAAAACTGATGACAAGCAAAGAAGTTTATTCAAACGCAGTCACTAAAGATTTATTCTACGAAATAATTTTTCTTTGATCTCCAAAATGCTTTAGCAGCTCGTACAATAAAAAAGAAATAAAGAAGATGAGAGCGGAATAACTTAATCTGTATGCTTATTAAGTAGCAATTTTTGTTTCATATTAAGAAAGTTTTATTTTTGTCTGTATGTCCGTCAGTCTGCCTTATCTAGAGCCTGATGACTCGAAAACGGTTACACTTTTGGTCATACTTTTTATATAGGCACCTTAACTTGCTTAGGATGTACACTCATAAGAACATTTTAAACTCGACCTACTGAAAAGTTACTATACACAAAAATGAGCTTGCATAAAGTGTTAAAAGATTCCAAACTTTTGGAATAAGGATCGTGACATTTTTCAATTTTTTATTTCCACCAGCAGCCAATATTACATTATTCATGTTGTAGTGTACTTTTTCTAGGCCCTTGATTCGTCACTTCCAATGGTGACAGTTGCTGTGCGTGACTGAAAAAGCGATTTATAACGAGTTTGCCAATTTACCAATCGAATGTGCTTTCTCAAAAACATTTGTGTGACTTTAATAATAAAGGAAGGCAACTTTGATACTTATAAACAAGCTGAGCGCAAGTTATGAATGTTATGATTGTGAACAATATCAATAGTTGATAGAGGTTATTGTGTGAGTCGACATCTTCTCATAGTGGAATGTTAAAAAGGATCAAAGTTAACAAAAACGAAGAGAAAATTTAATATTTTTATACCTTTCATTCCTTCAAAATGTCACGTAAAAGGTTTAAGTAACACTCATCATTCTATTTTTTACTAGAATTTGAAGGTGGCCTACAAGCCCCATAAACTCTGCTTTATCCGTTTACACGTGTGCCGTTTACAAGTAAAAGACGAATGTGTTAAAGAAAAGTAGTCGAATGTTATGCTCATTATTCCGTGGGAAGAAATAAGATGCTTGTTTTTTCAAAGATTACGGAATGTATGCAAATTTTTTTGGAAGGACAGCTACAAGCTTTTTCATTTAATTTATTACTTGCCTTTTCCTTCGTTGTATTAAGTGTGAAAAGGATACCACACATTAGGTTTCTAAGAGATGAATCGCCAGTGATGATTTTATTAAATACATCATTAAGTCGAGTGGGAAAAACTTTGATGTGAAATCTACTTCTTTATAAACAATATTGTAAATGAAAGCATCAGCTTTCCCCTCTTTGTGTAAAAAAAATCCTTTCGCTACATTTCCAATAAAAGCAATACTAAAAACTGAGAAAGAAAGAGAAATGAGTGTACTTGTTCAAACTTCAAGGCAATGACAAGATGCAATTTTTCCAGACTTTCAAGCCACTTATTTCATGGATGAAGACATTCTCCCGTCACTCAAAGAGGTCAGTAAGTTGGTTGCCTTAAATTGAGCAGAAAACTATGTATTATCCATATATTTTGGCAGCGCCACACCACCACAGCTGTCCTAAATCTAATGCTAAATTCGGATTTATCAAGGAACTTTCTGGAAAGCAAAAAGCCAGAATCGGGCATGAGGAAATATTGCCAACGTGCTATAATTCTAAAACGGTTACTGTTATTCTTGAAATCTCGATTATAATTCACAATGGCATACGTATCGGTTTAGTTCACCGGTTACATCAAATGAAATCTGAACTATCAATAAAATATGGGTTCATGTCAGGATGATTTTCAAGCAAAAGGAATATAGCTACGGGTGGCTGCGAAAAGGCATCTTTTCCAAAAGGATACGGTTTATGTCTCAAGTCAAAAACCTTTCCTTGACTCATACGTTGTCCATAATGAAAGTAAATCCCAAAGACAAAGTTTGGGGAGAAAATCAAAGGACTCCCCAGACCTTTCCAAATGAATTAAATTTTTTAGCCAGCTTCTTGTGCACCAAGCTTTACTATGTTGCTGCTGCTATGGGTATCCTTGGGTTCACGTCACTTGCAAGTTCGCAAAAATTATTAGATTATTTTGGATTCAATGTTTTTGGTTTCGAATTCTAATCCAATATATTTCAAAAAGGAATAATATTATGAGACGTTATATAATGAAGATACGAAGAAGGCCTTCAACCTTTCATTTATCTTTCAGGTCAAGTGAACAGGATACGCTATTACTCGACAAAAAAGAGAGAAATAATATTTCTGTATATAAAATACATATTATAGCTTACTTTGTGAGCGAAAGGAAAGAACTTTCCATTAGAATACATGAAAGCATCTTTAGAACTACGTTTTCCTTTTCCAGCTACTTGTCACTTCCCATCATTCCCCCTTTTGAACAAGAGAAAGGTTTTTTGGCAGGAAAGACCCCGTGTCATTTTCACCGAATGTTTCCCGGTGCTGCTATCAGTACCCTTTTTATTTTGACAGTAACCAGAAATGTGAATGCTGAAAAAATGCCGAAAATGGCAAGAGTTCATAAAATAAATCTACAAAATATTATGCTATGGTTATTTTTGGCTTGTCAAATGAAGCGTTCAAAAATATGCAAGATTGGAGCTCAAATTGCATCAGAGAACCAAGTCAAAAAAAGCAATTTTCTGAGCAGAAACACAAAGTTAGATCCGCAACTTTTAGTTAAAATTTTGTGGCCCTCGTGTCTTTGACTGGTACTGAAACACCACATGCATCTCATCCCGAGATGCCCCATCATCTCATGCTTCTCATAAAACCACAATCCAAACCCAAAAGAGAAAAGAGTCTATATAGAGCTTCAGTAGGAACCAAAGAAAATATATATTAACATGTTAATATATATTTTTTTGAGTAGGAACATGAGCATGCCGCTCTCCTATTTACACAAATACACTCGGTTCCCAAGTGCAATGCTTTTTCAGTATTCCATGTAGTGGGAGTATCCGAGAATATGATATATTATTTCCTAAATTCTGTTTCTATTTGAAATGTTAATGAACAAGATTCTATGTAGGAAAGCATAAACCATTTCATAAAATGATTAGTGCAATGATAAGGAAACTTATAAAAAGTGTATCTCCATCACAATTTCCGATGCAATGGTAAGCCTTCAGCAAGAAATGAATGAAGCATTCCTTTGTCTCTGTTACACAAAAAAAACGATTCTCGTTTGTATAAATTTCAACTTCCTGGTTTTCAGCTAAAGCAGTAATCTAACTTTTCTTTGCCAAACATTTCTTTAGGAAAAAAATCATGTAAAATCTAATTAAAACAACACAGAATGTGAAACAAAAATTATTCAACTGACAACGTTGTAGTTAGCTGAAAAGGACATTAAGTGTTATAGGTAAGCGGTGTTTGAAATTATGTAATTTTGACGGTATAAAATCACAACTTTATATTAAATTTTGTATACCGATCTTATTTGCTCATGATTGAACTTTCTCAAGTGTGAAACAAGTAAGGTTCTGAATTTTTATTTTAAACCAAACGTTTTCAGTTCCTATTTCTGAGGCTTTTTGTATCTTTGTCAGATTTTCTGCTTTTAACTGAGTGAGTGTAGTCAAAAGAAAAGTACAAGGAGCAAGTTTTGACGCGCAGCAAAGTTGATCGTACTAATTAGGACTCTCACTCATTTAAAAAGCGCCAACAACAAATAATAAAAGGAGTTGGTTGGATGAAAGGTAGTCTCTTATTAATAATTGAATACTCTTCAATGCGTTTGAATAGCGAATGTTGGGCATCGTCTTTTTAAAAGGTGAAAGGACGAGTGCTGAAATAAAATTACACTGGAAGTACCTGTTTTGACTGAAATAATCACCATCATTTAATCCAGCGACAATTATTTATTTACCTTTGAATTACAATTTAAATACAATAACAAAATTTATTTCTTCACTCAAGAGTTTTATTTTCTCATATTCGCAGAAGCACCATCAGTCTCGCTTGTTAAAAGTAGTTTTCGTACGGCGTGTTGAAATATTTTTATCCTGGAGACACATAAATTGATAAAAATGAAGTTTTAAAGTACATCAAAAATAACAAATTTATTCATCATAAGGTAAAGTTGAAATCTTACAGAAACAGACACAGGCTTATTACCTGAAGCTGATGATGTACAATATTCTTAATACAAAATAAAACAAAATCACAGAAAAGCAACGCAGATACTTTTGAAGTTAATGGTTTCTGAAGTAGAACATAAAGTGGAAGCATAAATGTCTCATGTACATACATATTACTTACGGCTTCGAAGAGCGTAGTCGTGCAAGCTCTTTCCTGAACTTGACTTTCATGGCATTGTAGAGAATTGGATTGATGGTATTGCACATTTGGAAAGGACACAAAAAGCCACTTAAAGTTTATTACTCGAAAAGTTTCATGACAAAACTAAATGCTGCCAACAAGGTTAAATTATGCTTTGAATGACAAGAAACTTTTTGCCAGCATTTTTACTACTTGCATTGGGTTTGATGACATGTAATATCAGCACCAATGCTACTTTGATTTCAGATCTGGAGGATATTGATAAGCTTGCAAATTGTGGGGTATTAAGACTCTGGCCAATTTTGAAATCGAGGAATATGCAGAGAAGAAGTGGAATCTGTTAAAGTCGAAATCCTGATATACCTTGAAAAGTACAATCAAAATAAAATAGATTATTCTACACAAACAAAACTTATGTTATTGATGTTGGAATATCTCACCTTTGTACGGTGAAAGCAGCTTCATATCACCCCAATTCCACTCACTTCAGGAAGATTATAGCTAACGATTTTTTGTGGAACTGCAGTAACCTACAAGTAAATTTGGCGCCTGCCAAATACCTTCACAGTAGCTACATTTACCTCGACCTTGCCACTACAAACACAAAGAGCATTTTCCAGTAGTACATGATGAATAAAGTGAAGTCTCAGAATGCCCGGTCAAACTACAGTAAACAAGTTCCATCACATCTCAGCTTGAGATATGAAACAAGTCTGAAGATGCAATGGGAAAGTGGAGAAAATTTCTTCACTTTCACATTGAAAGTCAAGGACATTATTGCAGCCCGTTAGCTCGCCATGAAGAAGCTTGCTCGCTCACGCTAAATTTGTTGCAGAATGCTCATAAGAATAGTACTTCCAAGAAATTAACCTCCCTACCAACCTTAGAAAAATGCGAAAGTTTGGGCTGCCTAACCACCACTATTAAAATCGGAATGTATGAGGGACTGAAAATAATGTGAGTGGCTACAAAAATACTAAAAAATGATGACTATGCATCTCCATCTCCAACAAGTGAACATCTCTGTTCACTTGTTAAGAGGAAAAATGAGGGAAAAATTGTCGACAGAATAATTATAATTAATACAATTGAGAATATTGAAAGTGAATAATTGTGGTATTTATTTCTCTCCAGTTTTCCATAGGTTCACAATGCATTGAGACTTTTTCTTGAACAAGGGAAGGGAAAGCTAATAATGTTACTGAGATAATGGGGAAATGTGAGAATCTGGAGAAAGTTGGTATTAGATGTATTAAAACATCAAAATGCATGAAAAGCACTTATTTATTATCACAAAGTGTGAAGTGCACTTTAGTTAAGTAAAATATTGAAATTACCATTGATTTATATTAAGACCTCTGCAAGAAAATAGGAATCAAATACAATTAAAATGACAGACAACTATTTCAATAAAAGTAGGCTAACTGTTTGATTGATACACATATCCAGCAATACCAACGGAGTGAGTTCATCAACATAGTTGTTGTATCCAATGTATGACTTGAGAGGTTTAAGTGACTTTAAAAATCGTTCAATCCATTTCTTTGACTTCGTAACCATTACTTTAGTAAGCACAAGCTTTTTTACCACCACAACAAGCCCACTAGACTCAGGATACACTTGAGACAATGCAGTTGCATACACCAGCAACCCGACACCAGCGTACTCTGCACCAACAGCAAACATAAAAAGCTGTGGTTTTGATATTTTAGAACCCAGAGAAATTATTGTGTAAAAGCATAAAATGAGTGCTACCATCATAATAACTATGTTTGAGACAACAAGATGATCCTTTTGAGCCAAGTTATTGTAGCGGCTCAATATTTGAATTTGTCTGTATTTCATCAAATTTTTTTCATATTTCTTGGGCGTTGTAGAAAAGCTTTGTTTTATATATTGCACGTATCTTCGCAGACAATGAGCTTGCACAAGGGAAAAGTCAAGAGAAAGTGCAAAGGAACCTGCCCCGTCAACATAAAGCAGGTAGGATATAATGCAAATAATTATCAGCAGAATGACTGAGAATAAAGACCATTCCGTATTTAAACCTGGGTTGTTGCAAGCGGGAATGAGAAAATATCCCAACGTAGCGGAATTGCATGGCATGATCCATCGAATGATTGCATATGGTCCTCCCATAAGTGAACCAAATCCAATTCCACAGAGCAATATAAACTTTACCACTTGAGTTTCATATGCTTTTGATATTTTCATCCCAGGACGAGTGTCTAAGAAATGTTATTAATTTAAAAAAAAAAGTGAAAATAAAATAACTTTACGGGAATGTATTACCTTTCAAGTTTCCTTCAAATTCAAGAAACAGGTTGAATAGCTCAATAAAATTTTCTCGTCTTTTTAAGACGACCCACTTGGTGATTCCGTAGGTAATAATTGGAGAAATGTAGAGTGTGCCTTCTAGTGTGATTTCCACTGGCACTTTACCTGCGTCGTGAATAAGCTGTATCCACAATGCAAGTACAAAAAATGTGTATATGGATGTTTTAAAAAACTCCCATATCAATTTAGCCTGTTTGGTTGGAATAATTTTTTGCATTGTGGCACAATATGTAAACGGAAAAGTGCCTTGTAATTGTTGTAGATGAAGATAAAATTTTAAGTAGGCGATTAAATTTTCCTTCAGAAACATAGTGCAAACTATTGTCCAAATTGTAATAAAAAACTTTATGTAGTTTCGTAGCTAAAGTAAAAGTGGGAACGTAGACGGTTGGATTTTAAAGGTATTTTAGTAAACCAAAAAGACGTATTGATGGCTAATGCAATGAAGTGGTATGAAACACGAAACGAAATCAAAGGATAGGGGTTTATGCACTATCGTCATTTATCTTCAGAGTTGCAAATGAAACTGGACACATTTTACCTGGGGTGTAGCCAATTTCCACGTTCAGTGGGGTATACCATCGTCATGTAATTAAAAATTTAGTTGTTTTCAGCAAGACGCTGATGGATTAATTAACTATTACCACGCCGTTACACTGTTTTGTCAAAACAACTTAAAGTTTAATTTGACCAACTCCGCTTATGGAGAAGGAAATTTTTATGATGATACTTCAGTATGGCATATTTCAACATACATTCCATTATCAGCATAAAAGGCAGACGGTAGATGTATTATTAATCAGACTTGTTAACATGGCATGTTGGCAAAGGCGAAAAATGGCTTGAACCGAAAACCAAATCTTTTGTGCAATAGCGAATATAAATGAAATCCATGATTTGAATGTTGGCAAACAAGTAACTCAACATCATCATCCAATTCATATATAATAGGAGTTATCACGTCAGCAAATATTTTTCTTTAGAAATATTTCAATTTATTAAGTTAC
The DNA here is from genome assembly GCA_964034955.1 of Orchesella flavescens. NCBI lineage: Eukaryota > Metazoa > Arthropoda > Collembola > Entomobryomorpha > Orchesellidae > Orchesella > Orchesella flavescens. The sequence continues at coordinate 39,306,157 of OZ035954.1, read as the reverse complement.
ACAGATAATGAGCCTGGATTATTTTTTTCTATGGAATGAATTTTTTTGGTAAAGACTGCTCACAAAGTTTATAATTACAAGAGTTATTGGCAATTTTATTCTAAACTTTCATGCTAAAATAGAAATCGGAAACAGTATAAATCAAAAAAATAAATAAAATTATTTCCGTCTTGTAGGATTTTATGATAAACTGTTTATCCACACAAATTTGAATTCCACTTATTGAATTCAACTTGATGTAAATACATATATACAAACTTTGGATAAATAATGGAACAAATTTGCCGTCCTCATACTTTTTTTAGGAATTTGTATAAGGTTGCAAATTTGTCAACTCGGAAAATTTCTTTTTTGCCAACACGCCAGACCACGGCGTTGTTTCATTGTATGGAAAATAACTTGTTAAGAACACATTATATTTTTACGAAATCAGAAGTTCGTTCGTTCGTGTTGGGGTTTGGCGAGCTTATTATTTTTTTGAGCCATAAAGAGCTGTATGTAGCATTCCAAATTCTATAAATCCAGTTCTACTTAGCAAGTTTATCAAATTCATCAAGCATTTACTGACACATTCCAAATTATATTGAAAGGCAACTAAGATAATTACGACTCATTGAAAAAATTTGATTTTTTTATTCGGAGAACACCGAGAGAAATGAGGGTATGTGTTACGAACCACTTTCCTAATGTTACCAAAAAGTAGATTTTGTTCTTGAGCTGCTCTTGAGATTTCATTCATTATTTCTATAGTGGTTTCACCACCAACTCATTAAACCACCACTTAAATGGTGCCGCATTAATTCATCATTACTTAGGCTGTAAGTCACGTTTTATACCATCAACTATTCGAGGATATTCGTGCCTGGTAATTTTTGTAGTCATAGGCAATCTTAAAAAAAGGGCGATTGATTTTTTCTCAAGACACATATTGCAAACATAAGTTCCTAACTTTAATGAAATAGATTAATATGGTTTCATAGCGTAGTAAACGGCTTGATTTAAAAGATATATTTAGCAAAAAATGACATGCTGATGGCTAATGCAATGGTGTAGAAAAGAGGAAAGGAAATGGCATCAGGATATCGTCATCCGATTAAAAAAGTCGGTCTTCAATTTGACGCTGATACTCAGATGACGTGGGAGTACAAAAACAACTAAATTATTAAGTTGGTCCGCTCGGTTTATGGAGAATGAAATTTTCATAATGATATTTCAACACATATATGCCATTATATATTTTTAAAAGGCGAGGTAAACGTATAATTGAATCTTGATTAACTGCTGGTTCCACCACTTCATCGTAGGAAAATTGTCTTGTTAAAAGCATATTATATTTTTAATGAAGTACTCAGTTCGTTTCGAGTTTTTGTGAGTTTAATATGTATTTTTTAAGTGACTAGGGGCCACATTGTATAGCTCAATGGTAAATTCAAACCCATTAAAGATTTGACACATTCCAATTTTTATTGAAAGTTAGGGCGGATGAAGACTAATGCGTTAAGCATACATAGTTTCAGAAAGTGAGAATCATAAAAATTAATCGTCGAGTTACATTTTCCAGTGAACATACAAATTTCTTGAAAAGATTAAAGAAATTTACCAAATTTACAGTTCAGTCCCAGACATCTGCTTCTTGCATTTTTTTCATAAATTTCAAAGATATATATTCTGAACACAAACATAAATGAGCTCTCCAACGATAATATTGATGATTTTATCTTGCGTTTGAGACAAATTTCGTTAAGTGATCCCAGGAAATGTATTACCAACTTGGGCATACATATGCAAGTTCTCTATTTTTGGTGCATATTTTTAAAGTAAACATAATATAAACTATACTCTTTCTCAAGTTTGGGATGTAATTCAATAGCTTTCGGGAGGTCGTGCTGAAAGCTTTATGAAATATAGCTTTGTTCAGTCAAAAGTGCTTGTGATTGTAAGTAATGTAGAAGTTAAGCGGATTTAGTTTTGGCTCCGCTTAATGTAACGTGATGAAGTGTTTTGAATTTTGTGCTTTATTTATTTATTTATTTTTAATACACATAAATTATGATGAATCACAACGCAACTGGTTAATACCCCTTCGTTTTGATTTTCCGAGACGTTTACCGTTTAAGGTTGATAGAAGTTTAAATGAACAAATGCTCCTAAAAATCGATACGTCAATCTGATGAAAGCGTGGGAGGAGAAAGTATGACGCATTTTTGCCTCACTAGAACCTTAAAAGTAACATCCATTGTAGCTTTTTGTCAGTAACAAAATAATGACAAGCGAAATATTATTTCCGTTAAAAGCCGAATAAAATGTAGTCATATGATAGGATTTTGTTTCAACGTTTTTATTGACATTTGGAGAGCACCATGCTCAAACATGCTTTAAAAAATTATGGTTAAAATCGTTCGTTTTCACTTCGTTGTGAACATGTCACACATCCAAATGGTCTAGCTGCCTCTGGCAATTTGTTTTTCATAATATGAAGATAAAAATTTTGGTGCCCAATTTGTTAGCAAATTGCATTTGTTTCATTTTTTCGAACTTGGTAATTATTTAATAGACGAGTAAACATACTGTTTTTTTTTGGAAAAACATTGTTTGTGCTAATTCTAATAATACAATTATATTATGCTCCATCAGGCCAAGGCCAATACTTTATGTGCTCATTTATTTCAAACACCCTTTACAATTAGATTTCCTGATCATTAAATGACTATATGAACTGGAAAAGGCATTAAAATTCAAGTGCTTCAAGCAGCCTGTTGGTATGTCTTGCAGAGAATCTCTGCTGCAAGGACATCCTACGTGGCGTGATGATGATGCATTTGTTGTTATGAGGCATACATAGCATTAGTGTGAATTATTTGTTATATGTTCCAAGCATACATATTATCGTAAGCTGAAAAAGGGAAGGCTGCATCACGTTTTTATCATCAACACGTAAGCATAGTCAGTGTGAAAAAGTATTTTTCATCACGTTATTTACAATAAAAGTTTCTACAGCAAGCTTATTCAGTCTTTCGAAATATAAAGACACGGGTTTTCAAATTCAGGAAATTGGATGGGATGAGTTGTACTGAAAAGAGTGTGCGTTACTAGAGGCAAACAATGAGCAATATATAAGTTACTGATCCAAGCATGAAAATGGATTATTCCAAAAGCTGACGACTAGAAACTTGTGTATTATGTTAGTTTGCTGTCACTCTTCATTTGTTCATCCCAAACCAATTGCAGCCATACGTGCATTTTACACTTGCGTGCAGTTTTGAAATGAATGTGATAATTAATTTGTGAAGAGTGATTTGACTTCCCTTACCAACTCTTATATTGTCGATCGGGGTTGCTTTAATGAACAAATTAGGTATAAATTTCGTGCTCTTTTAACCTGAATGCTGTGCCACAATACTTCACTAAAAAATACGAGTCCACTTACAATTAGAAAACTACTACTTCATATCGCACATCCTAGCTGTAACCATTGTAAGTACGAAAGTTTGATAAATGCTGCAAGATTGCGTGTTTGTACATGTTGGCGCAAAGTTGTTTTTGTTAAAGACTAGAATTTTGCAGCTTGTGAGAATCATTTCCAGTAACACATTTTTATGTCATTGAGTGGGAGTTGGGTTTCCTTACCATAAAACTTATCAGTGTAGGGGGCTATGATTGGATCCATAAAATCCAATGCTACACTTTCGTATTTAACAGAATTCAAAGTGTATCATTACTTCAAACTGGATCTACGTTGGCGTTGCATGTTCTAGTTGAGCGGAATGGTGAGCTGGTTTTGCAAATCGGAAACTGTGTGAAGAAGCTGTAAAGAACGTAAAAATATGGTTAATACGAGGCTGTATTTTTAGCTAGCTTTATGCTTTATATCTATGAAAATAAAGCAGCTCTTACATTTTTATCTTTAAGAATAAAAACAAAAAAAGACAAGCGTTAACTTCAAAACGAGATGGCCGTGATGACTTTCTTTCTAGTCTTGAATGAAATACCCATTTGAATATTCATAAGGTTTAATAATAGGAGAAAGTCTCTGCTGAAGAAATTATACGTATTGTGTCCTTGTGCAAAATGCTCCTTTCTTTTTCAGGTTTTTGCCTCACCTCACAATCTTAAACTATGAAAATATTGCAGCTCTTTCATTTTTGGTTATGATGATTTTTTTCACAAATGGTAAATGTCGACTTTAACTAGAGTGAAAACGCTTGAATCGCTTGAATATTCATCGGCTCTAATGCTTTTTTCTCCAATAAAAAATGAGTATAGTTACCTCTAAAATGCTTTGCTTCTACTTTACATGCCGTAAACCATACAATTGTAACATAGTAAATATATAAACACTCTTATTTTGACGTTGATAAGTAGTATGGAGTTTTTTGGTGCTAAAATGATGTCGTAGATTAGAAAAAGTCTGGAATGAAAGCAGAAAAAGTTTAAGTAGAAACTTACTGATCCACTGGTGATTTACTTTTAATACTCACAAAAATTTTCCTTTGATTAATAAATTTAACATATGACAGGATACTCGAACAAATTATTGAGATTTTCATTTAAAACCTTTTTTGACACATTTTCCCTTTCATCTCATAAATATATATTACCGGTTCATACTTTGGCTGAATTATAGCCCGGTTTTCTCACTGCAAAGCCAAGATAAGCCGAGATTGTGATAATGATTATGTACATAAAATTATTAACAATATTCAGGCTTTTTAGGATATTGAATGTATACTTACATATGTCTTAATATTTCCACGATCGACTCGCATATTCACGAAAAAATGGATTTCTCTGCTTTTTTGCAAGGAAATAGCAATTCTTTGATAACGTAGACTGTGTTAAACCATTCCCTGAAAAAATTCGAAATTTTGAAATTATGATCGTTTTTTCAAAATTTCGAATTTTTTTTGGGAACACCTGGAGAAGGCATTTTAGTAGCTATAGGCTTGGTTAGTATCTTAAAAAATTCTCCATTAAATTCTCTAGGTAGACACTTTCGTCCGTTGTTTGAATAAATGATCCGTTTGGTCACCAAAAATTCTCAAATATGGTCATAGTTGTTGGTGAAAACAAGAAAACTGAGCAGTATTGTTGGAAATGTTTCAGAATTTTTGGTGACCAAGCGGATCATTTATTCAAAAAACGGACGGAAGTGTCTGCCTAGAGAATTTAATGGAGAATTTTTTAAGATACTAACCAAGCCTATAGCTACTAATATGCCTTCTCCAGGTGTTCCCAAAAAAAATTCGAAATTTTGAAAAAACGACCATAATTTCAAAATTTCGAATTTTTTCAGGGAATGGTTTAACACAGTCTACGTTATCAAAGAATTGCTATTTCCTTGCAAAAAAGCAGAGATATCCATTTTTTCGTGAATATGCGAGTCGATCATGGAAATATTAAGACATATATGCTTTAAATAAATCAGAAAATGACAAACGGTTCTTACAATTTAATTTGCTAAAATACATGTATTGGCATATTTTTTGACTTCTCTGAAAAATATTGTACGTGACTTTCAAAGTAATTCCTAACTATATCATCAATTTATCAAAAGAAAATATGATTTGTGCAAATTTAATAAAAAGGAAAGAAATTTTACATGCTACACGAATATATTAGAGTCATAATGATCGGAAAGAGCTTAATAAGCCAACAGCCATGTTTGCTTTCACCTGCTTAATACTTTTTCAATTTCTGATATCTGACAAAAGGTTAAGGCCCAGATCTTTTTTATTCAAATTTTAGTTTTTAATAACGACATGAACTATTTTTATGTACTAACAACATATAAAATGCCAATAAATTCTGTCATTTTTTCATCCAAAAAGTCTTACATTATCAAAATCTACAAAGTCAAAGTCTGGGAATGTGATTATGGAGGGTTTAAAATTACTATAGTTGTTACATAATACTTTGAAAACCCTAAGGGTACAATAAAAAAGTTTTTGGAATTACTATTTTTTATGCTTGCGTACGGATCGTTCAAACGGAACACACATACTTATCCTTATATTTGTAAAAAAATTCTATATCTATATATTTCTACATATTTTGCTACATCACAGCATTCTAACAAAGACATGATTTAAATCAAAATTACTTTCTCAAACAGCTAACTCCCATATTATTTATTATTTTGGAGATCTAAACTTAATTTTCCAATAAGGACGATCTTGTGTGTCTATTCTTTTCTTCACAGAAATTGAAAACATTACTATTATTATAAGGAATTATTAACAGCGTTGAATGAATTGAATTCAGTGTTTTTGACATCAAATCAAAAACAAGAAAAAAAACAAAATGAATTTTTTTTATATATAATAAAAATTGTAATTTATTCTATTTCAGGTCAACTCAACAAGATCGTAATTTGGCAAAGTGATGTTGCTGGTTTTTTGTGAAAGAAAGTAGCTTGCTCACTGAAACCGTCTTTTGAAATATTATGTTTCTTTCTGCAGCTTCCTATTCTATCCTGTCATTCCTTTTTCAAAAAAAAAGTGAAATAAATTTATTTGGGCAGAATGTATTAACTTTATGTGAATGCTTGCCAAATGTTTCGTTAGCGTAGCTACAGTTAGCATCTCTTATAGATCAGTATAGCCAAAATGGCAAAAATAAACCTGTTTTTCCTGAAATTTACATCATACGCCAACTACTTACTCATCAATCTAGCTCATCTGATCAATTTTATCTCTCTATCCAACCTGCTGTTAAAAAGTATATGAATGTGAAGCTCGTTAAAAGGTAAACTTTTGTGTGATGGGATAACGAAGGTTTCATGAGAATGTTTTGAATGCTCTTTGTTTGTTGTATGAGAAGCATAAAAAGACTTCCATAATATAATCCAATCCTTCGAACATTTGCATTGTGACTTTCTTTACTTAAAGCAGGAATTCACTACCGTGAAATAATTTAGTAAATGGTGAATAGAGTGGGTTAGTTATATTAAAAGTATTGTATAGAAAATTTCATCAAGCAACAGAAAAAGACAGGGTTTTATAAAGGAGATTTTGATGCATGCATCTCAGCCAAAATAAAATACAATTGGTTAGCATGCATGCAAGTATGAAACGTATGAAAATACGCAAGACTGGAGTGCTATTGGGATTAAACGAGAATCAGGAAATCAGTTGAGAGATTCCTTCTGGAAAATGTATAAAATCAGAGTAAAGGTTTCTCAGCTGGGTGACGATGTTGGATGTGATGGCTCAGTTTCTTAAAAAAGGATACTGCTCGATGCTCTCAGAAGAGGAGAATATTATTCTCCAGTATTTTTTCTAAGCACGATCGACCTCTTATTTGCAAAGCTGTTATTGATCACAATGCCCCATAACTTTTCATACATTTGTAGTTGTATCCCAGTATTCCCCCTGCTATGCCAATTATTATTACTCCGCAATGATATTAATATAAGTCCTCAATTTTCCTGTTATTCTCATTTAGTTTAAAGAAATGAATCTGAAACACAAGTTTCCTTGTGGGCTCGCATTAAATTCCTTTTCATAGTGAATATCAGGAACCTTGTGACTTTAACATTAAACAAAATGAAGGAATTTTCACATTGAGTAAATTTAATAGAAACAAGTACTTACTTGGTCGTAATTAGCTACCCGCTGTTGCTTTTTATTTATATAAAGTTCCTACTTTCTAACCTCCACAACTTTATTAGCGTGTTTAATTACATACACTAACAAATTGTTTTAGGTTAGGATATTATAGAGGATGGATTACAACGAAAATTAAGTTTGCTTACTGCAAGCAATATAATGTCAAAATTTTAATAATAATTCCAACGCAACGCAACAAAATCAAATTGCAATTTTTTTGTAGAGTTTTATTTGGAATTTTATGGATGCTTCTTAATCATAATAAAAATCAAAGTTAAATTTTTTCGATAAAATACAATATTTTATTAGACCAATGATTCAATTCACTTTGTCAAAGCTTCGTTTGCTACATTCATGTACTAATTTCTTATACTAATCCAAACAAACGTAAAGAAAATAAATTTCAACTAATCTAATTCAATGATACAATCATAAATCATTCCAGGTTGGTATCTGTCGGTTATACAATTCCACTGAATGTAGCCATGTAACATATCCGCGATGACGGCTACAAATTTGACAACTTTTTCATCCCCATAATGAAGGTTGATAAGAAGCTCCCCAGTTTCATGAAAAACTTGTTCCAAAAAATTGACCTCGGTGAGAACTTTTTGAAACGCAGTTTGCAAAGGCAAACCATCCTTCACGTGTAAAAGGTAAACTGCATTACAACATGCTCCACCAGCCATCTCTTTCTTTAAAGAAAATATATCGTTGATTAAAATAGTATGTTCATTGAACAACTTGAAAATATATTGGAAGAGAAATGATTTCCAAATCGACTCATCAATTTCAAATCCTTGTTCATACAAAAGTATTTTAATAAGCATTGTCGCCCCCCCAGTTACCCAACGAAGGTCTTGTTGGGTCTTTCGGAACATCAATGAACAATTATCTCTGGTCTTTTCGTTCCATTCACGGCAATTTTCCAAGATGGTCGAGTCATGGTACTCAAGTATTGCGTCAATTGCATGCTTCGGATTCCCACCCTTCCTTAAAATTTCCTTTCGAAGTTCCTGAGTCAAATCCACGTAAGTAATAAGTATCGTTGGAAAAGTAGAGGGGAGTCGTTGCTTTACTTCGTCACTAGTTGTTTTGCCTTTCAGAATATCAGATATTGAAGACCAATACTTGAATGATTGAATGAACGACATTTCCTTCTGCGACGTGCTTTTATCACAATATTCATCCGCTAGTAAGATTGCGTTGCAAAACATTTGAAAAACTGGGAACTCAGAAACTTTCCAGCCTGGACAGAGGGCAGCAACTATAGCCGCAGCATTAAGATCTTTCAGATCTTGGCACCCCTCGTCCTCTTCGATGCCATTGGGAAACCCTCCGAGACGTTTAAATAACCCAAGTAGCTCATTAGTTGCTCTTGGAACGCTTTCAAAATCTTGAGGGGCAATCTCACCAAGTTTTAACGGAACCTTGATCATTCCCTCAAATTCAACTTGGTTTCCATCCTTGTCGTCTTGGTTGATCTTGAATTTAATAGAAAACGATCGTCCTTTATATTCATTGTACAATGGAGAAATTTGATTTTCAGCATTGTAAAATTTAAAGTCTGTGTTCGAAAATAGGACAGATTCAATTAACTTTTGATTAATTATTTCTCTCCCTTCTGGTGTCGTTTCTCGTTCTTGTAAGTAAACTTGTCCGTATTTACACTCCATAATTTTCCAATATTTTTGGGACGCGTGAAAATTCGAAAAAATATTGTATTGCTGCTGTAACGCTTAACTGAATCTAAGCTTGATGATTGAATTTAGGGTCTCTTTTAGTACAAATGCTGTGCAGGAAGTAACAATTTAATTAGGAGACATTGTAACTTTTTCCTTTAGTTATAATTTATTGTCTAAGAACTTTGGCAACGCGCACGCGTTTGGTTGTTTTTTAACAGATTGCATTACAAATACGTCGTGTTTCTGTACATTTACCTTAACTGAACAACTTAACAAACTATTATGATGCCTATATTATAACGACATTAGGTGTTTGTATTTCGCATTCACAACTCAAAATTTTCCTGTGCTTTAATAGCATAATTAAATAAAGGAAATTTCCTTTTCCCAATAAAGAATTATTAATTAGAAAAATAAAAATGCAAAATAATGTTTTCCTCTGATTTTAACGGAATGTTAAAAAGAAAATGTAATTTAAAAGTTATGTTCAATCTCTCCACCATTTCAATTCAATGCAGCTCATGCAGTCTAGGAAAATCCTGATCTGAGGGTAAACTTAAGTTGTGAAGCGGAGTGAAAATCCTTGTGATTCACGCTCACACACTCCAGATTTCAGGTGAAAATAAGTTTTTTTGGTTATAAATCTATATGTTTACCACTGGGAGCGAGTGTATAAGGAAGTTCGAGCTCATTATTTGGAGATGTATCATGCAAGACGATAATTGTTATCTGCTGGAAACCCAGTTTGTCATTTCTTTAAAATCATAAATTTGGTAAAGATATAACATCAGCCTGAATCTGATAAATGAAGTTGCTATAGGTACATGGAAATCCTAGCTGTAGCACTAAAAGATTAACAAACTGATCCTCAAGATAACTGTGCATGTGGGAGCAACCGTTAGGGATATTTTTGGTGGGTTTGCGTCACATTTTATTTGTTGGCTATGTGCAAACAATTTGCAGTCATGTTTGCTTGGTTGGCTTTTTAAGCGAGGAAAGAATGTTAAAATGAGTTTGTGAAGTAGAGTGAATATGTTTTGCAATATTTTGTGAAAACAAAAATGCTTTGGCCCTCGAGCACGCATACTTTTAAAGTTAGTGAAAAAAGATGTTATTTATGTAAAAAAAATTACCCAGTTTTTTCTATAGATATGCGTAGGATGGTACTATGTTCATTACAAATATGGTATGATAGTTTAAAAAAGTTTCTGTAGCTAATTAACTTATTCAAACTAGATCTGAAGATGTGGGACAACACTTGAAAAATTTACAGTCGATTTACCCAAGAGGATTTGGAAGAACAGAATAAAGATTCTTTCGGATGCTGCTACTTCATACTGAGTTTTTCAATGGAAAGAAAGATCTGGTTTACGTAGATAAGAAAATGGAAAAAGTAAGGTGAAAAAATAGCTAAGGAATTCCTTTTTAGAATAGTTCAGAACGGATGATCCGTGCAAAAAAACAGAAATGATTTTATGTAGGCGGAAAGGGAACTTTGCTATAACTATAAAGGAAAGAGATATTTTGAATAAATTATAAGAGCATAAACTCCCAAGTCTTTCGTGTTTCGTACAAAGTTAGGACTGAGAGTTGTTGAGCACGCCCTTACAATATGGAAATATACCTAAATCTTTATGGATCCAAGAAGAAAAAGGTTTTTACAATGCCCAAATTTGTCCCATAGGCACTCAACCATTCCGTATATGTCACCATTCCCCCTTAATTTTTAACATTTACACGAACTCGTTACTGGATCCAAAAAGGCGCAATGAATATAGGGAGAATTAAACAAAGTTAAATTTTAGCAACTTCTATTTGAATGGTTTCAGTGAAACAAATCACGTTCAAGTTTTGCCATTCGTGTTGTAGAATATTTTGTTTGGAAAATGTACAGTAGTTTTACTTATAAAGGTTCTTTGAATGCACGATTTTGTTCTCCGGATCTGCCGGGTTAATTTTTTAATGCAGCAATGTAATTTGCACTGCACTCAACGAAAGTTTGATGGCCGTAGATTTTCGTTTTACTGAGATTTCCTTCAATTTATTCACTAATTACTCACTGGAGCTTCAACTACAAGGTTTTTCAGAGAACCTTATCTATTAATTTCATTTTCGGTCATTATCTCTAATGAACTTTAGACATTATCCTAAGTAGATGGTTAAAGCTTACTTTGGGTAACGACCAAAGTTGGCTGAAAGTGTCGAGCCTGTTCAACTGTGTTGTTATGCAATCGAAAATATAGTCTTTTTTGAAGTATCAAAGGTTTATCTAGATTTCGGTTTTATCACGCGTTACTTGATGCATACGGAGATCCAACAACATCAAAAATTTAACTTCCACTTTTTTCATGTATACATTACGTATTAATTGTTCTTGGGTCAGTTCAACTCTCCCTTTCTACTTCATTTACGCGCACAAGTTAAAAATGAGACAAAATATTCCGTTTTTTTTATATTTTTGTATAGGTATTTTTGTACGGTCATGGAATATCATGATGGAATTCCATAGCTGGAATGCTAAAAACTTAAACTTTTCCTTTATCATTATTGACTTAAACGGACTGGGGCGTTGGTACGTGATTATTTTACTTTGTAGTCCTTCTAAATACCAAACCATTATACTTGCAGGCAAGGCATCACGCTTCTTTATAGTTTTATAGAATTTAATTTGTCCACCTTGTTTTATGCGGTTGATGAAGCGTTTGAGTTATGTTCGTAATTTCTTGATAACTCAAAAACTTCACGTGTCATTTTCTGATGCGATATTTATTCAACCACACAGAATGTAATTCGAACCACAATTTTACCGTTTTCAAATGACATGAATAAAGAGTGGATTTGTCGAGCTTTCGGGGATTACTAATTCACAACTTTGATGAAACTGAAGATTAAAACAAGCATGCAATTGACAGCCCTCAATTAATGAAAACATGGGAGTATGAATTTGTCCGTTGTCTCTTTCCAAATCCGAGGAATTATTTATGAAGCACTACTTTTATCATCGACATGCTTGTAGGAGTGGGCCACTGAAAAAAACTAGAAGAGAACAAAAAACAAATTGGAATGAATGTTAAATTTCATCGTCAATCGTAGAATGCTCCATACGGTGCCAATTCATTTTGCACTCCAGATAGTAGACAAAATAATATACATGTGCCTACTTATTTTATGGAACCTTCAGGATCAGTTCGCCTCTGTCTGATGATTAAATGCTTCTGTGAACTGGAAGAAATATCAGCCATTACTTTGCTTCAGGTCGTCGCGTTGACTTATTGAGAATCCTTGCTTCAAAGAAGAACTAAAATAGCATTTGGCTTTGACGAAACATATGCCTCACTATCAATAAATTTCATATGGTACGAGCATGCACATATGTTTTCTCTAAAAAATACTTTACTTTTAGGAAGGAGAAAGGCTGCACAGCTTTTTATCCTCAATAGTAAGAAGTCACGTATGTATGTACAAGTGGAGACATTTCTCTCCTCTTCGGCAAGGTCTTTCATAGTAGAATAAACCATGTATTTTCAAGCAAACTGGGGAAAAGCATAAAAGTATGTATACCTTTCTTTAGGCATGGATAGTAACAAAACTTAGTGATCCTAGCAAAAATGTTAGGATTATTGCAATTGCAAAAGCTGGAGAGTATGTTTTAATAGAAAGATTTGAGTACTACATTTAATTACTGCTTTTCATTTCCTCATAAAGTTAGCCATAGGTGCACCTTGCACTTTTTTGAAGTTCTGAATGAACGTGGTTTGAAAAAGAGTGAAATTCCTTTCATTTTGTTAACTTTTTTTATTGTAGGAGGAAATGAAGAAGCTTTTTTCTAGGGAAGTGTAAATGTTCCATCAACCTTTTGATGTTTTAAAGAACCGCAGGTAAACCTCCATTTTTCGGTTACTTTAAAACAATTTCAATTGGAAAACTAATTAACATTATAGTTAAGCCTGACTTGGGGCATTGTGAAAAAGAGATAGAAAAGTTAGTAGAGAGTTGATAAATGATTCGTATTTTTTTGCCCTTCAGCTGGAAATGACACAAATGGCTTCAAAAGTATTTGACGCCTTATGGGGCATTCCCACATACCCGCTTTTCACAGCTCGCTTCTTGCCGAAAAAAAGCGAAATGCGTGTTCACCCCAGTCAAGCGGTTTGCTGCGGCAGCTTTTTTTATTTTTCGGTCGCTGTTTTTTTTTCTACAAGCGTAAAAACGCGTAAGTGTTCCCACATCGCTTTTTTTCCGCTCAAGCAGCAAATTTGTTTACGCGCCGGCAAAAAAATGCAACTTCTTGTGAAGAAGCCTTTTCTGCTTATATGTCGCTTTTTTTGTTTTGCAATTGTATTTTACATGAATTTAACTCACTTTAAGGTCGACCTAATAATAGTTTTTAATCACCGGAAATATAAATTAATTAACGAAGGCAAGTGAAATATTGTTTATTGAAATAAGTAAACATTTTTCAACATTGTTTGCTTAAAATGAAAGAGATGATGGTTAGTAACTTTTGCTGTAAAATGCTTACATTAGCAGCTTGCTGCCTTGGTGTTCCCATGAGTTTGAAGACGCAGCTAGCATCTTATTTTTTCTGCTAGCATCTTACTTCTTGCTGCTTTGTGTTTTCATTAAGTGGGAACACGAAATTTTTTGTATGCAAACACGCAGTTTGCTGCAAGCTTTTTTCGGCCAGCTGCGAGCTGCGAGAAGTCAGTAAGTGAGAAGATACCTTTAATCTGCCGAATGTTTTATTTTACCAATCGTCAACCATAATGCCTTTAGGTGTTCACAAAATTTTAAACCGTATGCAACTGAAATTTTAATTAGTTTGGGTTTCCTTCTAACTTTTTGTTCTTTCCGTGGTTCTCACAAATACCAACCACATATTATTATTCATGTTATTATTATTAATACGTTTGAATAAAAATTTACTATTAAACTTCACGTTGCATTCTATTGTTGAATTTTTTACTACAACGTGGTGTAAAAAATCCCTGTGACTTCATTATGTGGCATGGGAAAGCATACATAAGTATATACACATCATAAGTATAAACATAGCATAAGTGGAAATATGAAGTCCACTGAACCAGGATGAATAGAAAGTAAAATCATACGCCAAACGCAACACACTCCTGGGAGATGGGGAAAGCGTAGAAAATGAGGTAGAATATGGTGACATCATTATTTTGGGCTGTATCTTACATAAATAAACGAAAAGGGAAATATGAGAAGCTATATCGTCTCAACAATGCGTGCTTGCAAATACGCGCAACGATCCACTTTATTTCCGTAAAAAATCTGAACATCCGTGACACTCAAGAAGTTCATTGCATCGAATCCGATGTATGTATCTGTGGGGCTTACAGTTATTTTCCAAAAAATTAATATGATGAGCATACGGTTAGTAAAATTGCTATGTTTGTAAATTAAAACAAATAAACATGCATTTTTTATTTCTCACAATCCCCTTAATTCAAAAACTGATTATATAGATCTGCTGAAAAATTTACACATTTATTATTAATTTACGCATTGTCTTATACGAAGGTATTTCGAAGGTGTAAAATTCTCGTTTACGTTTCCAGCTCTAACTCTACAAAGCAAATGACTGCTACTACAAGCAACCCATCATTCAAAAGCCACAATCTTTATCTTTCAGAGGATATGCAGATCATTGTATTTGAGGAAGTCCTCTTTGAGATAATTGCTATCAAAGTTGACCGTATATTTCGCGAAATACCTTCGTACATTATAAAACTTTTAAGCAGTCAGCATAAGACCACAATATCTTCCGATTGGAATCATTTCAAACCAACAAATTTGATAAAGCAGTGGTTATGATTACTTTCACTTTGGTGAAAGCTCCCTTTTGTATAGTTGCATTGCGTTTGTAAGTTTAACCTACTTTTCTTTTAAATCTACAGAGAAAAAGTAGTTTTTAATTAATTTAACAGGATGCGCGGAAGACATTTTGAGACTATTATAAAGGATCAAATATTTATTCCGATCGGTAGATGTTCATTGTATCGTGACTGTTTTGATTATACATTTCTACCATTACCAGTCCAAATTATGATACATGATTCGAATGTTGTGTTTCCTAGCATACTTTTTATTGGCACAAGATGATTTTTTAGCTTCCAATTGTGTGTGAAAGTTGTTGTACGGGACTGACTATATATTTAAGCAATTCATAACGAGCTTGCCAATTTATCACACGAATATATCTGCTTTGTCAAAAACGTGTGTGAATTAATAAAATGAACCTACTTTACATGTAACTTTCGTACATACATATTAACAAGCTGAGTGAAAGAAATGAATATCATACAACATAGTTGATAGCTGTTAAACGTAACGATATCAATTCTCAGAATTAAACGCAAAGCATTGGGGCAAAAAAAGAGAAAGAAAAAATCCAATATTTTTTTATGCTTCAATTGCTTTTCTACTTCAATTTATTTCTGTCCCATAAAAAGTTCCACTAATACTGATCATTCGATTTTTTTACCAAAATTTGAAAGCTACCTAAAGGTACCATAGAAAATGTATTTATGTAATTGCTTTTTTACTGCTTTATCCGTTTACGTTTGTGCGAATCTTTTACAAGTAGGCATTAAAGCCAATGCCGTCGGTTCATACCTTAAACAGTGTAAAAATTTTTAGTCAGATTACCCTCCTCATGGCGGAAAGAAAAATTTTTTTTTTTTAGGTTTACCCAATCAACCTAATTATTGACATTCTTCGTACATATTACCATTGTACGGCCCAACGTGGGATTATGACGTAACTGAATTAAAATCAGTAAATGATGGATTTCCTTTGTCTGTCTGTCTGTCTGTCTGTCAGTATGTCCGTCTGTCTGTCCGTATGTCGGTACCAACCTCCTGGTCGCATTTATTGACCGATTTGGATCAAACTTGGCACATAGGTGTTATTTCTAATTCGTACGTATGGGAATAATAATTTACCATGAAATTAGTCAAGTAGTTCGAAAGTTATTGGCGCGAAAATACGAAATCTCATTTATTTTGTCTAAACAAGTTATGTATGCGTTATACAACAAGATGAATTGAGTCGTCATACAATTATGTTGATTATCAACTAATTTTAAAGCATTACTCAGCTACATCACTGTCCTCATTTACAAGTTATTTATTTGATAATAGCTTTCAAAGTAAAATATAATAGCTAATATAAAAATACGTTGCTTATCAATCTCTCAGATCACCTTACAATGCCCAAAAGAAACCTACTAAAAATCTACTAATCAATAAATCACGATTTTTTTACATTGAGATGCATCAGTACTGAGGTACTTGGGTAAAAGAAATAACGTTGGCATAAATCAAACTGCATATTGTCCAGAACCTTTAAGTTTTGTATGGTTTCAATGCTTGAAGTTAGAGTTACAGATAAATTAAAGAATGTGTACAGTCAGGTTATAAAACATCAGCTTGGTTTGACTCAACACATTGTGCTATTCGAAGACATCGTGTGGAGGAAGAAACAGGCTTTTTCTTTTCTTGAAATGATATACACTTTGTAATGGGTTCTTTTTGGGTTGGTTCTCCCAATGGAATTGTAGTAGGGAATTATACTGACTAGCAATAATACGTGATTGATTCTACGAAATGAAAAGCTAATGCTGTTATATGTTATGCCTGTAAACATTTGAATAAAATCCCATTATTGGTCTTATCAAAGTTAATACATACCATCAAATGCATCGATTTTTATTTAACTACTCAATTCATCTTGTTGTATAACGCATACATAACTTGTTTAGACAAAATAAATGAGATTTCGTATTTTCGCGCCAATAACTTTCGAACTACTTGACTAATTTCATGGTAAATTATTCCCATATGTACGAATTAGAAATAACACCTATGTGCCAAGTTTGATCCAAATCGGTCAATAAATGCGACCAGGAGGTTGGTACCGACATACGGACAGACAGACGGACATACTGACAGACAGAGGAAATCCATCATTTACTGATTTTAATTCAGTTACGTCATAAATCCCACGTTGGGCCGTACAATGGTAATATGTACGAAGAATGTCAATAATTAGGTTGATTGGGTAAACCTAAAAAAAAAAAAATTTTCTTTCCGCCATGAGGAGGGTAATCTGACTAAAAATTTTTACACTGTTTAAGGTATGAACCGACGGCATTGATTAAAGCGGCTTATCACATCCCATTTTGTTTAAAAAACTTTTTAGATTTATTCTCATTGGAAAACTTTTGGTGAGCAACCCCGTCTTTTTCAAGAAATTTAATCGTGTTGGGTTGCATGACAAGTATAAATGCTTTGTATCGTATTTGTAAAAACTTTATATCATACTGAATTTCTAAATTCTTTAAAACTCGGAAAGCGGAAGTATTATTTGAATTGGAAAGTAGTTTCTCATGCTTATTATTCCAAACGATGAAAGACGCTTGCTCCTTTGAAGCTTACGGAATGTATGTAATTTGCTTTGAGAGGACAGGTATAAAAGCTTTTTCATTAAATATTAGCTGCCTTTTCCTTCCTCTTACAAAAAAGTGTGAAAAGGATACTATTTCAAAGTAGTTTTCCAAGTAACTATAGTGAAGAATCTTCCGTGGTGTTTTATTATGTTTTATATAAACCGAGGAGAAACTTCTTTGATGTGGAATCTAATTAATTTGCTTCAGAATTCGCCATATTAGACAACATAAAGAGACCTTGGATTAGCAGCAACATACATAAAATCTTACGAAAACGAACCGGTATGTTCCATAAATAAACAGGAAGTGCGTAAGAAATTAATGAGAATTTCTTGTAGGAGATAATGAAAATGAATACATATACGCTATCACATCTTTATGTTTCTCATCTAGAAATATTTTCGCTACATTTCAGATACAGTCAACACTATAACCCAGGAGCAAAAGGTATGAGCTTTATACTCGTTCAGTTCAATGCAATGACAGGATGTAGTTTTTCTAGAATTTCAACCCACTTATTTCATTAGAATCAAGGTATCTTCCCGTCACTCAAACAGGTCAGGGGGTTGGTTACGTTAAATCGAGCAGAAAATTTCGGATGATTCCCATATATTTTGGTATCGTCGCAGAAGCCGTCACACGCCTAATACAGTCCTAAATCCATCAGAATCCACCATAAATATAGATGTATCCATTATTGATTTTCTACAAACTTTCTGACTTTAGAAATAAGACAGGACAACGTCAAGTAAGAATCGGTCATGAGGAAATATTGTCAACTGTTTCGTCTAGAGAAAAGGTACGGTGAGTGCGGATGGTAATATAAATACATTTTATTTTATGCCAAATCAGGTACAACAAAATCAGTTACAGCAGTTTTGTAGCAAATTTAATAAGCTACAAACGGTAAGAAAGAGCAAAGAATTTGGACCGATGTTGACATCGTGGCTTAACATTTTCTTCAAGCGTTTCTTGAGGTTCGCAACGGAAGACTTTGAAACTTCCGAAGACGTTTCTTTCTAGCGCTTATGGAATTGGTGAAAGGTCTTATGCATTTTCGATAGGGTACGGTAGTAGCTCTTCCACAGTGTCCATTATTTTTCTATGGGACGCAGTTGGGGTGCGTGGGGTGGGTTCTCGTGTTTCTCTACCAATGACACATTTTCTCGTAAAAATGTCAACAAGTCCTTCTGATTACGAATCAAAGCTGAATCCGATCAGAAGAACACTTGGGTCATTGAATGGTGCTCCTGGGTGCAGGGAATCAGAATCTTCTTGAGACACCGCTTTAAGTGCATTTTTGTGGTCATGGTGCCACGAGATATGAAGGGCTTCCAAAATGCTCCAAATTTGTCGATAGCTTGTCAAACCAGGTTTATCTTCGGAAATTTGGACGAACCTTTTGTTTTTTGTGGCGTCGTAACAAGTTTAGGGTCTGAGCCATAAAAATGTTGCCGAGCTGGAGTCTTGGAAGGGTCTTGGATGTTGTATTTTTCATTATCAATAATGAAAATTTTTCTTAGCAATTTATTGCATTGCAATGGTGCACATTCCTTAAATGTCGCCTTCTGCGAACTGGTTTGCTAAGATGCGCTCTTTTTTGTGCTGACACGGATCCACAGTTTCTGAACTTTAATATGCTGCAAAGATAATTCCTTCATTTTTAATTTCTTGGCCGCAAGCCCTCTGGAAGTTTAGGGGTGTTGCTGATATTGGCGTTTCACAGCAATGATCTACTTTGGCGTCATTATCTATTTTATGTCCACCGGATTCTTCAGCCTTTTTTTATCCATCTGTTGCTTGTATCCCATTTGAAAACCTCCGTTTTGAAGAACAGTCATGTCTTCTATTATTCATATTTAAACTCTTTTTTTGACTTCTGTGTGATGCGGGCGGCGAGCTCCTCACTTTCCGATTTTTTTTAAAGTGCACCCAAACAATTTTCGAAAATTTAAACCTGCACACTTTGTTCACAATGAAAAGTTCTATCAACCACAAGCAAAAGCAGCCTCAATACGCACACCGGGTGGTCAGCATAACTAAAGGAAAGTACATCCGCACTCACCGTACCTATTCTCTAGGTACATTTGCATTATCAATATATTATAGGTATTCATGTCACTTGCAGTTTCTAAGAAATGACTTGTTTATTGGATGAGAAACATCCTGCTTCAAATCAAATAAAAAAGGAATAATATTATATGCGAAATGATACGAAGAAAGAACTTCATCCTGTCATTTTCTTTCAGCTGAAGAGATAGGTTACAGCTTGACAAAGAGATGTTGATTTCTTTGTGAATGCAAGATGCTTCCATTTTAGAATTTCCATGCATCGTGTAGAAAAAAATAGAAGCTTTTAGAACTAGATTTTCCTTTTGCAGCTACTTGTCATTTAACCTTATTCTCCCTTTCAGAAAGAGAAATGGTTTTGGCAGGATGAATAGCTTGTCACCAAATGTTTCCCAGAGTTGATAGCAGTATGACATGATCCAAAAAGAAGTATGAAAAGAAAATCGCAAAAAATTGCAGGAGTTCAAAAAATAATTGCATAAAAAAGGATCACAACTAAGCAAGCGTGAATAATAAAAGTGATAACAAAACGGCTCATCCCATTTGCGATTTTGAAATGTAGATAATATTATGCAAGACTGGAGCTCGCATTTCATCAGACCTTTGATGCAACTTTTGGTTTGGATTTCTATACTACATGCTTATTTTTTGAGAATTCATTTTTTATCAAGTTTCCCTGTAAATAAATTAGATATTCTCAGCCGCTTGCTTTTACTTAAATTTGCATACGGTGCAATCTTTTGTTAAGGATTGCTTTCAGCATTTCAGCCAAAATCAGGAACCGGTTGGCAACGAAAATAAAAAAAGTGAACTTGCATCGTTGGAGTTAGCCGTATGTCACATATATACGGTATGTGTATTTAGAAGTGTTGTTTGAAATAATTTAATTTTGGATGGTATCAAATTTTGGTCTGTTCTTAAGTTGCTTTTGCATGCACCAGCTTTTGATTGAGTTTTCTCAAGTATTAAAAAGGTTAAGGTAGTTTGCCTTTTACTTTTAGAAAGAACGTTTCCCATATTCCTGGTTATTGTATCCTTGTTTTTGTATAATTAGAGACAAAATATAATTACAAGGGAGCAACATTTTGATGCTGGAAATGCATCTTTGCAAACATGAGTTCCCTAATTAGGACCTTCGCCAATTAAAAATCTCTATGGGTATGAACAAGCAATAAAAGATAATCAACAATATGGTTAGATGACTCTCCAACGCATTTGAATAGTGCAAGTTAGCTACCACCTTCTTAAAAGTAAGAGTGCCGAAATGAAGTTACAATTTCTCAACAACTTCAATAAAATATATTTTAAAACTGAAATAAAGGTTCGTAGCTTCAATAATTTAATTATCTTCGTATAACACTACAAAAATACTAAAATTTAAGATACAGTTAGATATATAATTACTAAGATTATTTGTTTAATACGTTGTTCTCTTTTTCGTATAACCATGTAAAGCATCAGTATAATTGGTTTTATATATTTTTATCTTATGGACACTAACAAAGAAAAACAATGTAATTTTAATAGAAAGTGCAAACTCAAAACCGTGAAATTTAAAAGCTACAGACACATAAACAGACAAATGCATACATCCTTGAAATGGGGAAAGCAAAATCACAGAGAAAGAGATGATTTTGTAATAAATGGTTTCTGAAGTAGAACGTAAAGTGGAACTATAACTTTGTCTAGTAAACTTACCACATGGAAGAGAAAGTACTCGTCCAAATTCCTTTTTAAACTTGACCGACATGGCATTGTAGAGTATTTCATTGATGGCACAAAAGCCACTTAAAGTTCATTATTTGGAAATATTCAGGCTCAACATGTCAACATACATATTCAAGTAAATGCAGCTCTTTTATGCCATCAAATACCAGACATTATGAATTTCTCCTCTGCCACAGAATTATATACCAACAAGCCTCTGTATGGCAACCAAAGGATGGCAAATAGAGCAGAAACTATTGCCAACATTTTCACCACTTGGGTTCGGCTTGATGTACGATAATTTGATTGGGTTTCAACACCAACACCACGTCCATTTTCAGGCCCTGGGGTTGTTGGAGAGCTTGCAAATGGTTGGGTAATAAGACTGTTACCGATTTTAGAGTAGAGAAAAATGCAGAAAAGTGGAAGAGCACGAGATCCGTGAAGTAATAGCCCAAATATTCCTCTCGGGATAGCTTGTGATCACACATTTTCAATGGAAGATAACCATGATAGAAAATGGGGATAGTGGCAGTGAGAAATAGCCTCGGGGAAGAGTGGAGGTGGCGAACATGATTTTCAGTGCACGATCACAGAAACACCTTGATTTGGCGAGGTAAGGTTTTCAAATTCCTACATATCTTGGGAAGTACAACAAAAGTACATTATTTTACAGAAACAACGCCCAAAAAACATAGCTGAGGATGGGTTGTCGTTTATAATAAGGAAAATAATAACTAACGATTTCGTTTTCAGTATTCTTGCTTCTAAGAATACTGAAATTGTAATTGTTTTATTTATTTGCAGAATAAACATAATTAAAAAATTTGCATTTGGGAATATTGTTGTGCGCCAATACAATGAACAAGAGATTCTTCACAACAACATGCATCATCATCACCACACATAGATGTCTACAAATTTTCTCTTATGCAAGCTGACACATCATCGTAATAAAACCATTGACTTAATAAATTAGAAGAAATGAAGGCTGCACCACGTTTCCATGTACAAGCATACCATTTTTGATCGCACTAGCAGACGCACAAGCTGTATCAGACTTTCACAATAGAAATTGCAAAGTGTTCCGAGCCAAATGTGGAAATTGGATCAAAACCGTTCTGCTGAACAGAGTTTGCTTTACCCAATTGTCAAGACAGGTGATCCGAGAGCATACAAGTGGATTACTTATAAAGCTGAGTGAGCGAACTTGTGTACTACACTGGTTTTCTGTCACTTTTAATTTGTTCATTATGCAATACGTTCTATAATCCAATTCCAGGTTGCAGCCATGGATGCAGTTTTGAAAGCGAATGCAATTTGTGAACCCAAGTAAAAAACAATTTCGGTGCCAACTAAAGTTACTGTTGATTTGAAGCAGTTTAATGAACAAAAACGTGTTAATCATGAGACATGTCATGCTGCAAAAACCGGATGCTGTTTATATGCTGTGCATAATTCTAACATGCATTATAAAGTTTGATAGATAATGGAGGATTACGTGATTGTACATTTTGGCACGAATTTGTTCAAGCATGTTTCATACAATCGGAATATGATTTACGGGGAAATTATTATGTTTCTTTTTATATTAATTTAGGTGTTCTACCGTGGGATTCAGTAGAGCTTCAAATTGAAAGTTACAAAGTTGAGTTTAAATATTTATTCACGTGCTCTTTTCCCGAAACGATGGCTTTTCTTTAGTTGGGGCCCGAATAAAAAAGAAAATTATTCAAGCAAAAATGAAGCATACTTGCCGATACTGCTGCTTTTTTTACACGCCATGGCCTAATGATAAAAGCAATCTTAACAAAAACGATATTTTTATGGTAAAAAGTCTGAATAATGTTGACAAGTGAAACATGCTTGCCGGCAGTCAACGCTGAAGCGACGAAAGTAAAAAAAAGTGTGGAATGGAAGCAGAAAAGAAGTTTGAAGTAAATGCAGCCACTTACTGAACTACTGAACAGCTTACTGCTATACTTGTTGTCCTTTTCGTTTGATCTCAGAAGTACATTTACAGCTCATGAATTCAGGAGACTTCATATCTTAGTGTGCTCTCTGCAAAGCAAAGATATGCTGAGTTAGTTTGTCAGAATTATTCAAGCAATTCAAAAAATAGGCATTGATCCGTCCAAATTATATATATATAGTTATACACTTTCAGTTTTTAAAAGTCAGCTAGTTGAACGAATTGGTTGAAAATTTGTAAACTCGCTAATCCTAAATAGTACTTTGCTGACAATGATTTGCCCACATAAAAATATCAACAGTTTCAGGCTTTTTTAAATAATAAATTTTGTACATGTACGTATGATGATGAAGTTGACATAAACAGTCGGTTCCAAATACCCACTTACGTTACTGTATATTGATGATTTAAATTTATTTTTAGAAACGAAATTGAAACGGCAGTTACTCTTTTTGTCTCAGGAATGAATTGTGGTTAATATGTAGTGTGGAATCCAATGAAGATGATGATGATAAAAAGTGATGTCAATGTTGATGGTTTTTTTGTGAATAAAAATAGCTTTCACTTTTGTTCAGAGTAAGTAAAATCCTAGGCTGTAATATTTTGTTTATTTTGCTCAGCCTCGCATCCTTCCCCGTCATTCTCGTTTAAAAAACCTGTTTGTAAAAATATCTTCTTGGGTAGATTGCATTAACTTCATGCCAATGCATGTCAAATGATTCCATGACGGGGCTACAGTTAGCATCTTTCAAATATCCTCAGACCCAAAAAAAACTTACATAAAAAATGACAAACAAATCACTATACTCTCTCTGATATCTTACAGCCAGGTTAACATACCATGTGCTGGATAGGTAAAATAGCTTGGAAGTCTTCAAAAAGTTTTTGCGGCTAATTAACTTATGTGAGCTAGCTCTAGCTATGACAATGTCAAACATTGCTTGAGGCCTTGTCTGGAGTAATTACGGTCGGTTTACCAAATGGGATTGGAGAGAAGAGGATAAAAATTCTTTTGGATCCTGTTTAAAAAACAAAGTATTTTCATATTGAATTTTTCAATGTGAGGCGAGGAAAAACAACTGCATGGTTGATATAGATAAACAAGGAAATGAAAGAAGTTTGTTAAAAAAAAGCTACAAAATTCCATTAGAATAGTTTAAATCCGAGCAAAACGAAATCAGAAAGACAAGAATATACAAGAATTATTTTATACATTAGGTCCGGAAACGCTGCAATAAATGATAAAGAAAAGAGATTTTGAATATATCATGAGATCATTAACTTCATGTTTCATACGAAGTTGAGATTCAGAGCTCAAAAGCCGCCCTCAAACAGAAAAAAGTTTTTACACAATCTCCAAACTTTTCTCTTTGGTACTGAACCTGTAAAAAAAATTATTTTGTCACAATTTCTCCCTTACATTTAGCCTTTACATAAAGTCGGCTAACGCACGAACCGATTCTGGAAAGACGTACGTTATTATTACAATACACGATATCTATTTGGATGGATTAAAATGGTATAGTGTTAGGTTTAAATATTTTTACGTGAATCTCTCCCCCATTTTTTATTTTATCCAGTAATTACTAACTGGAGACTCGTCTGTAACGTTTCTCCGAGACGTAATTATCCGTAGTGAACTTAGGTCATTTTCCCAAGTCCCAAGTTGACGTTGAAAGCTTACTTGGGAAAATGACTAAAGTTGGCTGCAAGTTTTAAGGCCGTTCAACTGTGTTGTTATGTAATAGGGACAGTTTTGTTTGAAGTATAAAGATTTATCTGGATTTCCATATTTATGACTGCTTACTTAGTTAAACATGGAGTCAACACTTTGAAGTCTTCATTTTGCTTTGTTTATGCATATTTACATTTTGTAATATTTGTCCTTGGGTCAGCCTGCTCTCCTCTATTGAATTTATAAACAGAGGTGAAAGTGAAGCGAGAAGTTCCATTTGTCGAATATTTTTGTACGGGTATGAAGTTTCATAATGTAATTCAATAGATATCATGGTAAAGCTTGATTGAAATAGACTCTAGCTTATTCGTGTAGTGGTACGTAATTATTTTATTTTAAGCACTTTCACATACTTAAACTATTCTACTTTGAGGCATCATACTTCTTCCTTGCTATAGTTTTGTAGGATTTTAATTTAGTTGCGCCTAATTTACGATTATCGTTGCGTTTAAATTGTGCTTGTAATTTATTTTAAGCAACACTATTGTAACATTAGTACAAAATACGAAGACTGATTGGATAATTCAACCGAAAAAATCTGCGCATTATTATCTGATGCTCGATGCGATAAGCTCTGAAGTAGAGAGTGGAGTTTTTTACCTGCCGTACCTGTTACCCGTACCTGCCTGCTTTTACCTGTACCTGCCGGCAGGCAGGTAACCTTTTATTTTGAATTAGTAGGTACAGGTACAGGCAGGTAAGCAATCGATGGAGGAGCAGGTACCTGCTTTTACCTGCCTCGGCCACTTGGTAAAATGTAGAATGAAAATGCAGTAAAACTAGCCATTAATACTGTTTTCATTTTGTGGGATATATTACAAACATGCTTTATGTTACTAAGTCGCCGCTTGTAAAATTCTAGCTGCATAAAAAGTATAAAAATGTTGTCTCCCAACAAATACAAAACGCTTCATGACAATACAAAACAACCAAAACACGTCGGATCACCTTTGCTTGTGCATTGTTGTTAACTTTTCTGTCTTTCTAATAGTTCATTCTAAATACGAAAATACTGGGTGGCATTATCCATGAAATTAGCTAGAGTTAGAATAATCGCTTTTACCTGTAAGTATTAAAACTTAAATTAGTGTTAAAAATGGCCACCGCTCAACTGGCGACAGAAAGAATCTTTAGTTCTTCGCCCAAGTGAAAATAATATGCAACAATTGTTTTGTTATAACACATTATTAATTGTTTCTTACGATTTAGAGTAAATTGCTAGTGTAAAATAAAATTAAGATGTGCTTAAGTATGGCTGCTTATTTACCTGCAGGTAGCAGTTGAAACCGCTTCTAAAAATTACACAGGCAGGTACGGGCAGGTAACCACAGTCAACGCAGGCACAGGCAGAGCAGGTAGAGAATTTTTCCCAAACTCCACTCTCTACTCTGAAGGATTAGGTAACCAAGAAACCGCTTGATGAAACCGAAGATAATTACATATGAATGAAATTGGCAGCCTGGTTCATAAGAAGCATCAAACATGGTTTTACTTCAGAGTTTCGAGTTTACGCATTGAGAATCCTCGTATAATTCATCGTAGGCATAAATGGTGTCTCAATAAATTTCATAATATTTATTACGTGACGATGTAAGTCCTCTCTATAGAAAATTGAAAGGCAATGATTTCCTAACAAACTGTGGACATTGGGCCATTTTTACAGTAAAGAAATGACAACAAGCATAGTTACCAACAAAACTTAGTAATCCAACCGAAAAACTTAGGTTTATTGCAAAAGCTGGAAATGATTTCTTTGGAAAAGAAAGAATTTTTGTTTACTACCAATCTTTATATGCTCATAAACTATTTTAGCTTTAAGTGCACCATGCACTTTTTACGAAGTTTTAAATGGATGTGGTAGCAAAGTTTTTAAACAGACAGTAAAAGACCTATCATTTCTAATAACTCGTTTATTGCAGAATGAAGACATCCCTCTCAAAAGCCGTGGAAACATACATACGTTCCATCAACCTGATGTTGATAAATCTTTGCTTTCCGGTTCTTTCACTCAATTAGAAAATTACTTAATTTTATAGGTGTATGACTGGCTTGCTATGTGATTGTGAAAAATGGAAGCAAAACGTTTGACAAGTGATGCAGGATTTTTGGCCCTTAAGCTGCAAATTTCACAAATGGAGTTTGAAAGCATTGACGCCTTAATATGTGGAATTTTTTGTATTATCAACCCTCCACAATAATGAATTACAGCTAACATCTATTTGGTAAACCGCATGCAACTGAAATTTACGTGCTCAACTTTTTTGTTCTTTGGTTCTCACAACTCCATACGTTTAAATAAAAGTTTACTGTTACACTTGAAGTTGATGGCATTGGTGCATTTTTTCTCACTACGGCTTTAAAAGTCCCTGTGATTCATTATGGGGCATATAACAACAATAAACCTTAATGGCTAACGATAATTAATAAACAGGAAATAAAATTATAGGTAGAATGTGGTGACAGTTCCAAAATTCTTTATTTAGGCGATGAGTAGATCAGCAAAATTTTATGCTATGCTTTCATATTTGAATCTCAATGATAGATTTTATGCTTTATGCTGCATCTTTCCATGCATGTTGAGTGCCTGGTATTTCAATACAGACCTGTAGTACAAAATAGGACTAACCTGATGTACAACGGTTTTGTAGTTTAAAAAAGTTACACTGCTTCAGTTTTTAACCCTGTGAATTACTTGAATGAGAAGTTATATCCTCTCAGCAGGAGGTAATACTTTTACGATCCACTTTATTTCCGTAAAAACCTAAATCGCCGTGAATTCTATAGTTGTTCATTGCATCATTGCATTGCATAAATTGGGAGAGAACTTGATATTTATCCACCAGCTGGCAAAAAAAGTTGTTATGAACAGTAAGTGAAATTGTTATGTTTGTACATAAAACACATTTTATTTTCCGCTCATGCACCATTACTTAAAAACTGATCATGTTAAAGAGCTACTGAAATATTCATATAAAAATATATTCATAATATGAATTTGAATACAAGGCATATTTAGCAGTCAGCATTAGTAAGGAAAATTCAACATCTGAGTCTTCTCCTCTACATCACTTTCAAAGGGCATGCGAAAACTTGATGAAGCGATGGTCATGCTAAACTTTCACTAAAATAAAAGCTCTCCTTGTATTTTTCCATTGCGTATGTAAGTTTCACCAACTTTTCTTCCCATTCCATAGAAAAGGAAAGATTTTTATTGGATGACATGTATTCAAAAGCATGTGTATGTTTCTGTTTTCCATTTTTTGTATTTTGAGAGCTGACCCCATAACGAGATGTAAATAAAACTGATGACAAACCAAACAAGATTTCCTTCACACAATGCTAATTAGAGAAAAAGTTTGGAATGAAAGCAGAAAAGAAAGCTGAAGTAAAAGCAGTCACTAAAGTTTTCTTCTACTTTGGATATATCCATTTGGAACTTTTTTATCTTCAAAATATGTTTACCATAAATATGAAGATCAGTTCAGTTAATTTTGACTTCTTAAAATTATTCAAACAAAACTCAGTAACAAGTAAATAAACAGAAGCTTCCAACATTGCATTAAATATCAGACTACTTACAAGTTTTAAATTCAAAACTTTTCTATTATTATCAACACATATTGATAGGCTCGAGTTTTCTGATCGCTCCATTTTCTAAGTATAGTGCTCCATGCATGCTCCATATTTATTGTCGCTCTGGGACGTTGGGCGTCATTATTTGTAATGTGCTCTTTCGTAGGCACTACACGTTTCACGTTGAAAATTC
This sequence comes from Orchesella flavescens, assembly GCA_964034955.1. Taxonomy (NCBI): domain Eukaryota; kingdom Metazoa; phylum Arthropoda; class Collembola; order Entomobryomorpha; family Orchesellidae; genus Orchesella; species Orchesella flavescens. The sequence goes on along the minus strand of OZ035954.1, from coordinate 39,277,142 downwards.
ATATATGAGATATAAACATTAGTTACCTGAAAGTTCCGAAACCCATTAAACTGAACTGTTTCTAGAAGTTATAGTATATATAATGATTATTTTATCTCACATAAAATATAAAAAATTTGCTATATTTATGAATAATGATATGATATTCATCGTTTCGTGACTGTTTTGAGTATGTATTTCCTGCGTGAGTTGATATTATGATGAATTTTTTGTGTATACTTTTTCTTTGCATAACTTTTTTTGTATTTACGTGACTGACAAAGTTATTTAAACCAGTTTGCTAATTTATCAAACGAATACGTGCTTTGACAAAAACATTTCCTAGAATTTATAGTGACCTAAAGGCACCATGTCATAGTTTATTGATGTAATGACTTTTTACTTCTTTATCCATTTACACTTGTGTGAATCTTTTACAAGTAAGCATGAACGCTACTATCTCTGTTCGACTCTACAAAAAAATATTCTACTTGGAAAACGTTTGGTGAGTAAAATTCTTTCAGACTCAAAAGTATTGAAAATGAAAGGTACATATAGTGGCTTATGCTCAATATTCTAAGTAATATAAGACGCTTTTGCTCCTTTGAAGCTTACGGAATGTATGCAGATTTTGTTTTAAAAGAGAGTTAAAAGCTTTTTCATTAAATGTAAAAAATTCTATACATACACAAAATTTGTGTAAGAAATGTTAAATGTGTGACAATTTTTTATATGCCATATTGTAAGTGAAAGTTTTCCTTTTTTTGGTATGCAGAAATCTTCACTACAATTCCTTGAACACCGAACAGAAAAAAACTAGATAGAAAAGAGACTTTACTTGTTCAGAACAGGATGCAATTTTTTCACGCTCCCAACTCAATCCACTTATTTCATTAAATGAAAACATCCTCCCGTCACTCAAAGAGGTCAGTGGGTTGATTACATTAAATTGAGCAGAAAACTTCGTATATTATTTCCATATATTTTGTTATTGCAACACCCCAACTGTCGCAAATCTAAAGCTAATTTATGATTTATCCACAAATAATTTTACTTCAGAAAGAAGAATAAACTGCTAGTAAGCAGGCCAGAGACGTAGCTGAAGAGTGCGTTGAGTGATCTCCTCCAAACCACCTCCTCCCACGTCCACCACCTCTCTCTCTCCTCTCTCTATACCCACCTCTGCGATCCTCTCCCATCGTAGTAAACACATAATACCATTCTGCATTTTGGATGTATGCACAAGGACATGATTCCGGATGTATGCACAAGGTCATCCACACGGATGCTATGCAATTCTTACGTATACGTATACATTTCAGCCAAATCAATGAGTTTCTGAACTCATCCACCTATAACCGTTTGACCGATTTGGCTGAAAAGTATTCCCAGAGGTCCTCTTGAGTAGTGCTACCTGTGTACCAAATTTGGTCCAAATCGGTCAATGTATGTGACCAGGAGAGTGCGCACAGACAGACAGACGGACGGACAGACAGTTTGAGTAAAACCATTACTTCGCTGAATGCTACCGCTTCAGCTAAGTAATAAGTAGAAGCCAGGAAAAGGTAAAGTCGGAATCGATCATGCGGAAACATTGCTGACGCGCTTCAACGTCAAGCGTCAAGTCAACAGGACATGTTACACCTTGACAAACAAATAGATATTGATAGTATTCTTTGAGGAGGGTGAAAGAAGCTTTCACTTTCATGTAGAACTCTTGAATCTTGTTAGTTGGTTGTTGTTTCCGTTTTTTCCCTTTTCAAAAATACAAAAACTTTTTTCAGGATGGAACCTTTGTCTCAAATGTTCCCGGACTTGACAGCATAGGAAATCTATCATGACAATGATATGAGCCAAAAAACGAGCATGCACAAGAAAATGGTCAAAATGGCAAGAGTTCAAAAAATCATATTACATGAAAAACTATTATGTGTGGGTTATTGAATTATATTTCTAAGCATCTGCAGAGTTTTGATGGCATCTGAACCATGTCAACACAATTTGGATAGCTATTATTGTTTTCTTATGAAGAGTAGAAATACACAAGACTGGAGCAGAGATTGCATCAGAGAAACAACTCAGGGAAAAAAGTTACCCAAGAAAAAACAGGAGATAAAATCTTAGATGCAACATTTGGTTTGGTTTATATAATGCATGCTTATTTATTTAGGTACCTGCAACATTTTCATCGTAATTGCATTATTGAGCTAGATTAATTTCCGCTGGTGAGCCTTCAGCAAAAAAGTAAAGTAATATTCTTCATCTCGGATACGCAAACAAAAACATTTCCTTTTTTATATTGTTTGCAACGCCACGGCTTTCAGAAAAAACCTCTTGACACAAAAAGAAAACTGGAACTACTTGCTTTTAGATGAAAATCTAACAAAATCAAACATATTGTCATTTCAAATATTATCATTCTGATATTATATTTTTGTTGTTTGGATCAGATACTATGGCCATTTGCTTTTACAAAAATATACACGACATGCACAACCTCGCGGTAGTGATTTCTTCACTTTTTTTGCAAAAACATTTTTGAGTAAAAAACGAATATAAAATCTAATTCAGGCAGAATGTGAAACTAAGAGCAGTAAACTTACAGCGTTCGCGTTTGCAAAATTGTGGTAAGAAACCGTTTAGAAATGATTTAATATTGATGGTATAAGACTCAACTTAGTCCAATATTTGGCATCCTGTCCTAAAATCTAATTTGCATGGCCTCCTTTTGATTAAATTTTCTCAAGTATGAAACAAAGTGGTTCGGAGTTTTAATTTGCGAAACGTTTCCATATTGCATCTTTGTTAGAGTGTCCACTTTTAAACAATGGGAGTCAAAATATAATTACAAGTGGCCTAGTTTTGATGCTGGAAAATTGGCACCACCGTTTCAAATGGATGAAAGGTGAAATAAATTTGTCAAAAAGTGCAAGAAAATTCATTTTCAGCTGAAATAATGATTCATCCACTAGAATAATTTATTTACCTTTGAGTTAAATATATAATATAGTACTATGGATATAATGTTTAAATATAATAATTCTAAAAAGTTAGCTCTTCACTCAAGACTTTGTTCTCATATTCGTAGAACCATGTAAACCATCAGTCTCCCTTGTTAAAAGTTGTTTTCCTATAATATGATGTGCTGATATTTTTTTATCCTGGAGACAAAGAAATTGGAAGAAAATGCATTTTTAATAGAAAGTAAGAATTAAACTCCCTTCGGTTCAGCTTGAAAGCCTTACAAAAATAGACAAATGTTTATTACCCGAAGCTGATGATGCTGTACATCCTTGAAATGAGGAAAGCAAAATCACAGAGAAAGACACACTTTTGTAATAAATGGTTTCTGAATTAGAACATAAAGTGAAAGTATCAATGTGTCTTATGTACTTACCACATGGAAGAGAAAGTACTCGTCCAAATTCCTTTCTGAACTTGACCGACATGGCATTGTAGAGAATTGGATTGATGGCACTGTATATTTAGAAAGGACACAAAAAGCCACTTAAAGTTCATTATTTGGAAAGATTCATGAAAAAACTAAACACTGTCCGGAGGCTCAACATGTCAACATCAACATACCTATTCAAGTAAATGCAGCTCTTTGACGCCATCAAATACCAGACATTCATGAATTTCTCCTCTGCCACAGAATTATATACCAACAAGCCTCTGTATGGCAACCAAAGGATGGCAAATAGAGCAGAAACTATTGCCAACATTTTCACCACTTGGGTTCGGCTTGATGTACGGTAATTTGATTGAGTTTCACCACCAACACCAAGTCCATTTTCAGGCCCCGGGGTTGTTGGAGAGCTTGCAAATGGTTGGGTAATAAGACTGTGGCCAATTTTAGAGTAGAGGAAAATGCAGAGGAGAAGTGGAATCAAGTAGAAGAGGACCAGATCCGTGAAGTAATAACCCAAATATTCATCTCGTGATAGCTTGTGATCACACATTTTCAATGGAGGATAACCACGATATAATATGGGGAAAGTGGCAGTGAGAAATAGCCACAGAGAAGAGTAGAGGACGGCAAAGATCCAAACACATAATATAATTTTCAGTGCACGACTACAGGTGCACATTGTTTGGGCGAGAAAAGGTTTGCAAATTCCGATATATCTTGAGAAGTGGAACAAGAAAGTAAAATTATTTTAATGGAAAATAAAGCTAAAGTATCTTTATCTAAAAAAAAGTTTCACCTTTCCACAGTGAAAGCAGCAACACTCAGGGAACTCGCATTGATTCCCAAATTCTGTAAAAAGACTGAGAGCACGCATCCCGCATCACCCCAAATCCACTCACTTCCAAGTAGATAGTAGCTAACGATTTCCTGTGGAACTGCAGCAACTAACACGATGCAGTCGGCCACAGCCAAACTTACAAGGTAGCAATTAGTTGGTGACCACATTGACCTTGATCTTGCCACCACAATAACAACAAGCACATTTCCTACAAAACCCACTGTAAAAATAACACCTTGCACAATAGTTCCTACTATTCTTATTGATAACGGAAAATAGATTGGATCGTCTTCTTCCCAAAATTCCATGTTGAAAAGAGGAGTTGAGTTATTCGTCATGTGATGTGATGAAAGATTGTGTGAAATCTCAGAATGCCCCAGTAAAAATAGGTAGAGTAAAAAACTCGATTACTTCTCCGCTTGAGATCTGAAGCAAGTCTGAAGATGCAAGGGGAAAGTGGAGCACCTTTTCTTCCTCTTTCACACTGAAAGTCAATTGCATTGCAGCCAGCAGCAAGCTCTACTACGATGAAGCTAGTTCGCTACTAGTTCACGCTCACTTTGAACCTGAACCTGTTGCAGAATGCGGACGCGATGCAATGAAAAGATTGAAGAAATGAGATGCGAACATCCCAATATTACAATGTTACTGTAAAGGGGGGAAAGTATTGAGTGAGAAAGTAAAATGCATATGTTTTTAGGTCAAGAATGTCGAGATGAAACACGAACTATACCCACTATATTTTAAAGCCCACTTACTTGCTTTCTATTTCTCAAACGCTCAAAGAATATGTTGCGAGACAATGTTTTTATGAAGCGAAATTTTTTTTAGAAGGGAATAATATTTGCATAATGTAGCAATTTGTAAGTGGTGGTTTGGTTTGTGAGTCGGAAGCAATACTCTTGGGAAATCTTCACTTCCATTCAAATTTGCGTTAAATAATATACATATCTGCATTTTCTGAGTACTATCAGCTATAAGGTTACAACATGCCGCTCTGAAAATACATTTATTTATAATATGCCTTCTCGGTTGATCTCTCATCTTTACTTCAAAGCTACTCATCCTACCCATGGGATCCATTGTAATAAATGCCCATTTTATTTTACAATTTAGGAGCTTTACTTATCCAACCATAAGATAAGGGTTTGCCTTGAGTACACATTACACACATTTATTTGAGCAGGAAATTGATTCCTGGTGAGACTGCTTTTATAATGGGTATTGGACATGAGACTTGAACTTGAAGCCTCAAAATATAATGACTATATACGCTCATATTATACGAACATGTAGATAACGGAGAGATATTGAAGGGTCAACAGCTCTTGTTGGATATTAATGAATTCTAATGTTCTACATATACTTTAAACATCCTTTGATGTAGAAAAGTGATAAAATTGGAGAGCTTTCTCTTAGAATTCACAATGTTACCTCAATTCCATTTTAAGTAATGTATGTAAGTAACTGGGCTACATGTTGCGATTTTAATTAAAATCTTCTGTGCAAAGAAGAACCACGTTTACATAAGTTGACCACTTTTTCGGCACTATATAGAATAGAATAGAATAGAATAGATTCTTTGATATTTCCAAAAGGCATAAAATGTTATAAAAAAAAGTAAAAGTAGTTAAGTGTAAGGTATTTGTGGGGATGGATGCCTTACACTACATCCATGAGCTTTAATCATGTTGCTGAATTTCACAATATAATAAATAGCTTCTGAACCATTTACCAACATATTTTTTGCTATTTCCTTCAAGAATTATATTCTATTAAAGACAATATACCTTCAACAAAGTGCTATTTTACTCACACCATAACTTGCTTGTAATCTGACAGTCTGAAGAAACTGAAAATAGCCTGATTATGCTCTGATTTGGCCCACCAAAATATTACCCGTTGGCATTAAAATAATATTCTTGTGAACAAAAATGATCCAGTTCATAATACGTTGAAGGCACCCACGCATTTTAATTTAAGCCCCCCAGTTTTAATTAACATAAAGAACTAGTGCAGTCAGTTTATGTAGCAAATATAATGCATGTATTTATGTGTATCAAAATCATGCAATTCTTAATTTTTATCATACCTCCCATTTTGCAAAGCAAACGAATGTGTATGATTATGAATGCCTACAAGTTGCCAGCTAGATCAAAGCGAATAAAAACTATTCAATCCGCCAATATGGAAATATTTTACGACTTACTAGGTTTTGTTTCAATACTGAAAGTTTTCTTGAAGTTTATTGAGTTTAGAATTTTCTTAAAATAATAAATTTAAATAATTTACCAATTCACCGATTTGAATAAAAAATGATTAACAATAAAATTAATATATTGTGTTTACTAGATTGTAAATATCCTGATTGAGGTTTTTTCAACATAAGATAAATTTCGCTGAAGAGAGTTGCACCTAAAATTAAAATCAAAGTGAAATATTAATTGCAATATAATATATGTATATGAATCTGCCTCGTAAGTGAACAAAATCAGTTGTTTAAATGTACTTACGTACTACATCGAGTGCATTCAACTATTGCGGTTTACCACGCTGCTTCTTGGAATCATCACCATCACCATCGTGGTTGGCATCCTTCTCGACACGGCTTGCGGAACGCTTTGAGATTCCGAAAGTTGAACTTGCAGTGGAAGGCTTGCGAGCCACCGCCTGAAGAGCACCTTTTTTCATGCCTTTCTTGCCACCATCCTCATCAGCAACACCACCACGATGAGGTATTTTAATGTTGCGGCAGTCAATACTATCGATTTTTGTTCCATTCAATAGCTGCATGTTAAGTGCAATCACAGTCTTGATGTTCTTCTCCACCTTCTTTTTATACCCGTCTAAATCCCGCTGCTTGTTTTTCAAAGTAGAATTTTTCTCAGCCACCAGTTTTTTATTCTCTTCTCGAGCAACATTCAACTCAGCTTCTTTTTCTTGAATGGTATCATAAGCTGCTGACATGTCATTTTTGTAGTTTGCCTCTGAAATTTGAAGCTGAGCTTGTAAATCTGAATTTAACTCTTGTTGAATTTCCAGCTGGTGGTTCTTGTCAGCCAGTTCCTGTTTCAGAGTTGCCACTTCTTTTGGTTGACCTCTAACCAATTCTTCCATAGTGGACCACTTCTCTTTGTAAAGGTCTCGTTCTTCAGCGACGGATTTCAACTCTTGCTCCTTCATTTGAAGTCTGTGCATGTAGGTTGCGAGCTCGTTTACTAGCATCTCGTTCTCGTTGGCTTTTGAGGGGAGTAAAATGCTTTTCAAATGAAACAATTGCGCTTCAAGTCTCGCATTTTCTTCGCGGAGTTCCTCCATCTCTCTGTATTGACTACAGTTTCTATAAAAAATAGTATAAAATATGCAATTAATATATAGTTGAGGCTAACTTGGTACAATAAAAAACTGTGAAGGAATAATTTAGTTGACTCACGGGCTACCGACGTTCTATATAATGTCAATCAGCTCAAATCGGTTGAGTGCTTAAAAAATTCAAAGCTTTTTGAAGGCTTTTTATACCCTCAATTTTTAACAGTAAGCGTCTTTCTGAGATGATTGCTCAACTTTTCTGAGGAAGAAACAATGCCAACTTTTTTATTGATGCCATCCCTCCCCTCACAAAGCATACACCGCCTATTGTCCTTTTCAATCGTATGCCATTATTTTATTGTTTAAAGACAAGCTTCTAAATTAATCAATGCATTGTGTGCCAATACTACTTACAATTTATTGTGTAATTTCTAGTATCCCCCTTTTATGCACCGCTTAATGTATCCATCAAGAACAAACTTATAGAAATACCAGGATTAAAAATATTTTTTTTAGAAGTCCAATAATTTTCTAGCAATTCTTTATTCCACTCAATTTTTGTCAATGCTTTGCATCAATAAAATTTTAAGAATCTCTGCCAGTGTCAAATATTACATCCGAATTTCACGTTCGGCAACTATCCAAGAATGATTTGGTAGCTTTAACAAAAACGAATAAAATTTTGCTAATTAGTTATTTTTTTCACAAAAAATATGAACTCAAATCAATTATGTATTTATGCTTACGTTATTTTGGTTCATAACGCTGCTTCTTGGCACCATTCCATTTAGGCTTCTCATCCGAATCATCAGCAGTCCAATTTGCAGCACGTTTGATGTTTCTAGTAGAAGCTTCAGCGGAAGTCTTGCATGCTTCGGTTGTACCATTAACAAATTCATTCATAATGCTAACACAATCGATCGTCTTAAATTCTTCTGGTTCAGTTGTTTCCATCAAAAACTGCATGCTCATTGCAATGCTTGCGTTAGCAACTGCTTGCGACTTCTTTTTATACGCTTCCGCTTCTCCAAGCTTTTTCCGAAGCAGGTGGTTTCTCTTAACAAGATCTTTGTTCTTCTCTCTGACGATCTTCAGTTTATCTTCCTTGTCCATAATCAAGTCGTATGCAGAGGACATATCTCTTCTGTACTCGTCCTTCAAAATTGTAAGCCGAGTTGGAGTCGTCGGTAAGCTTAGACTCGATTTCTCTTGGCCGTCAGATTCCAGAGGCAGTGGCTGGACCTTGGTTGCCAGTTGTTGCTTCAGGTGTTTCATTTCCGCTTGTTGATTTTTGTACAATTCCTCAGTAATAGACAGCTTCTTTTTGTACAGTTCGCGATCCTCAGTGACAGATTGCAGCTGTTGGTCTTTGCTCTGTAGCTGCGTCATGGCGTCGCGGTACATTCGCTCGGCTTGGTATTTTTCCCTTTTTGCCTTCTCAGTTTGATCGAAGAGCATGTCTACTTCAGTTGCCAGCAACTCCTTCTCCAGGGCCTTTGCGGGAAGTATAACGTCCTTGAAATGAACTACTCGGGCTTCAACTCTCGCCATTTCTCTCAGGAGACGGTGGTCCATTTTGTAGGTTTGGTTGGGTCACCTAAATGAAAAATCAAAATAGTATAAATAATTTTAATAAAAGATTTTACCATATTATAAAAAATATACTTACAAAATCAACTCACGTTTTTCTACAGTATAGTAAGCTTCCTTTGGGCTGGATTGGGTAGAAGTGAGGGTGCTTCTAAAATTAAAGCATCGTTTTGAGTCTTTTATACCCACAAAAACGGAGTGTCAGAGTTGTTTGCTTAACTATTCTGAGAAAAGAACAAAGCCTTCTGGCTTGTTCTTACGTAATTAATTTATTCTTGATGTTTCTGTCAATGAGGTAGCAGGTAGCGCAAGGTCAATATTATGAAATACCAGTTTTTCATAATCCCATCTGTCATAATTGTTCATGATACCTACTACAAATTTAACGCTTTCTTTTTTTCTAATTAATTTCTAACTAGCTCTGGTTAGACCGGGAGTTCATAATTTCTTATGCGGGATTTAGAACAAAAAATACTACTACGTAGAAATCAAATGCTCCCCCATTGTTTCTATTTTTACCTGTAATTCTACGGCTGTTAAATTAAATTAATGACGTATATATGCACTTCAAATTTACCATGTGGCTTACACAGTATTTATGTTTGACTGCATGTATATTAGTTTTTGCTGATCAATTTTCTCCTAAAATGCAGCAGATTTGCAGAAACTATCATGTATCAGGGGTGGAGCTGCTATTGTATATGCATTAATAAGTTGTACAAAGATGTTTGGGTTTTTGTTGGATTCATTAGAGCTGAATGTTTCGTGAATTGAAATTTGCAAGCTATGAAAATGCAGTAGATGTAGTGATAATTCTTTCGCCTTTTCTAGAAAGATACGTTCTCTACGTGTGCTTGCGTCAGTTGTTTAGTTTCAGGATTCCATGTCAAACCTAGGCTTTTGCATTTTTACTCTTTGATACAAGCCTGGATTAGCAGTGCTTCAGTATTTTGCAATTTGTCAACTTTCTCAATGACGCCGGCTTTGACATTCTGAATCTGAATGTCTAGCCTATGCAATAATTTTCGGGTCATGATAAACTACTTCAGAAATTTTCAATATAAGTCTGAAATACGTGCGTGCGAAGTATTCTTGTGAGTGAAGTCTATACGCAGACAAAAACACGTTTTGTCCATTAGTGGAAAAATGGATTTAGTCGCTAAATTTGAAATTTATCATGCTTTAAAATCTGATGGAATAATTTATTTTGTAATTATACTTCCGCGTCGAAGTAACTGACTTCCTTCACTAGATTTGGATCAAAACCCCAATATTACGCAACAGGAAACGGGCTATGGAGTAAATTAGTTTCGTGTAACTTTCCTAGTTCACGCCTTTTAGTAATTCTCGTAATCTTGTTAAAATATCATAAGTATTTAGGACGAAAAAAGTAAATTTTCTACCGCAAATAAGATTTGAAATGTTGTGACATTAAATTGACGCAAACCGAAACTGGGTCAATCGCACTAAGCCAATTACAAAATTTGACCAATTGATAATACATTAATTTCTCGTCTGAAAAGACTGCTCAAATAGTACAAGCGATGTATAATCCATTTCCATTCTAATTAAAGGCTATTATTGCGTCAAAAATAAATGTCCCTTTGTTGGAATCTTAAAAAATCCGGATGCTTTCCAAAGGCTGTCAATTAGGACCTAAGGAAGGAAACTTGCGCTTACGTATATGATGTGAAAAAGTTATCGGACCAGATAGTATTAGTAAATTGCAAAAAATTAAGAAAAACACACATTTTTGATAGTTTTTAATTTAAATCTGCATCAATTTTGACTTAAAAAATCGACAATAATATTTTCTAGCAAGGTTTAACACGGTCTTCAAGCTAACATTTCAAAAACCCGGAGTATCATTAATATAAAAAAGGCCCTCAAAAATAATTTCGAGCATAATTGACAGCCTTTGGAAAACATTCGGATGTTTTAAGATTTCGACAAAGGGACATTTATTTTTGACGAAATAACAGCCTTTAATTAAAATGGATTATACATCGCTTGTACTATTTGAGCAGTCTTTTCAGACGGGACATTAATGTATTATGAATTGGTCAAATTTTGTAATTGGCTTAGTGAGATTGACCCAGTTTCGGTTTGCGTCATTTAATGTCACAACATATCTAATATTATTTGGAGTAGAAAATTAACTTTGTTTCGTCCTAAATACTTGTGATTTGGGAAAGCCACATGGAACTAATTTAATCTATATTCAACTTCCTACTAATTAACCTTATGGTTTTGATCTAAATCTAGTTACGGAAGCCGATTGCTTCGAAGTGGAAGAATAATTACAAGTTATTCCATCAGATTTTAAAGCATGATATATTTCAAATTTTGCTACCAAATCCATTTTTACCACTTCTGGTCCTGGTCAATTTTTTTGTCCCCTTATAGACTTCACTTAAATACAAGAACACTTCGCTCGCACCCATTGCAGATTTACATTGAACATTTCTGAAATAGCTTACGATTAGTGAACATGAACATGACCCGTAAACTATTGCATCGGTTAGACATTCAGAATGTCAAAGCCAAAGTCATAGACAAATTTGCAAAATTGCAAAATATTGAAGGATTACTAATCCAGGCTTGCATTAAAGAGTCAAAATGCAAAAGCATGGGTTTGACATGGAATCCTGAAACTAAACAACTGACCCAAACGCATACAGACAATGTATCCTCCAAGAAAAGGAGAAAGAAAGATCACTACATCTACTGCATTGTCATAGCTTTTATTCTCACGCAAATTTCAATTCATGAAAAATTCAACTCAAATAAAACCAACAAAAACCCGAATATCTTCACAAAATTTATTAATGCATACGCAACAGCAGCTCTACCCTTAGTTTGTGTATTTATGCATGTAAGTAGTGCTCACGCGGAGGAACTAAATCTCTACATCAACGGTCTACTCAAATTTGGACAGAAATACAATAAAGACCAGCAACACAGCGTTGGAACTAGGAAACCAAACGGTAGTAATGCTCTTATGAATACATTCAACTTGATTTACACCTGGTGTCTCTACTTAAGCATAGCTACTGCTCCAACAATAATTGTGCTTGGCTTTCACTGGCAACATCCTTGTAGAAGTACGCTTTTAGGGTGGTGGGCCATTCCTGAATGTAATAACTCCATCAAGTTGCTTGGAAACCACCTTGTATTCCAGATATTGCAGGTGCTCATGAAACTAGGCATCCTCCTTGTGAATCATTTCATTTGGAAGAAAGGATGCATGTCGGCTTTACTCTGTATCCTTGGTCTTATAAATCTGGGCATAATGAAGTTGCTGGAGAACTTGAAAACGTAATCAAAATTATTATACATTTTAACTCTATGAATACGAATGCGTCCCGTTAATCAAATTTGTTTTTGTTTCAGACTGTCCATTTTGTGTTGTCGGAAAACTGACTCATTTTCAATTTTGAAAGGGTTGATGTACCGAGAAATACAGTTGTTGGCCATGCTCAACAACAATTTGTTGCAAAATACATTCTTGACTATGGTGGTCGTTGTGATATTCAACTTGTCTCTGAGCATCACAGTACTTCTCAAGTTGGAATGGTCAAGGAATAACGCTCTGGCAATTGCCTTCTTCTCGGCATTGGTCTCAAACTGCATCATCTTTTTTACAGCTCGAATGGGTGGTGAAATTACTTCTGTTCATGAAGAGTCCAAACAACTATTTGAAAAGATAAAGCGTCAAATGTGTCCTACAGACGGTAGAGGATTTACTTCTACCCATCGAAAAGACTATCGCTGGCTTCGGAGATTCTGTCTATCTTGTCCCCCTCTCAAGATTAAATTGGGAGAAAGCAACTTCCTAGAGCAAATTACTCCTCTCAAGTGTATTGATTATGCCGTTGATTTAACCGTGCAGATGCTTCTGCTGAAGGTATGAATGAATGTATTTCTGATAGGAATATTTGAAATCCATGTATTCTATTATATCTACATGGACCTACGCACTCATCATAGTAATCTCGCAGATGCATAGATGTGTAGTTTGAAAAAATTAATTTGATGTACGACATTCTAAAACGCAGTTGCAAGCTCACATAATGTAATAAACCCGATAAATCGAGATGTAGTAATGTACCTCTTTGTGAAATATCTGTAGTTATGGTAGAGTATTTAATATAAACTAGCCAATTGATTTTCAGAAAAACTAAAGTGCAATTAAGTAACAATAAATTATTACTAAATATCAAATTACTATGTAATACTATTAAACTCTTGCCAAACACGTGCATTTAATCATTAACATTTGCTATACTAAACTGAACAACACGATTTAAAATTTATTATGAATGATTAAATGGAATTTATATCTTGCTTGATGTGTATATTTTGTAATTGGGTCATTGAAGATGACATTTGGCAATAGTATGGTTGAATTCGCCTAGGGAAATTATATAGAATGGTTTTGATGTATCAATTATGTAAGATGTCGTTTAGCAAAACAATTATAAATCTTTTCATGCGAGATGTCGCAGGTTAATAAAGAAAAAAATTTAACTGCAGTAGATATTAAGTGATTTATATGCGTTTAAAAAATCCATATACATATATAATTATACTAAATTATTGAATTGTGGTAAAATTTAGAGAACGCAGCTATTTTTATTTTATTTTATTTATCATGTATTCATCTATTTTACTCTATTGTAAGTTTATGAAGTAGCTATTGCATACTGTAGTTAGTTTAGGTCAACTCTAACTTAACAACTGTACGTTTATATGCAAGCAAAACATAATGTACACTTCAAGTTACAAAGGGATCCAGTAAACGATATTTCGACTTTTGGAAAGATAGCTAATGCAAACAAGTTTTTGCCGTTACAAATGGTAGTATTATAGCATTTTATATGTAAATACAAATGTTTGTATACTCATTTATTATGCATTACAATATTTTACTAGTTTTTGTTGTTAGCAAAGCTCTAAAAGTTCCACGAGTAATGCCGCGATAAAATACAAGAACACTTTTTTTCTTCACAACAAATTGGCTCCCATAACTGATGACTAACGGCTGGCAGGACCGGCTAAATTTCTTCATAAGTTTGTTTTCACTCATGTTACCCCAATCATGCATTTTCCAAGATGTCAACCCTTTCGTTCCTCTGCTGTAAACAAATCGACCCAACTCCAATATAAATGTCCAAAATCCCACAAACGCCACTACCCACATTAGCAGTTGTCCTTTTGATACAAATTTGAGCCGGTCCCAATAGCGAATGAGAAAAAAATTACAATATTGACATGTTGTCATTATCCAGGAATTAATAATCTGAACAAACAATCCCAAAAAGTAAAATGTATTCGTTTGAACGATTTGCAAGCCTCTGTAAGCAGGTCTAATATTTTCCGGAGCGCGTAATTTTCTTCTCATTTTATAGCGATTGAATTTAAAATTGAATTCTTGTGTATAAATCGGAACTATATAAAAAGCATAAACTACGCTGCAATTTATCACACAAACGCCGCTTAAATGCATAACGACAAGAACATAAGTGTGATACAAAATTACTAGGATTCGTACTGGTAAAATGAAAAAGTGTTCTGGAATCAAATCTCCAAGGAAGACTAGTCCTCTTGGCTCGTAAATTAAAATAATTGTGATTAAAATGAAAGCCAGAAAAACCATAATGTTAAATGCCCTTAGAGCCAGGTCTAAGCCTAGGTTTGCTAAGCTTTTATTTGGATCAAAGGATGGACGATAGTTTTCTGAAAATATTGAAGACATTGGATAATTTATACCAAATTACTATTATACTTGCATAACTGTTTCAAAGAATTTACTTACTCTGCATATATTGCATGAAATGGTAAAAACCATTGAATGCGATGCAACCATCATGGGGATACCAACGAGGAATTGAAAAGATAATCATCATCAGCATTCCTGCCATCCAGTAGGCCAAATTCAAATTGTAACGGTCGACATCCTTTAGTCGATAGTATTTTATGACGATAGAAAGGGCTCCTAAAAGCCAAAAAAGGGCGAGGTTGTAATTCATCCTTACTTTCCATTCATTTCGGATATCGCGATGAAATTTTTTAGTTTTGTTGTTAAAATATCCTGTCACAATGCCAATGGTGTTGGACAGTTTTAGAAGAAAGCTGAAAAGCTTACAGAGTCGGTTGCTAAACATGATGGAGGAAAAAATGAGTAGATGTACAAACTTGCTAAAAAATGAAAGACTGAAAGCTTATTGGATTTGGAATTGGGAGTCGAAGCCAGAAAACTCCAATTAAGTTAGTTTACGGATATTCAATTAACTATTTATTACAAAGTGACTTACGCCAGTCACAGTGGTTTCTAATTTCAAATTTAGGATATTACGCTTCCCCAAGCTATAGTTTTGTATGATTATAAAGATAACATGTTCTTTAATAAATGCCTATCCTATTGAAATTGATGAGTTCTATGAATGCTGCCGTATTTCTACTTTGTTTCTTTGAAATTAATCCAGTCAAAGGGTTTACTACTAGTTATCATTTTAAATCAACAAATTCTAATCGGCCTTTAATATTATGGCCTTAAAAGCAATATTGAGTTAACGTAATGGGTTCTTGTCTTCACAGAAAGTAAGTACTCATGATCAGTGGAATCAATCAATTGAGTCCAATCACCATATCGTTAAATTGCTACCTTGAAATTGAAATAATGGAAGCTGACCTCTTGCCAATTCAATTCACTTTAATAGTTCAAGTCATTATAGTTCCAACAAACAATAATCAATTTGAGTTAAAGGAAATGTAATGGATTTTGGTGAACACACAAACATAAGCACAAGACGTATGAAATGCAAATGTAATTTATATAGGATGGATTAATAAGTAGGCATAGAAGGGAACTAGGAAATTTGGGGGCAATATAATTGAATTTATTAAGTTCAATCCATAAGCTCAGGCCACAATCAATAACCAAGTTGATCATTAAAAAATTAAATATACTTTTTCGTAGGTAAATCAGTGGGGATTCTACTGTTAACCAATACGGATTGACCCAAGCTGGAAATGGAAACCATTCTTCTTACGCCAAGTTATAATGTTTAGGGTATGATCGATTTTGTATCAAATTGACTCAAGTTTAGCACATTTTTGCTCTTATTAGAGCTTAATTGGATGCACGGTCCCTAAAAGTTAACGTTTAATTGGGGGAAATTTTTTCACATTTTCGCATTCTTTTATATTATTTTCACTTCCCTTACATTGCATGAAACAAACAGAGTTAGGTATAACATTTTTCTGCGTGCTCTGTAATGAAGAAGTCCAATTTCATGGATTTGTATTCATTTTCAAAAACTTATCTTTAAGTTCATCGTGATATGGAGAAATTACTGGTAAAAATTGCTTCCCATAATAATTACGAGTAATTATCACTGTCGTCACCTACAAATATTCATCTTTTGTACATACATAGGTTTATGTATATGTTCTTACTTTGCCCCAAATGGATTTTGTATTTTGGTAGGCTGTAAAATTTTACTGCAACATAAGGCGGTAAACAATCGAGTTGCGTATTTCCTTGTTTTCTTACCATGTTTACTCTTGTTTGATACAACTTCTCTCCTACAAACAACAAAATACTAACAAAATAGTAAATTAATTGGTGTTATCATAAAAATAGTTGCGGAATACTTTAAAAATAAATGACCACACTACAGGTGGCAAAATTGTTATTGCCAACGATAAAAGATAGTGACAGAGGACAGTGCAATCATTAGTAAAAAAGTAGTTACCGAGCAGTGGATGTTGATGATTTGATAATAATCAATCAGTAAGTTTACTTGTTATTGTTTGCTTGTCAGTATTGTGTGGTCGATTTATCGGAAAACGTCTGACGTCAGAGAAAATTACAAGAATGAAAAGTAGTTTGAGTACTTGCTATGTTGCAGTTTGCAGTTAAACAATTATTTAATTTGTGATTTTACAGGGTAGACGTGAGAATGAACGTGACCAAGGGAGGCCGAGGACGGGGTTGGGGTAGCAGCAGGGGTTCTGGAGGAAGTCGAGGAAGAGGAAAGGGGCGGGGTCGTGGATTTGTTTTCAAGGCTCCTCCTAATGTTACAGCTGTTGAGGACGATGATGATCTATGTAATACGGCCTTTGAGCAATTTGAGTTTCAAAACAATTCTTTGAACAAATCATTTGAGGAGCTCAACGCTGCGACTGAATTAGACGGATTTGATAAATACTCTGGTATGAATGTTATCAGACTTTTTAACGTAATATTAACATATTAGTGTTTTTTAGAAATTCGACTATCATTGGTCAGGTTAATGAATTGCTTTGTTTTCCTGGTTTTATAGGATCAAATTGGATTTATCCAACCAACCGGCCTGTGCGAGACTATCAATTTAACATGGTTGAAACGGCTTTATTTAATAATACTCTAGTCAGCCTGCCCACAGGTTAATTTCCTTTTAACTGGAGCTTTCATTAACTTAATGTACGCATTACATAAGTGCTTAATTGGGTCGGAAATATTTACAATGTATTTTTGATTATTTAGGTCTTGGAAAAACATTTATCAGTGCTGTGGTTATGTTCAACTACCAAAGATGGTACCCTCGAGGTATCATTGTATTCATGGCCCCAACAAGACCTTTAGTGACTCAACAATTGGATGCATGTCACAACACTGTTGGCATATCCCCATCCAAAACAATCGAATTGACTGGTCATATTGTGCCTAAGAAGAGGGAAAAGTTGTGGCAGCAAAAGACCGTGTTTTTTCTGACGCCCCAAGTCTTGTTGAGCGATCTAGAACGAGGATTCCTTCGAGCTGAAAACGTTCGCTTAGTTGTCGTTGATGAAGCCCACAAAGCTACTGGAAACCATGCGTATGTACAAGTCATCTCCAAAATTGCTGAAGCGACCAGATTGTTTCGTGTATTAGCTTTAAGTGCAACGCCTGGTAGTGATCTAGCAGCAGTTAAGCAGGTATCCAACGTTACTTTCAAACAGTAACCATATGCTTCTGATTATCAATTATTTGCTTGTACTTAATATTTTTGTGACTGCTTGTTCGTCTATATTTGTAGGTATTTAAAAACCTCTTAATATCTCGAGTGGAGTTACGAATCGAGTCCTCCTTGGATGTACTTCCATACATCCATCAGAAGGCTGTGGAAAAGATAGTGGTCGACTTGGACGGCAGTTACTTAAAATCCGTGTATGACCAAGTTATGATGGTATGTAAATCTAATATTTTTAATTAAATACTACTGATTATATGTATTTTTTTAGTTTAATCAATTATCATTATTCATTTTGAAATTTGTTTTTGTTTAAGGTTTTCCAGTCATATTCCGGGAAATTGTTGAAAGCAAAAGCTTTGACAGGTAGAAGTGGTTTTTCACTTACACATTACCAGGTAAGCTCCAACAGTAATACTTTATATCATTTTATACCATTTTATATCGTGACTTTTACGAATGGTCTAACTGTTTGTAGCTTTTGACTGCAAGAGAAACTTTTCGCAAAGATCTGGCACAGAAGTTGCCAAGCTACCAGAAAGGGTTTATCGAGATCGATTTTGCTATTTGTATGTCGTTGGCTCATGCATTGGAAATACTTTTAAGTCATGGTCTTCGAACATTTTACATTTATCTGCAAGGTACATTCCCTTCATTCAAAATTAACACAGACCATTGTAAAGCTTGAAATAAGCAACCCAAATATATAACTAACTTATTATTGAAAAATAGGAGTTCTTGACAAGGAAAAGGCGACACCAGTGGTATCGGCTGCGCTAAGGAAGAACCCCCAGTTGCAAACTCTCCTCAATGAAATCAAGGACAAACTGAAGATTTCCATTGCCAATTCCACCTTTGAATTCGATTTGGCCGACGAATCTGGATTTGGAAAACTGAACCTGATGAACGAAAGGATTGACTACACGTTGAGCCACCCGAAACTTGTTATTCTGAAAGATATTGTTAACCAGCATTTCATTAAATTCAGCACTCGTAATGACACCACGAGAGTAATGATATTTAGTCAGGTGTAGTATTTATTTGTTCTAATGATTCGTCAAGTTATAAGTGTTCGTAGTTGTTTCTGATGATGACTAAAATTAATCATCCTTTTGTAGTATCGGGACAGCGTTCAGGAGATAGGGAATATGCTGAACACACTCCGCCCATTGGTAAAACCAATGATGTTTATTGGTCAAACAAACACTGGGACTACTGGAAGAGGTTTGAAGCAGAAAGAGCAAGTGCAGGTGGTACAAAAATTCCGTGACGGTGGGTTTAATGTTCTTGTGGCCACATGTGTTGGGGAAGAAGGATTGGATATAGGAGAAGTTGATTTAATAATTTGCTTTGACGCAAGCTCCTCACCAACGCGGCTCATTCAACGAATGGGTCGCACTGGGCGTCAGCGGGAAGGGAAAACAATTTTTCTTATATCCCGAGGGAAAGAAGAAGAGGTAATAAAATTGTTAACCTGCTCCATGCTCCATTAAACTGTATGTACTTGAGAGATGACTTATTTTTTGCCTTTTGGTTGAATCTGTTTCTAGAAGTACAGAAGGAGTTTAACTCAGCACTCAAGTATCAGCAAAGGGATTGCAGATCCTAAAAAACTAGAGCCATTTTTGTACAAGTTTAGCCCCAGAATGGTGCCAGCTGGTAGGTTATCCTTTATCCTAATATATTGCATTTAATGTTTATAAAATCGTTGCGGATTTTTGGTTTACAAGGTTATATAGCTTTTTTTTTTTAAATATATCTTACTTTCCACAGGGTTGAATCCGACTTGTTATAAAATGTCCATTATATTATCAACTGAGCAGAAACCAGAATGTACCTATTTATCAGACGACAAAGATGATAATAATGACTTTCATGGTATGCAACCTTCTACGCATTTAAACATCAGTAATTTTTTTTGTTAGTGATGAAATCATTAATGATCATTTTAATTGCTCCAGAAAATCAAAACAAAGGAAAGCCCGAAAAGAGTACTAAGAAAACCGTTCCTAGAAAAAGAGCATTACAGAAGGTTTCTGAGGCTTCCCCTAAAGCTGTTCCAGCGAAAAAACCTAGTCATACAATCACCAAAATAATTGATGAAACATCCAACAACTTTGCCCAGAAAGATGAAGCACAGACTATCATTGGTCCAGAAGTAGCTGCTGATGTACATTATGATGATTACGACGAGGATTACCAAAATGATTTTCCAGCAAGCATCCCTAATGAACCAATGGCTTACGAAAGAAACTCAATATTTCGGAGTATATTCGATATGGGCGAGAGAAAGAGAACAGATTGGAAACCGTGTGCCGTTTTCTCTAAAAATACCCATGTCCTTCTTGAAGACATAATGGATTGTGTCCATGTAGATCCAGAGTTGATTCTTCTTAATGAGGATGAATTGGATGAGGTGGAAAACAATGTGGAATCTCGAAGTTCATTCTCTGCCAACAAAGATGATGGGTTTTGTGAATGTGGGAATACATGTGAAAGCCATTTGTCCTCACAAAATGGCATTCTTCGAAGCCCGCGAGTTGATGACCCACTTACAACTCACGTATATAGGCCAACTCCAGCGGTCTCTGCCGTACTTTCTGGACCAGGCAGTCCAAATTTACCGAGTGATATAGAGTCGGAGAGGTCTGATTACTTTGCTGATGAATTTCCATCGCCGCCAGTGGGCTCAAAAGATGCATCAGCATATTTTGAAGAATCATTTGAATTCCCTCCATCGCCAGAGTTTGTGAAACAGAATTTTTTAAAACGACTGCTCAACCAGAAAACAAGTCAAAGCTCCAATTCCAATACACCACCGGAGACAATCCAACTCAGTACGCCCACCAAAAATTTTAGTTCTGGACAAACAACATCGCAAGGCTCGTATGTCATGAATGAAGATAGAATAGCTGCTCCAATTATTAGCAGTAGTGCAGCAGCTAAAAAATTCAAATTCAAAAAGAAGGATTCTGAAGAGGATAATATCCAACAAGGTCAATGCTCTAAGACTCTTTTGGTGGAATCTAAAGTACATGTGAAAACACCACCACCTGAAGTTCATGTGAATCCTGTTGCTCCGATTTCTGTTGTAGACGTGAACCGCACTTCGATTGGTCCCTCACTGACAGAAGGCGAATGCCATACACAGCCAGAGATAATCAAACTCAGTAAGCACACCAAAAATTTTAGTTCTGGACAAACAAAATCGCAATGCTCATATGTCACGACTGAAGATAGAAAAGCTGCTCCAAAAATTAGCAGTGGAGCAGCCAAAAAATTTAAATTCAGAAAGAAGGAGACTCTGTTGGTGGAATCTAAAGTTCATGTGAATCATGTTGCTCCGATTTTTGTTGTAGACGTGACCCGCCCTTCGAGTGGTTCCACACTGACAGCAGGCGAATGTCATGAGGTACTAACATCGAATACTACACTGAATCGTTTTTCAAATGTGCTTGGCACTTCAAATGAAAATCCACAAAAAGCGGAGATAACTTCTGATTATGGGAAAACTCACACTGGCATTCGAAACTCTGGATCGTCTTCTTTTCCAACAACGAAAAACGAAGATTTCGTTGACCTGCTACTATTTGGTGAAAGTAGTAAGCAGCAAGAACCCATTCGAAAAATGCAGGCGCCTCGTAT
The DNA here is from genome assembly GCA_964034955.1 of Orchesella flavescens. NCBI lineage: Eukaryota > Metazoa > Arthropoda > Collembola > Entomobryomorpha > Orchesellidae > Orchesella > Orchesella flavescens. The sequence continues at coordinate 39,255,370 of OZ035954.1, read as the reverse complement.
CACAACAGATAAGGATAAAACTGGAGTTCAAGGAATTTCACCAATAAAGAAAATACCTTCTGAGACCAGTATGGATGACGTGTTCAAGTGTCCACCCACCGTAAGAGCTAGTAATTTCTCACGGCTTAGCAGAAGCAGACACTCTGCATCTTCAACATTGAGTACGACAGCGTCCAGCTCTAAGAGTATCTTTTCATTTGTTGATAAAGCTCCGCCACCAAATCGACGCAAAAAGAATCCATTTATTGACGATGAGGCTAAGGAGAGCTTGGATGATTGTGAAATGTCTTACTACGGCAAAGACTTGGATGAATGTGAAGGTCTAGATGATTTTGATGCCTCTTTTGTTACACAGAATGATAGCATGACGGTTTCTGACAGGTAAATTAACCAACTAATGTTTCGTTTAATATTAATTAAATTGCTGTTGTTGCACTCAACTATTGTTGCAATATTGTTAATTAGCCAACAGGTTCGATACTTGAAATCTGTGAAAGATTCAGTTCCTTTGAGGCTGGGAAGGGTGGAAAAGCCGCTTTATCCTGTAGCTACCAGAGCAGGAGATGACGGTTCCGATGAAAGCAACTATGAAGAAGATGTATGAACCATTGTTAATAACATTGTGTTTTTTTATAATTTTATATCACGTTTGCTTATTGATTTTGATTTTACTGCTAACAGGACTCCATTTGTCAGGAAGAAATAGAGTATATGGACGTCGGGGTGTTTACACAAGCAATGAATGCTGCTGTTGAGGACCTCGCATTAAATGGTTCTTCACAAGGTCGTTAAACCCGACGAGCCAAGCGTGAAGCGTTGAACGCAGTTGCAGCGGCACAGTCCACTAAACAAAGACATCGTATTGTTTTGATGGATGATTCAAGTGATGATGGGTTTTAGATTTTCTCTTGAATGCCAATTTGTACCTGGTTCCAGTAATCTTGATAAGTTTTTATAAAAGAAGTCGCAGTCTAACATTCGCCGGCTAACAAAGGGCTATTGACATTGGTTTTAAGTTTCTATTCTGCTGACATATTCATTAACTGATACCAATATTGAATTTTCGATTTTTTTATAAGTTGTATGTTGTATTACAGCATCTATGATTACTTACAAAACACATTCATGTGTTGTTTTATATTCTTTCAGACTTTGTTTAAGAACGATGATACTCTTGCTAATAAAAATGATCCTACTAAATAAATTCCATGTTACCATTATTATCTCATCTCTACATTTTTATTGCTTAAAATTAAATTATATTTAATCAAAAACACTGGACTCGGGGGGCGCCAACGTAAATCAGTATGAACCCTCGTGAATCTTGAGCATTTTAAAAATCATTATTTTGATCATCTCTATTGATTATCTAATTGATGATCGAATGATATTCTACACCGTATGCCTCACGCTTCATAAAAAGGGACCTTCCGTAAAGGTTATAACTTTTTGAACCGTTCAACCGATTTGTCTGAAAATTATTCCCAGCGGTCCTCTTAAGGAGTACTATCTACCTGTGTGCCAAATTTGGGCCAAATCATTTAATGTGTGTGACAAAAAGAGGGCATCCGGTAGAAACTGCTACAAACAAACTGCTACTACAATAACTGCTACTAAAATAACTGCTACCGACAAAAACTTCCACCAATAAAAAACTTCTACGACAAAAACTTCTACTCATGATTTTTTTTAAAAATAAAAAAGAATTTAAGTGGACACATAACATGTTTTTTCTTTATGCAAACGTGCTAGTCTCAGTTGGCTATCTCCGTAATAAATTATGACAGATGAAAAATTAGAATTAAAAAAGAGACCGCCTTCAACTCCTTCAAAGTTAAAATATAGAAAGATGAATGAAAATATAAAATCAGGAAATAAAGAACTGTCAGATTTTCTTGAGGGTGTAGCAATTAATACGCACAGTTATGTTATCACCAAGTATAAAAGCAAACGCGTCTTATTAGCGAATTCCGAACCTAACCTAATACGGACAATGATAACGAGGAAAACGAAGAACCAACACCAGCAAGTGTGAAAACTAGAGGAGTAAATTTTTAGTAACATCCGCTTGTTAAATTGTGATATATTCAATATTGTTGTAGTTTTTAACGTTAGACTTAAGATTTAAGTAGAAAAAAATATATAACCTTTGTCAATGATATAATGAAAAATAAAACAAAATTTTGTATAGTAGAAGTTTTTGTGGGTAGCAGTTTTTGCTGGTAGACGTTAATTTTGGTAGAAGTTTATTCGTAGCAGTTTGTGCGGTAGACGTTTTTTTGGTAGCAGTTTCTACCTAGAACCAAAAAGAGTGCGCACGGACAGACAGAAAATCTAAGTAAAACCATTACTTCGCTGAATACAATTCAGCTGGGTAATAAAGCGGGTAGTGTATAGAGTATATTTACTAACTTCGAAATAATTTAATTAAACCTATACCCTAAACTTTATAACTGGGTGTAATAGGAATGGTTTCCAGCCTCAGTCCATCCGTTTAAGTTAAGGTTAGGATCCCATTGATTTACCTTCGAAAAAATATTATTATTTTTTAAATTATATGCCACCCAAGTTTCGTAGTTTCCCCATATTCCTATTTAACAATCTATCCTGTATAAATTACATCTGCATTTCAAACGCCTTGTGCTTATGTTTGTATGTTCACCAAAATCCATTACATTTCCTTTAACTCAAATTGATTATTGTTTGTTGGAACCATAATGACTTGAGTTGTAAAAGCGAATTGAATTGGCAAAATGTAGCCTTCAATTATTTCAATTTCAAGGTAGCAATTTAACCACATGATGATTGGATTCAATTGATTAATTCCATGGATCTTGAGTATTCAATTTCTGTGGAAGACAAAAATGCATTACGTTGACTCAATTTTGCTTTTAAGGCCAGAATATTAAAAAGCCGTTTAGAATCTGTTGATTTAAAATGATAACTTGGCCCAGGGAAGCGTACTATCATACATTGTAGTGAACTACTACCACTTTTTTTTTGTAATTGCATTTCGGCTAAATAAATTTGAAATTGAAACTGTGATGATAGGAGATACTGAGTTGTATCAGGCAAGAGTGGGATACTTGGTCTAGCGGTACGGCGGAGACTGGGTTCGACTCCCGGTAGAATCAACCACTTTTGCCTGACATAACAGAAACTATTGAGACTGACGTAAATCACTTTGTAATAAATAGTTAATAGAATATCCGCAGACTAACTTAATTGGAATTTCCTGGCTTCGACCCCCATTTCCCAATAAAGTTTTTTTCTAAGCAAGTTTGTACATTTACTAATATTTTCCTCCATCATGTTTAGCAACCGACTCTGTAAGCTTTTCTGTTTTTTTCTAAATCTGTCCAACATCAATGGAATTGCGACAGGCCATTTTAACAATAAAACTAAAACATTTCATCGCGATATCCGAAATGAATGGAAAGTAAGAATGAAATACAACCTGGGCCTTTTTTGGCTTTTAGGAGCCTTTTCTATCGTCATAAAATATTATCGACTAAAGGATGTTGACCGTTACAATATGAATTTGGCCTACTCGATGGCAGGAACGCCGATGATAATTATGTTTTCAATTCCCCGTTGGTATCCCCATGATGGTTGCATCGCATTTAATGGCTTTTACCATTTCATTCAGTATATGCAAGGTAAGTAAACTCGTTGAAACATTTCTGTAAAGTATTATAGTAATTTGGTATGAAACATCCAGTGTCTTCAATCTTTTCAGGAAAATATCGTCCATCCTTTGATCCCAACAAAAGCTTAGCAAACCTAGGCTTTGACCGGGCTCCCAAAGGGCATTTAACATTATGGTTTTTCTGGCTTTTATTTTAATCACAATTATTTTTATTTACGATCCAAGACGACTAGTCTTCCTTGGGGATTTAATTCCAGAACACTACTTCGTCTTACCTGTACGAGTCCTAGTAATTTTGTTTCAAACTTATGTTCTTGTCGTTATACATTTATGCGGCGTTTTTGCAACAAATTGCGTCGTAGTTTATGCTTTTTATATAGTTGGGAGAGGATAGCGGAGGTAGGCTTAGTTAGAGAGAGAGAGAGAGGTTGTAGAGGAGATTTGGTGGACATGAGGGGGTTTGGAGGTGATCACTCAAAACCTGTTGCAGCATTTCTGGGCCTGCTTACTAGCAGTTAATATCTATATCTACTACTTCAATTGTAACTTAAACTATGGCTCGAAAGCCGCAGCATTGAGAGAACCATTATTGGCATTACTGCCACTCCAATTTTGGTTGGATTCGTTATCACTCATTATCCCATTAAATGATGTACTTTCAAATACGCACATTCAAATGTGCTTGGTTTGCTTGCAACATTTGCGATCCTTTGTTTGGGAAAAATATCCCACAATCGAGAAAAATCGATCCAAGAAAATTAGATCGTATAGGATAATTCATAGATAATTTCTCTGGGCTTAAAAGTGCTTTCGAATCATTCTCGATGGAATCATAAATCTAACATATTAAAATATGTATACTTACTACTGTAGTTATACAAAATGACATGAATATCAAACAAAGTATTCCTTCACAACCTCCACAATACGCCCAAGCACAGAAGACACACCAGCAAATAAATGTATATAGTTATTTAGCTTACTTGTCGTTTAATTCACGCCTCACTTTAGTATGACTTTAATTAAAATTTGACTTTGGAACACACGGTTTTGACATTTCTGTACAATATTGTTTAACAAGCTTTACTATATACTATATGTACTTAAGTAATATTAATTTAATAATATGACTGCCAAGAAATCAATTTTGACACTGTTTTGGAGGTTCTGCTCTGTCATTATGTCGTGCCACAATATTTTATGGCAAAACACGGCAGAAACCGCAGACCAGTGACTACTTCACCAACAACAGCGTATACGTGCACGTTCACAAATCTTCGAGACAAAGTACAAAATCTTAAAGAAATAATGCATAATATTGTATCAAAATTTCATAGAAAATGTAGTCAAATATATGTCAGCATATATGACGGAAATGTTGAACAAAATACAAGAGGTCCAGTTGAACTTTGTAGTATAACCAAGCTTTCCCCATTTCTCTGGGATTCAAAAAATGGTAAAGTAAGAGTAAATAAGGCAAGAGCAAAGTTAAGATTGGGGACACTAATTTCCATTCATTTCGGCATTCTACTTTGCCAGCTGTATGAAATAATATCAAATGCCATCATCCAAAATGACGCAGATAAATACAGAAACCTAGTCCGGGTTTTGTTTCTTGTAATTCAATGTGGCTCATCACTTAATATCCACCTCCTTTGGTGTGATGCTGTTGGATTTAGTGCAATGTTAAACGGGATCATTTGGAAGTTTGATGAGCTCGAAATTGGTACAAAAAATATTTAACGTATGTATGCATTTGAAAAGGGTCTGTATAATTAATTGTTTCTAATTTAACATTTTTTATAGGAAAGCTGGATACAAAAGTTGTGAAAAGATTTATAAAGCTTTTGAAGGCAAATTTTTTAATCCTTACTTTGTCCCTTTTGATGTGGACCATACTTTCTCCAGAAACACCCCCTTTTCCATCTTCCCTTTTGATTGAATCAAGAGGCTGGTACTTGGTTGGATTTCGATTTGCCTTGACCGTCCTACAAATGTGGAACTTGGTAACGTGGCTTTGCTACGGAACTTTGGTTTGGGTTGGACTCATATTTTGCAACGCGGCAATTTATATTGGATTACAGTCCTTAAAAGTCTCAGAGTTCAAAAACGGCTTTAAGAAGTATAAAAAGCTGCAAATTCTAGCCATGGTTTCAAACTCCCTGTTTAAAAAATCCATCAATTTGTCACTCACAATTGCATTAGTTTTAGTTGGTGTTTTATGCATTTCAACATCGGTCAAATATCATGGTATAATGTCTTTAAAGGGTATGTTTGTGATGACTCTTTTGAGTGCGCAAGCATCGGTGATGTCTTTCCTGGCTTCTAATATTCCTGGAAGAATCAATCGGAATAGTCGCAAACTCCTGCATTACTGGAGACAATGTACGATAAAGGGAATGGGAAAGTGGGAACGGAAAATGGCCAAGTCCCTGAGAGAGATCAAAATACAATTTGGAAGTGGCAACTACTTCGAAACAAACACTTGCTTGGTGATTTCTGGATTTCAAATTGAGGAAACAATGGATTTACTACTGCTAGTCAAGTAAACATGGAAAATATCAATAGGTTTTAGGCATGAATTTAGTGCAATATATTGAAGGTAGTAGTGATGGATCGTAGTAGTAGTATTTATCGCAAAAACTTCATTTGTTTTCAATAATAAAAAGTTGTCAACATGAAACAAAACTTATCAACCAAATAGTAGCACTAAAGTGTTCCGATTATTAAGCACTTAGTGTGCACCGGGTATCAAAATCACTCGTCAATTGCTCTCCATAACAAGCAAACTGACAGCTTGATTAACCGCGAATTCCAACATTCTAATACCAGTCATTCGATCAATAAAATTCACAGAGCCAAATGAAATTTTTAATGGCTGCCACGCCCTAACACACGTTTTCCATCGCCTGTGTTTTTCCTTGCCGCTCATATTTTTGGCAATTTGCAAAGTCTCTAAAGACGTTTTGTATACCCATCCTTGAACTCCAAACTGAACCACAAGGGAAACAAGAGAGTAAAAACAACCCAAACTGAAGAACATCAATTGAGTTTTTTCCAACCACGAATACATGGCGACCACCATATATAATGATAAGCATAAAGTACCAGTCACAGTACCCAACATAAAAATTATCATCCCGTTTTTGTTTATTTCATTATGAAGGCTTACTATTAGCTGAACTTCTGCATAATATTCTTGCAGGAATTTTAAAGAATGCTGATTCATTTTTAACAGGTTTTTTAACACTAGCAAATAGTTAGTGAAGCAGAAACTGTACACCATTATCGTATGACAGTAAACGATAGTGCTAATTGAGTAAATGTGAAAAACACAAGAAGATGAAAAGAGAGTAAGAAACACTTTTATAAGAGTTTGTTGGACGTTCTCATATCTACTAAAAGGTAATAAATCGGTCGAGCATTCTGGATAAAGACGATACCCAAAATTTCCAGGAAAGCAAGGTGTATTCCAAATAAAAGCAGCATGAATTCCTACTATAACTGGGACTGAAGATGTACCAATCAGTTGAAATATCTTGACTGATTTTGACATAGATGAGTTTTTCAGAGTATTTATTTGTTTTTGGTGTCTCGTCTCAAATTTTATCATGCGACTGAACAAATCAATGGTTTCTCCGACTTTCGTAAGCAAAATGATATTGATTGCAAATAGGCTGGCGAAAATCATAAGAAAGAAGCAACTCTGTGCTAAGATTCCAGTTGGAAAATTATGTATGTCGTGAAGAATTTGTATGAAGATTACAATGCAGAAAACAGAGGATTGTACCAGCCGCTTTTTAAACTTCGAAATGGCCTTTGAATCAGCCTGAAGATGTCCGGATTTAAAGTCGTAGGTAAGAAAGTAGGCGCCAAATTTTTTGGCAAAGAAAATTTGAAGGAGGAACAACAAAATAAAGTTTTGATGTATCAACATGGTCCAGTTGTATCTGCCACAGCGCTAGGACTCTACTGTAAGGGCATACGGGCTTAGTAAAATGGCTCTGGCGCCAACCGCCAACTGTAATTTTTTTTGAATGTCAAGTTAAGTTATGAATAGAACAGACGTCAACATTTGACGTTTATACCGAAAAATTGGCCTTGTATTCCGAATGTGTCATGAAATATTCTACCGCGTTTATGAAGCATTCCATAGTAGCAGAGCATGTTAACCCTGTTATTCTCAATAATGCAACATGTTTTGAGGTTTGAGGCATGCTGCTCACAGGCTTTATTAATTCCGGTTGTCCATTTTACCATAGGGCAGCTATACGCCAAAAATCGAACCGGCATTTGCATGATATGCTTTGCTTGGTGGTAGTATTTAGTGTTAGATTGTCGTACACAATAATGGTCGTCTACATTCGCCTATATTGAAAATATGAGACTGTTAATTTTAAAGTAGTACATTTGGTTATCCCATGTTTTTGACAAAGGCGTTTCATAGGTTTTGATGAACTATTTTTTGTCTGAATGCCCGTGAAGTTGTACGGGTGGACATACTATTTTCTATTTTGTAAATTGGCATTTACTGGGAAAAGTAACCCACGTCGCGATTCTGGATAGCAAATTATTTCATGGAATTTTATGTCACTTTTCTCCCGATAGAAGGTAATTCGCATCAATCCCATACTTATATTTGCATTTTTCATAACTAACTAAGTATTAATAAACCCGACAGTTTGATATGTAATGATGTACCTTTAAATGCACTGATACGTATTTTAAACACTTTGATACATCTCCTGAGTGATTCCTCCCTACCCCCTAAGAGATTGCGGTCATAGGTCATGTTGGGGTTATCAAAATATTTCGAAACTAGTATCACTGATCTAGTCTCACCAGTAGCTTCATTGTGATGCATCACAACCTGTTCCTTAATATTCAAAAACATTGACCTGACCTTTGACCCAGTAGTTATCATGAACCGATTTGACCCATCTTCAAACTTGAGACCCGCTTTGACCTAAGATATTCATTACTGAAAACAGAATTTAAAAAAGTGAAACCGTTTTTGAGTTATCGTGCCCCCGGACGGACGACATCCTGAGTCTTTTCAATATATGCCTAAAGGTACATAATAATTTGCCATTGGTGGTAGATAATTGTTTATTGTTAATTATTTACACCTTAATATTTAATTAAATAAATCCTAGATGTTATCTTAGGAATCAATTGTCATCGGGTTTCTTTTATAAACCCTAAATTGCTAGTTCGTTACACTCCCGTGATATCAGGTTCATTACTAAGTTTAAGTTTAATTTACAAAAAGGAACCACATGAAAACCCTGTACAAAATGGGATAATCATTTCATTAGACATTATTAAAGAGAATTCAAACAGAATCAACATTTCAAATGGATACCAAATGAATTGACACTTTGTTTGCTTGGTAACAACTTAAAGGGAGGGTAAAATCTAAAGGTATAGAATTGATTCTGTCAATTTTGTCAGGTATTCATATTTTAATTACAGTTGTTATTCAGTCTAAGCAACGAAGCATAAATACTGTCCAGCCGAAAGTCAATGAGACCCGGCCAATAGCCGCGGTACATTTTTAGCCGCGGATATCGTAATGCCCCCTGGTTACCATACTAGTCCCGCCACACTCGATGGTCCGGCTAATACATGCACCATGCGAAGCCCGAGGTCTCATTGACCTTCGGCTGGACAGTAGATAAGAGATTATGGATACGAATGGATTTAAGTAGAAAGGAAACTTCAAAAAGTAATTTACTATTTGAGCTGTGCTGTCAGCATGATTGTCAGCCTTTTCCGTCTTAGTTTTGAGACGCAATTTTCAACATTGTTTACTGATTACGGGTAGGCAGAAATCGGCCGACACTCACTGGCCAAACCAATTTCTGGACACCGGGCACTGTCTTGGAGATGGATAATCATATATCAACTCAACAAGCAGTCATACGAAACGCCATTAGGATGAATGCATTAGTTAGAATTGAGTAAGAAGAGACAAAAGAATGAAACAAGGCTTCCCTTTCCACAGTTGAGAACAAAAAGGGCATAGAGCCAGGCGAAAAGTTTTAGGTCCACCTGTCGGTTAAACAGAAATGCTGCATAGACGAATACTTGAATTCCCTTTGCTTATCCTTGGCTTCATAATAACTGCAAATGAGGTTATCGCTGGCCTTGAAATTGCTAGCATAACAGTGGCATCAATCAATCAATAACAATGATCGAATCAATGAAATCAAAAAGTCACGAAGACAAGAAGAAGAATTTACAACCAAAACAACAAAACATGAGAGAATAAATTTTCTACAAGAAAGATTTAAGCAGGCCATGAGAGATCTTCCTGAGCACCAACTCGACCATTACGAACTAAAATCAAGACGATTTCACCAACATTTAGCATGGCATACATACATCATGGGTATGTTCATAATTTTTCGATATATATATGACCTTCGAATGCACTGATATGCTCACACGTAAGCTATTGTATGTATTTATTTTTACCATGTGTTTGTCTCAGACTACGGCAGCGCCATCTAACGACAATGCCCATTCGTTCATTAGTTCAAATGAGCATTCCGTAAGGGGGTGCTGCCGTAACCTGAGACAAACACATGGTAAAAATAAATTGACTGAATTGCGGCCGCAGTCTGGCTGCACCCACCAATTTCTAGACATCGGGCACACTGGACATACAAAAAATTCTGCACAAGGGACACTGACACAGATGTCCAGTGTTGAGTGTCCGTCCATCTTGCAGGTAATCACGTCGTCTCAATTATCCGCCTACTACCTACTTAAGAATAATTATGAAGGAGAACAAGAAATCAATTTTGCTTTGGAAAACAGCTTAATAATTTTCCCGAATCATAAGTAAGAAAAGTCCGACCAACAAAGCTTTTAGGACATTAGCTACGTCCCTTTCTCATTCAAGACAAAGGAATTTTTAGTTAACCGGTAATTACCTCTGTAGATATTTCCCACAATGAAAATTGCGTTTGAAAGTTTCTCTATTCCACCTCCTTAATTGCGTAGGTAGTAGGAAAATTCAAAAAAAGTATAACATGTCCACAAAATTATCAGCTTTAAATCACCATATTTAATCGTCAGTAGCTTTACATTGATACTCTTTAAATTGCTAACGCACAAACTAAAAGTATTATTTGATGTCGTACCTATGTGTTGCAAGCATGAAACTTAACCTTCATTAGTGGAGATTCAGTTTATAGGTCAACGTTATTAAAGATACCATTTACGATAACTTTGAACATAATTTTTCCAATGCGTTTATATCCTCTCATTATTGCCACCAGTAATTTACCATATTTTCTTCTATGTAACGTTGGTAACAACATTTAGAACAAGGAAACTACATAATTTCCAGCCAGGAAATTACGAAAAAAGTTTAATAACAAAAAAATGTTTTTAAAAAATATTTAGAAAGTCAGGGCCACGTTTATCGAAAAACGTGTTCAACCAGAGTATTCAACAGCATGAAAAGGATCAAGTTTTTCTCGTTGGCCTAATAAAACTCACCATTCTTTTGCGATGATGAAAATGCAGCCCCGCAAGATGTACTTATTTTAGTAGTACAGTACTACTTTTCAGCCCAAAAAATAGACCAAAGTAGTACAGTACTACTTTGCCACAATTTGTCCTACTTTGAGCCAACTATCAAAAATATTCAGAATTTCCTTCTAATTTCTTTAAAGATTTCTTAAAATTAGTGATATTTTCCTGCTTATCTGATACTGATTTGAGTGAAATTTGTATTTTTAAAACGAACGAGAGTACTATTGTGTTTAATTTCTTCGTTTAGTTCACCTCGATATCAGTTTTGCAACGCATTTGATTAATATATGCAAACATAATTACACGTATGTTTATTTGTTTCAATTTAATTGGTTTCATTAAAATAGTTCCTGCTTAAGTCGCGCAAACAAAGTGTCTCTTAATTTTATTTCAGTACCTTAAATCCCGTCAATATTAATAACGTTTGAAACTATCAATCGTTCATGTGCTGCATTCAACTAATTGTAATGCAGTACTTGTTTTGAAGATTTCTGGTTTTTTTTAGCTTTTCAAACTAATCCTAACTATATTATCAAAGCGTCAAAGCCTTCAAATACGGAAATTTTAACTGAAATCTGTAGGAAAAATTTTAAAAAATCCCGCTAAATGTTTAAATAGTGAAAGATGTTGTTGTTTGTATTTAAAAGAAATTTCTATTTTGGATCTTTCGCTGTTTATAAACTTGCATAAAATCTAATCTTATACTAAGTACATTATATCATAATCACCGATGAATCGGGTTTCGATATTAGTTAGGTTCATGATTTCAGACTCAATTTTCAACACTGTTTTTGTTTTTGATTCGCCAATTGCGTGTAAGTTTTAAGGATTAAAGAACTGATTAAATTATAATTTGTAAAAACATGCTATTTTAAACTTTCGGGTAATATCTGCTTAAACAACAATCAAAGAAGACAACAAATCAATTTCGCTTTGGAAAACTACCCCTGAACAAATTTCACGAAATCGAATAAAACAACATCAAGTCCCGAGAAACATTCATGCTGGCGAAACGTTGGCATATCCATCAAACGCGTTGGCTTAGTATGGGATATGCCAATACCTATTTTTAGGATACCAATTCTGTACTGGGCCAGCAGGTGTGATAGGCAGTGTGCGCTTACCGTGATGGCGTGGTACAGTATTGGTAAAGGCAGTAACGTAATGGCTATGCCAGTACCAAAGCAATGCCGTACCGCTACTTGCTATAATATTAATATTTTGCCTAGACTCATCAAAACAAATAATGGCAAAATCTAATGGCCCGGTATTGGCATTGCACCTGTCTAACTGTCAGCAAGTACTAGCTTAGTAACTGTAACAATCGGCGGGATTATACACATATTCTCATCCTCCACTATGTACACAAATATCTGATGATCTTAATTTTAATTTTGTCTCCAATTTTGTTTTGAAAGCTACCAATTCTGGAGTTTCGTAGTAGTAAAGTTAAAGTTCTTGATAAAATTAACTTTAAGAAGAACAATTTCGAATTTGAATTTGTTCCAGCGACTTGGATTTCTGAAGACCAAACCAAGTGCTCTTTTCCTAAGTTCTGACCTTCAAATTTTGAACAAATATAAAATTACAGTCATCAAAGCTTACGGTAAGTAGTTGAAAGTGTACGTCAATTAACTAGTCGGGTCCAACTTGTCGTTTTGCTTACAATAATATCGATCTTGTGTTTTTCATTTAGCTGAAGCAAAGGTGCAGTGTAAATGCCTCATCCGATATTGACTCCTCCAGTGAACATGAAAACCTCCATGAACATGGTAACCACATCACAGCCACCAGTTAACTTTAATTACTTGAATGGTAAGTATACTACGGCTGCGTATTAGCAAGTTTTACTAACTTTATCTGTATGTATTTTATAACCTAAAATAGATTTTATTTTGAATTGTAGAAATCATTTCTAACAGCCAACAAGGAGCAAGTTTGGTTCCTTTTCCACACGGAACAGATGCTATCCATGGAGTAGTTGATGGGCCATCCGAGTCGGATGATCCGACTGCAGCTTGTCGATTGCCAGCAAACGCAATCAGCAACGCAGATTCGAAGACCAGCTAAGCCAGTTCAAGTTTCTTCCCAAGTGTTGCAGCAGAAAACCCAGCTATTCACATCGGGCCGGCTTTTGGTGTTCGAAAGCAAAACATCACAATGTTTTGTCTCCACTCCAAACAACTATTTCATCAGTTGCGTAGCGTAATGTTGTTGTAATGTATGAGAAATAAAAATATACTTGTATTTAAAAATAATTATCTTTTCGAGTGTTTGATTTTACGTTATTTGATATTGAAACCGCATATTAGCAGAGCTGGGGGACCGCGGTTCAAAATCGGACCGCGGTCTTTCGGTTCAGGTCTCGGTTCAGAACCGAGACCTGAACCGAAGACCGAAAAATAATTTGGAAGAACCGAAGACCTGAACCGAGAACCGAAAGGTTTTTTAAAAAGAACCGAAGACCTGAACCGAGAACCGAAAGGTTTTTGAAAAGAACCGAAGACCTGAACCGAGAACCGGAAGATTTTTTCAAAAGAACCGAGAACCTGAACCGAAGACCGAACAGGTGTAGGATTTGAGTTAAAAAGTTAATAAATTGCACTGGTTCATTGCGTACTTACTTTTTACACTTAAAGTATGAGTAAAATATGAATTATTGTCTCAGTTTTAGTAATCCTAACGTCATTATTGACAATTTTCGGATTTTTTGTGGAGTAATTTGTTTTTTTTATCTTAATACTTGAATTAACTATATTATTTTTTCATTAGTAAGTGCAAAAAGCTTATTTTACCTGTCATTTTCGCAAAAAAAGTGAACCAAAACAAATTTGAAAGAACCGAAGACCTGAACCGAGAACCGAATTTTTTTATGAAAGAACCGAAGACCTGAACCGAGAACCGATTTTTTTTTTGTAAAAGAACCGAAGACCTGAACCGAGGACCGAAGGGTTTTTGTAAAAGAACCGAAGACCTGAACCGAGAACCGAAAGGTTTTTGTAAAAGAACCGAAGACCTGAACCGAGAACCGAAAGGGTTTTGAAAAAGAACCGAAGACCTGAACCGAGACCGACAAGTAGGTCGGTTCCCCAGCTCTGCATATTAGCATGTATTGGATACGTATTGGCTTTGTATTGGCCTCGTAAACATTTATACAGACAGCTCAGGACGGTGTGATGCTGGTTGGATACTGGGCCAATGCCGTATCAACCATACGGTTTGCTAATACATGTCCAGCATGAAGCCAATGCCTATAATGCCTAAGCGGCTGGGTGATGGCAAAATGGTCATATCGATATTGAGCCATCATGGCAACACCGGTACCAGATTGGCACCGCGCCACCACGAAAATGTTTCTCGGGGTCTGTCCAACAAAGGTTTTCCAAAAAAATTGGCTACGTATCTGTCTCAAATCAAGAAATGGCAATTACGCGTTATACGGGCAACAACTACTAGGGCTGCCGTTTAGTGTAAACTGTTTAATAAACGAAAACGTTTACGTTTAGTTCGCTTAAAGGTGTCAAGGCCTTGATGTTTAAAACAAACCAAAAATCACAAGCTGGAACCACCTGAAATTTTTTTCACCACACATACATTATTACGTAGCTGAGGCGAGAGCATTCAGCGAAGTAATGGTTTTACTACGTTCGTCTATCTGTCTGTCTGTCTGTCCGTTATGGTTCTCCTGGTCACATACATTGACCGATTTGGACCAAATTTGGTCCACAGGTAGCACTACTCAAGAGGACCTCTGGAAATACTTTTCAGCCAAATTGGTTAAACGGTTCGAAAGTTATAGGCTCAAAAGTTCAGAAACTCATCGATTTGGCTGAAACGTATACATATACGTAAGAATTGCATAGCATCCGTGTGGATGAGCTTGTGCATACATCCGGAATCATGTGCTTGTGCATAAATGCAGAATCCGGAACGGTATTATGTGTTTACTACGTTGGGAGAGCATCACAGAGGTGGGTTTAGAGAGAGAGAGGTGGTGAAGGAGATTTGGTGGACGTGGGAGGAGGGGGTTTGGAGGTGATCACTCAACGCCTTCTTCAGCTACGTCTATGGGCCTGCTTACTAGCAGTTTATTTAACCAAATACCCTTTCATACTACCTTTGTTTCTACAATACTCGAAAGCTTTCATTCAATATTTTTACTTATGTCCACCTCGATCAGTTAACAGGGTCAATGTCCAATGGATCACTTAAACACATTTATTAATTTACTAAGCTAAATGATTCTCGTTTACCCTTCAAGTTTAGAAAACAAACAGTTACAAAAAGAGTTGGGTAAACAGTGAACACGGCATCCCTAACTAACACTACGTATTTTTATAATAAACTGCTAGTAAGCAGCCCAGAGACGTAGCTGAAGAGGGCGTTGAGTGATCTCCTCCAAAACACCTCCGCCCATGTCCACCAAATATCCTCCACCACCACTCTCTCTCTATACCCACCTCTGCGATCCTCTCCCAACGTAGTAAAAGTATTGCTTGCAGAATTCCATTCCGGATTATGGCTTTATGCACAAGGACATGATTCCGGAGTTATGCATAAGCACATCCACACGGATGCTATGCAATTCTTACGTATACGTATACATTTCAGCCAAATCGATGAGATTCTGAACTCATCCACCTATAAATTTCGAACTGCTTGACCGATTGGGCTGAAAAATATTCCCAGAGGTTCTCTTGAGTAGTGCTACCTGTGTACCAAATTTCGTCCAAATCGGTCAATGTATGTGACCAGGAGAGTGCGCACGGACAGACAGACAGACAGACAGACAGACAGTTTTAGTAAAACCATTACTTCGCCGAATGTTCTCGCTTCCGCTACGTAATAAAATGTGCGTCTGAAATTTCTTGAAATGTAGGAGTATCCTATCTCTTATCTAAGAAGCCTAATTGCTTAGGCAGTAGAACAATTCCAAATTAAAACATAGATGCCCTACAATATTTTCCGCATTAATTCACTAGCTTTGCATTGACACACCTTGAATTGCTACCACACACACTAAATATATTATTTCATATTGTATCAATTTCGTGAAGATAGCTTCTAACAAACCATTTCTATTTTATTTTAACATAAGAAGACTAATATTGGTCACAAATTTTTTGAGGGGTTCGGTTGTTTCTCATGGCCAGTTAGCAGTTTACCCTTTAAGTTTACAAACGACAAGGGAAGACATTTTTAAAACTAGTTGGAAATTTAGGTATAAGTTTGATATTTGCTGAAATTAACATCTTGTCTATCACCAATCTAGGATTAATTCCTATTGGGAATTGACGGTAAGCTGTTGTTTGCTCAAATTTCTCCTTAATCTTGTTTTTTTAAAACATCAATCCATACATCTAAAGATAAAACGGAAATCACGAAAATATGCAGCTTAAACTTTTTTTAGCGGATACTTAGTTCAAAGGTCAATGTGATTTAAAAGACAATTCATGATAGCATTATTTTTTTCGTGTATAATATCATTATTGCCGGCATTAACTTAAATAGTTTCTTTATACCATTAGCATTAACATTTAGAACCTGGCAATTACTACATCATGTCACGTTGGCAAATTCTGAAAAAAGAAATTACAAAAGTAATCCAAAACGTAGGGCAACGATTGTCAAATTTTAAAAATGTTTTTGATGAGAGTATTCAAAAACATGCAAAGGATCAGGTTTTTCTCATTAGCCTAACAAAACTCTCACCATTCATTTGGGATGATGAAAATGGAAAAATGCAGGTGAATACGGGAAGATGGAAGTTTAAAAAAGGAACGGTATACTTGATCCAACTCATCATCTTGACCTGCATGTTGTATGAAACAATAGCCAACGTCATCATACACAAGGACACAGACAATTACAGGATTCTTGTGCGTATTCTTTTTCTAATTTTTCAGGGTGCATCTCAATTGTACATCCATCTTGTGTGGTGTAGTTCTCAGGATTTTAGTGTTTTGCTAAATGAAATACTCGTATTGCTTTCTGAATTAGAACCAGGTAATGACTTTTTTTTTTAAATTAATACCCTTTAAAAGAATTATTTTTTAACTTTATATATTATGCAAGGTACTTGTCATTCAAAAATTGTGAGAAGAATCCTAGCGGTCCTAAAGATTGACCAATTTGTGACAACAATAGCAGTTTTGATGTGGATTGCGATCTTTCCGGAAACACCTCCATTTCCATCGTCTCTTTTAACGTCATCACGGTTCCCATTCGCTACCTGGCTTAGAATTGCGTTGATAATATTACAAATGTGGAATTTCACAACCTGGATCTTTTATGGATTTCTGATTTTTATTTGTGTGATATTGTGCAACGCTGCAATATATATTGGAGTTCTGTCCTTGAATAATTGTCAGCTCAAACCCAGCTTCAAAAAATGCAACGAGCTTCAAATAATGGTGGCTAATACAAACTCCCAATTTAGGAATTTTATCAATCTCTCCATTACGATTGCTCTCATTCTCGTTGGGATAGTGGGCATAGCTACACCCATCAAGTATCATGATACAATGCCATCTGGAAGTGTGTTTGTAATGATACTTTCGGGTGCTCAAGCGATGGTAATATCTTTTGGATTTTCCATGGTTCCAGGAATTATAAATAGGACGAGTCGCCGATTATTACAGAGTTGGAAAAGGGTTGCCGTAAACGGTAACAAATGTGAAAGGAAAATGCTTAAATCGATAAGAGAAATTCAAATGCAATTTGGAAGCGCTAATTACTTTGAGAGCCATACTTGTTTGGTGATTGCAGGGTTTCAAATTGAACAAATAATGAATATATTACTTTTAACGAAATAACCAAAGATCGTGGTAACAGTCGGTAGATAATCAGGGCGATTTTGTGGCAGTAGTTAATCAAGTTACTGTATATTTTGAACTTTCAAGGAGTGTAGAAGAAGCAATTTATAATTGTATAGTGTCTTTTCCGTACAGGATGTCTAAGCTTTGCGTAAGATTGCAATAGTTGGAGCTAATCAGTGGATCGGACACACTGATACCTAGGACCGTAATACACATTTACAATTTACATTTACAATTTTTCAGGAGGAAAAACAAAATATCTTATCTCTAAGCTTAATTGCATAAGCCGTAGAATGACTCTAATCAAAATATGGATAACTGAAGAAGTTTACAGAATAAATTTTGTACCTTTACATTGATACGCTTTGAATTCCTAGAACTCAAACGAAGAGTTCTATTCCACTTTTTATTAATTTTAAATGATACATAAAAAAGCATTGCTGCTTCATTTTAATAATGGCTAATAATAAAATGTATTTATTAAAAATAGTCAACCTGTTACTTCTAAGTAAGTAACAAAGAGCGTAATAGGAGTCCGTAGTTAAAATGTAGCATTGCTCAAATAATTAAGTAAATGTTTTAAATTCTACTTACACGAAAAACTGTATAAATTTAATTTATATTGCCGTTTCGTATTTTCTAGAAATATTCATGCTTATGAAATATTTGGTATTATTGTCAGTATCATTTTGATTACATAAATTTATTTCCCCATGCTTTTGTGAAATTAACTTGAAAATAGTGGTGTTTAGCTTTCCTCTATAGATGTGCTTTTTGCGTAACTTATAATTGCATAAACATAATATAAAACTTGGATATTGAATACCGAGTAAAATAAATTATTTGCATTATATTATTGCCTGTCAACTGTCCGTGTAAATTTTATTTCTTAGAAAATCCAGTATAAACTTTAATTATATTTATTGGTCAAGCTCCTTATCATAAATATTATAATTACCATACATACGTTGTACCAGTATTATTGTCTCACTCTCAGTAGGTTTGACTTGAACTTTAAAAAACGTCAAAGTTTTTCTAGTCTTTAGTTTTAGGGTCATCCATTAGTACTCATTCAATAGCGTAATTTTGAAAAGCCATTCAAAGCATCTTCACATTTTCAATGTATTACAAAAAGTTTAAACGGTAAAGATGAACTACCAAAATCGTGTACGAAATGGAATGATATGGAATAGTCATTTTTCAGTCATTATTAAAGTATATTATCAAGGATTTATTAGAAGTACCATTTAAAGTAAACACAAAATTAAATTATATTTTATCTTTGTTTGGTTACCTTTTAAAAGGCAAAATGTATAGCTAAGGTATTTATTCTGTCGGTTTTGTCAGGTATTCACATTTTAATTAAAGTGGTTTTTCAGTTTAAGCAATTAAAATCAAGTAGATAAGAAAATATAGATACGAATGGAATTAAGTTAGATAGAAACTTCAAACGTAATTTTATTCAAACGTAATTTTTTATTGCGGAAATATTAAAAGCTGTGATGTCAGCATAATTATCAGCCTTTTGTTTTATAGTTTCAGACACAAGCTTCAACATTGTTTTTGTTTTTACCAATTACGGTTAAGCAGAAATGGACGGACATTCTGTGTGTAGATGGGCACCCACCAATTTTTGGACATGGGGCACACGGGCAATGCATACAGATGTCCAGTACCCGATGTCCAGTGTCGAGTGTCCGCCCATCTCTGTGGGTAAAAGATTTAAGCTTTAGAGTTGATTAAAATATAATTTGGAAAAACACGGGTCACTTTAATCTTCCGCCTACGGCCTACTTAAGAATAATTATGAAATAAGAAAACAAATCAATTTTGCTTTGGAAAACAACTGAACTTTGTCCTTCTCTCATACCAAGACAAAGGAATTTTGCGTTAACCGGTAATTAACGCTGTAGATATTTCCCATGATAATAATTAATTTTGAAGTTTCTCTACAGGAAACTCCCATCTCTTATCCAAATTTAATTGCGTAAGTAGTAGAACAACTCCAAATTAAAATATACATGCCCATAAAATTGGCATCATTAATTTAGTAGCTTTACATTGACACACGATGAATTGCTCCCACACAAAGCTTAAAGTATTATTTCATTTCGTATCTATGTATTTCACGCAAGTTACTTAAGTTTTAGTGAATAAAGATTCAGTTTACAGGTCACGGTCATTACCGGTAGTTTAAGGTTATTTCTTCGATGTACTTTTATCCTCTCGTTACTGCATGCATTAGTTTAACATGTTTTCTTCTATTGCATATTCCCACGCTAGAATATTCTGAAAAAAGAGTTCAAACAAAAGAAAAGGTCTCCAACAAAGTACTCCGAAACTTGGGGCAACGGTTGTCAAATTTCAAAAACATTTTTGATGAGAGTATTTAACTATATAAAGGATCAAGTTTTTCTCATTAGCCTAACAAAACTATCACCATTCATTTGGGATGATAAAAATAGAAAAACGAAGTTAAATACGCGCCACTGGAAATCCAGAATTGCTACGGTATGATTGACTCATCTCAGCATCTTGGTCTGCATGTTGTATGAAGTCATACCCAACGTCATCATTCACAAGGATATGGATACATCCAGAGTTCTGGTCCGGATTCTCTTTCTAATGTTTCAGGGTGCATCTCCATTGTATATGTATCTTGTCTGGTATAGTTCTCAGGAGTTTAGTGTTTTGTTAAATGAAATACTCGCATAGCTTTCTGAATTAGAACCAGTTAATTGTTTTTTTAAATTAATACGCCCTAAGTAAAACCCTTTAAATGAATTATTATTAAAATTGGCACTGTAAGGAGAATTCTGGGGTTCGTGAAAATCAATCAGTCTCTGACAATATTGGCAGTTTTGATGTGGATTACGCTATACCCAGAAACACTTCCATTCCCCCCCATCCCTATTACGTTCAATAGAGTACCCAAACGCCAACTGGCTTCCGATTGCATTAATGATAATGCAAATTTGGAATTTTGCAACCTGGTTTTTTTATGGAATTCTGATTTTAATTTGCGTCATATTGTGCAACGCTGCAATATATATTGGAGTTCTGTCCTTGAATAATTCACAGTTCCGTCACGGCCTTCAAAATTACAAGAAGCTTCAAATATTTGTGGCCAATTCTAATTCCATGTTAAGAAATTCGATAAACCTCTCCATTACAATTATTGTTATTCTAATTAGTATTGTCGGCATAGCCACACCCATCAAGTATCATAATACAATGCCCACTGGACGTGTGTTTGTAATGATTCATACGGGTGCAGAAGTAATGGTAATATCTCTCGTATTTTCCATGGTTCTAGGAATTTCAAATAGGCTGAGTCGACAATTGTTGCAAAGTTGGAAGAGGAGTGCCTTAAAACAAAATAAGTATGAAAAAAGATGTTGAAAGCGTTGAAAGAAATTCAAATGCAGCTTGGAAGCGCTAACTACTTTGAAAACAATACTTGCTTGGTGATTGCAGGGTTTCAAATTGAACAAATAATGAATGTATTACTTTTGTCTAATTAACAAATTTGGGCGAATTTCTCCCAAATCTACTGTAAAATTGCAAACTAAATGCACCATCTTATCCCGAATTAAATGGAGGTCAGTTGTCAACTAGTTTTGTTGGTTATAAATATTCTAAATATAAACATTCTTTCCAGTTTCAGTACGAAGTTTTTCCGTCTCCATTTCTACTCTGGTTATGCTGGTTTCCAAGCCCGCGATATCGGTACATACTTCAGTAAGGAATTGCGTAAAGGGTACTAACAGTTGAGTGAACTCGGCGTCCCCTTGTTTTGCTTGGAAATTTTAAAGAAACATAAGCAAAAAATCCTGAACATTTTCTAAAAGTTTCAGCTGAAATTTACACTTACCAACAGTGCCATTGGGTACAGCATTAAGTCCAACTGCAAATTAACTCAAACCCCCAACTGAAATGAGAACGTCAAGTATCATTTTAAAAAATACTGAAACTGCAAGTCTGTTAAGAGGATACTCTTATAGCTTGGTCGACGTTTTTACCGGATACGGAGCATGATACCCATGATCTGGCATAAAAATATGTGCATTTGGAGAATAAAGTTAGTCCTAGCGAGTAAACGAGCAAAACAACATCTCTCCTCTCTTGTCTTATCATTTTCATACGAGATAAAACGTAGCCATCTTTGGGAATATTGGGAATAAGCGATAAGAAATGGTAAAGAACCTGAGGACTCTGTTATAAGTCGCTCAAATCACTTCACTCAGGTCCGCTCTGCATTATTTTTGTTGGGGGTTCTTCAAACTTAAAAGAAGTAATAAGATAAGAGTCCTTTATTAACGTGTCGAGCCATTTCAATACAAAGTACTGTCTACCAACGGTGACACGATAGATGATAAATAAATCTTATAGCTAGTTAAAATACTTAAATCTAACATCAATTAACTCTTAATTGTGTAGTTAATACATTTCTAACATATCGTTTAAAGTTATTATTATAACACAATTTTGTGTCAAAATCATTTTGGAGTTCATACCATAAAAAATTTCCACGGTAGAGAACCGATTTTTTCCCTCGCTTTGAGTTCTTCTTTGGAACTATGGCATTTTCTGTCTGCCTTTGCGAAATATCGTAATTTCCGTCCTTTAAGTCAATCTACATATTTTTTTTAAATTAAAAAATCTCGCCTTTGCTTTACAGTATATTATTTATTTATTGATATACAGGAGGGACCCTTTTGTAAGGTGAATTACCCCTCAGGAAGTACATGTCTAAGTAAAATCATTATCATACATACATGTGAACAACACGGTCAATACATGAAAGAATACCCGAAAGATTACAGACATTTGTTTCAGCTGCTGGTAGTTCGTTTTGTTGAAGCTCCATACAGTGGTTTAGCAGCAATCTTTTAAATATTTTTGGCGTGGCATTATTACATATGTGTGCTGGTAGTTTAAACCACTTTTGAGTGCACTGGTATTTGAATGACTGTCTACCGAAGACAGTTTTACATAGCACATCAGGTATATTATACATATTATTTCTGGTGTTACGAACATTATTATCGTTTATATTCAGGTAATTTTTAAAATGATTACTACATGTGTCATCTGTTATTTAGTATCCTAACTTTAGACATTCGTACTTATATTTATACTTAAAACTTAGCCACTTTACATCATAAGACATTTCATTCATAAAAGCATCATATTTGCCTAAGTTAAGTACATAACGGCAGACTCGCCTGTATAACTTGTTAATCCTATTTAATGGGCATTATTGCCAGTAAACCATACAATCGCCGCATAATTTATTGCTGGAAGTACACATGCCTTTGCTACCATATCACGACCTTTTTGGTCAAGACACAATCACAGGTTGTAGATACTTGACAATGCATACATGGCTTTCTTAAAAACATTCATATAATGACTGTCCCAATTTAACTTATTATCAATCTTAAGTCCAAATATTTTTAGTTTATTGACTTGGCGCAGCTTTTCTTTGCCTATGCATAATTCTATACCCACATTTTCGTCATATTTACCACATACCATAAACTCAGTCTTTTGAACATTTAGTTCTAATTTATCATTTAATAATTCCCTTTTCCCTCTTATCATTAGGGTGCTGTCATCAGCAAACATAACTGTACTTAGATATTTAAAACACTTGGATAGGTCATTTATCATGAGCGAAAATAATATATTAGATATAGAGGAACCCTGAGACACGATAAGAAGAGGCACGCCAAGAAGAGATATCAATTAATTGATTTCAACATATTGCGATCTGTCAGAGAGTATAGCTTCAATTAATCTTGAATCTATACCTAGTCTTCGTAATTCTTGTACCAAAATTTTTCTACAAGAAAGATGAGTAAGTAAAAAGATCTGTTTCTAAGCTCAACAACATCGATGCTGTCTAAATTTTTATTTTCACGCATATAGTAAGTTTAATATTTCAATTAAAAATCTTTACCTTTCTTTGTGGGGCATCCAACTGCTAGGGAGGACGTAATCCTGACAGAGCATGAAAAATGATAGCTAAAAAAGTAGGCTTCACTGACAAGCGTTAAGTAGCTAATGTAATTAGCAAATTCAAAATAATATGTAGTAAACATAAAATCTAGATGTCACGATGAAAGTTAATTGACATATGTAAATGAGCCCAATTTTCTAGTGGATTTGGTTTGACGTTTGACTTGACCGAAACTGTTTTTTGTCAGATTCAAAATTTAACTGATTAAAAGTTCAATTATTTCCTGGAAGTGTTGGCGATAATGTCAATTGCTATTCTTTGCCAGGTTGTAAAATGTTTTAAAACATTATATGAATCATTTATATTCGTAAACTTCGGAAGAAGTCTAATTACAGTCAGTGCTCGGACCCTAAATTTAGGGTCCAAGTGAATAAATTCAAATTTCGCATACTTTTGGACCCTAAATTTAGGGTCCCAGCTGCTCAAAAATAGATTTTCAAACTTTGAAAATCAGTAATTAAAAAAAGCCACGGTGAAAAAAAAATGTCACACGGTCAAAAATTCTTAAACTTTCTTAAGTTATTAAAACTGAATTTTAATGTTTGTTACACCTCAGCAGATTTTGTTACAAAATTTTTAAAGTCAAAAATGTATTCTTGGACCCTAAATTTAGGTTCCGAATTAATTTGGACCCTAAATTTAAGGTCCCGGACCCTAAATTTAGGGTCCGAACACTGACTGAATTACATGAAAATTATGATTGAAATGGGCTGGAAAGCAATTTAATTCTACATGGTTAATTAATAAGGATTGGTTATGTTATCTACTTCAAATCAAAACTGAAACAACTAAATTAACTGGTACTACCTACAACAACATAATAGTCCCTGGAGTTCCCCTGAACCGATTTGACCCATCTTCGAACTTGAACTTACTTTTGACCTAAGATATTCATTAATGAAAACAGAATTCAAAAAAGTGAAACCGTTTTTGAGTTATCGTACATACAGACAGACGGACGACAGCCTGAGTCTTTTCAATATATACCTAAAGGTACATAATAAATGTGGGTTATTCAAACAAACATCATATATTTAGGCTAGATCCTTACGTAGATATGACAAAGAAATTGCAGATCAGAAGATTATTTGATAACTTTAATAGTTCAAAGAAAATCCCAGAACGGCACTGCCAAATTCTTCGATTGGAAGAAAATACCTTAAGATAATCAAAATTACAATTAATATATTTTATTAGTTATACATAATATAATACATGTTTTATAAAATGGCAATTTAATGTTTGAGGGAAGTCTCAAAAAGCTAAAATAATAGCTTCTGAAAATCCGGAAAGTATTGCTAACTTACAAACAGCTGCTTATATCGATTTTGAAACGCTACCCACCAAAATCTTCTTATACCTTGCACCATACAACTTTTAGCCTCGTAGAATTTCTTGCGTACATGTTCTAAAATGAAGCTCAGAATCGACACGCATATGCCACCCAACAGAATTGTGAATAAAACAAAAATATTTCCTGACATTGTTGGTTTTCTCAGTTCATTTTCTATTTCAATTTCCCGATACAATGTTCCATGCCGAAAAATTTGTACCCAAAACTCCAATATACCAGACTCATACATTCGGTGGATTCTCTGCATGAACGAGATTTTAACGAAATCATGCACGCTCACATAAAACGTTCGCTGATACAGAATTTCTTTCCCAATATAAACGTTTTGACGATTTACAGAACCATTGGTGATATTTATAGCCAGGGATTGACACATATAGTCCGGCATAATTAAAGCTGTTCCGTTACACTTTTTAAATAAGTTTATCTCATAATCTCTTTGCCACTTCAAGAACTCTTTTTGAATTTTGGTTGTCAAAATAAACTGCATATTTTTATGTTCCTTCTTCCACCAAGCCAATTGTTTTTCTCTTAAGGCAACTGGAAACATCGCCTCTGCAGTTTTTTCCAGAATTTCCTTAATCGAAGGCAGAATTTGTGCATGTTCTAGTAGTTCGTTTAATCTTTTTATAATCCCTACTGAAACATTTTGCCCACGGTAGCTGTACCCTTGATTCAATCGATTTACTTTTTCACTCAGATAATATATATCTGACTGTAAATTTACTTCAGTAAAACCTAAGTATTTCGTATTAAAATTTACTGGTAGGTGTAAACTACTTCGTGTTATGTTAACATCTGTAAAGTTTTTGTAAATCATGGTAAGTGGAGAGATATCGGGTTCAGTAACGCCAACATATATGTTAAAGTTATCTTGAACAAGTTGAGAAAATTGATGTCTAGGAATCGATTTCCGATGGACCACCAGGTTGAATACATTTTCTCCTTTATATGCATTGCTCAGCACGAGAGCTGCAAGAAGAAATGCGATCGAATAGTGCATGAACACTTTTCAGTTGATGAAGATGAAATATAGTCGTCTCCTTGTTCCAAAAAGGCTTTTATAACAGGATAAATTACGGGCAAACTTTTTTTCAAATGGACTCCAACTGCTTTTTTGAGAGAAACCCGTTTGACTGTTTGATTTAGTTTGTTTATATTTATCTCAATGAATATTGGTAATATCATCACAGTGAGTAAGAGACAAAGCCAAATCCACCCGTCATATATGCTGATTAGTTCCATAAATGCGAACTGGTTTTCTCTAGGTCTTCCACAGCTCACAAACCTGAGGGAATTGAGATAATCAGGTATTTCGAATACTAGTGAGTTGTCTGAGCGGTAATCTAGCTCCTGTGATATTTTAAGCTTTGACTGGAATGGGTTAAATTCTCCGTGGAGGCCAGGTATCCACTTATTATTTGAGCAGACCCCATTTATTCCTGGCCATTTGATTCCTAGTGTGTAATTACCCAAAATGGATAGAAATACATGTGCCATTGCATGCGCAACTTTATCATGAATCGAAGAGAAGGGGAGATTAACCCAATGGTGCTGGTAGGATATGTAGTTGTTGCAAAGAGCAAAATGTTTTGCAAACTCAGTTTCCATAAATATGGATGAGAGAGGTGGGTTCAAAAATATCAACCACATGTTTGGCCAGGTTTGATAAAGTGCTTCATAAATTTCGTTGAGGTCACCCTTAATCCACAAGTCTTTCTCAATTCCTTGTGATGAAACGCCCATTTTGCACGGCAAGATTTTCAGAACGTTACGAAAATCAAACCAGTCATTGGGATCGGGAAGTTTCTGGGTGCACCAAATGGGAATTTTTATAGAAGTAATAGCTGCAAATTCTCTAGAGTATTTATGCATTCTTTTGGTTTCCATGAAGAAGAAAGTATCATGGGCTACCAGATGGTATGCAAAATAATATGGGTGAAGCACGTTCCTTCCCCACACATAAAAATGGTCGAGATCCCAATTGTTTTCATACTCACTATCCATTACCCAAGCGTGAAATACGTTTGTTTCAAATGCAATTTGATTAGTATGTCCGATGTGGGATTCTTCATACATTCCATACTCCCGAGACCATAGGGATGGGTACCCAAGTACAGATAGTCCACTTAAGTACACTTCTTTGAAAACGTGAAGAGGTGGATATAGAGCTATGGCCAACTCACATTTCCACGTTTTAGTTTGCGTAGTGTACTTCCAAAAGTTGATTGTTACACAAAATCCATGACGACCCGGTCTGGATTTGCCCATTCGGTCTCCATGTAATCCAGAATATGGACATTTGCCGTAGGACATATCCAAATCTGTAACATTTAAACCTTTTGGATACCACAGAAAGTGAGCGGATGCAATTTCCCAGTTAATTTTAAATAATGCTGGAACAAAATGTCGAATTACAATTGGAAATGTGGGTGGGATAATATCGACGTTTTGAAAGTTTGTCAACTCAACAAAACACTTTGAGAATGGGACCAAATAATCGTTTAAATTATGAACAGGCACAAATTTCCAATTAGGGGTTGATTTTGCCGAATGGCTGTATTCTATTGTGTCCTCGTCTTTCTTAAAGAGTTCTTCCAGTGGACCTGTTTCAGTGTGACGGATATGAAAAAGGTTTCGATCAAGTGCTGACCATGCTGTTGTTAAGAAACAAATAATACTCCAAAAAAGTTTAAGAAACATTTTTACTCTTTGAATTTCTCACTTGGATTTTGCGTTTGAATCTTAGTCAGTAACGTTTAGAATTTCCTTAAAAAAAGTTGGTTAATTTACAATGGAGCAGGATTTTAATTTGAAGCTTGTATGTTTGACGAAAACAAGTCGTCGTTTAATTTTTTACGGAATAAAAAAAAATTAATAAGCTCTATCAGACGGTGACATAATTATCTGGGCTTGCCAATCAACCAGCAATCCAAATCTGGGTTGATAGGAAAATAAATTGCTTGAAGGCGATTATTTTGGACTAATAGGAATTTGTAATTAGGCTTGTAAAAAGTAGTTATCTAGAATCTGGTTATCTTATATCTAGCTTAGAATCCAATCTAGTTGGATTTTCAATTTGCCTGCTTTATGTTTGTCACGCAAAAAATAATGTATTCGTTATACTTAAAGTGCCTGATAGTTAGTCGTGGCAGAAGGGTCGCGCTAGCTTTTGGTCTCCGACTTGTCTGAAAATTTGCAGGATGATAGATTTTGATGCGTAAATTACGAATCTGAAAGCAGTAACCGGTTGGAGCAATCGTAACCGGGTTGCCATGGTAATCCGCCGTTTTTTCCCTCTGGGGGCGCCACGATTGCTCCAACCGAATACTGCTTTCAGATTCGTAATTTACGCATCAAAATCTATCATTCTGCAAATTTTCAGCCAAATCGGAGTTCAAAAGCTAGCGCGACCCTTCTGCCACGACTAACTATCAGGCACTTTACGTGGGATTTTTTGAACACGAAATCTGGTTCTAAAAGTTAAATTTTTATGCTTAATCCTACTGAACCAAAATTTAGGTTGTACCACAACATGCCTTGATTACTCTGGTTAATCGAGCAATTTTCAAAATAATTGTTTAAGTAATTAACTACCATTAAAAGTATAAGATGTCCTGGTTGCCTAAATTAACTTTCTCAGCTCTCAACCTACAAAATTTTGCCCCCTTTTACAAACCAGGAAAACGCTCGTTAATTAGGTTACCCTTCCATCTATATTTTACATTAGTTATTACGTCTGAATTTTATCTTAGGAAAATCCCATTAAAATATATATGAATATGTATTCCAGTGTGAAATTTCCTTTTAGGGAAAATTATCAGTAAGCATTAATTATCGTTTTATATGTAAATAATAAATTTTGGACACACACGCGTGCACACGCCATTATTTGTACATTGTTTTGGCGGTTCTGCTATACGGTTTCAGCTTTAAAATTTAAATTAATATCTATTTTTCAAAAACATAATACCATCTTAGATTTTTGGTAATGACCTCACTCACACATGAATATGATTTTGAAGGATGACAACAAACCCATTTTGTGCTGGAAAACTACTGAATCATTTTCACAAAATAGAGCTAAAACATAGCAAAGCTACATGCGTCCCCGAAAGCTTTTTCGACAACATTTGCTACGTCTCTCAAAGTTTAAGAACATTTGTGACGAGAGTATTCAACAACATGTAAACTTCAAGATTTCTCAGTAGCCTAACAAAACTCTCACCATTCCTTTGGGATTTTGAAAACGGAAAAATAAAGGTGAAAAGGGGGAAATGGAAATTTAAAATTGGAACGGTATACTTAATCCATCTCATCATCCTGGCCTGCATGTTGTATAAAATAATATCCAATGCCACCATTCACAAGGATACGGACAAATACAAAATTCTTGTTCGAGTTCTGATCCTATTTCTTCAGTGGGGATTAGGGATTTCAGATGAGTCTTATACGGGACTCAGTTAATAAACGAAGTATTTGGGTTTCCTATGGTAACTTATTGAGACCCGGACATTTTTGTTTCCATTCTGAAATCGTATTTGTTTATTATTCAAAAAATGAAACATAAAAATCCATTGCCAAGACACATATAAAATATTTTTACTTATCTTACTTACTTAACAGTAATTAAAAGTAATTGGTAGTATTAGAAAACCTTCAATAAATGTTTAGTTAAGGAACTACTTGTTCTACATATTATTCATTTCATATTATTTCCACTTTATAGTAACAGTATCAGTTGATTGGTCTTGGCATGGTGCGGCCTTGGCGAGGTCCGGCCTGGAGCGGGGGCTCCGTTGGGCTCCGTGTCGTTACGGCCATGAGCCTTTCACCTGTCCAAATAAATTTCGAAAACACATTTTGTGGATTTATAATTCGGCGTCTAATTCTATAAATTATATAGCTTTACATTCATACGCTTCTAATTGCTGCTTCGCAAGCAGAGACTCTTATTTAAGTTTGTAACTAATATGAATCGTATATCGTTGCTATTCATTTAAACAACGACTGATTAATACTCATATTCCAAACAACATTATCTACATGGTTTTGGTGGTTCTTTATTGCCAGTTTTGTTCAATTGGTATCATTAACGAACGGCAAAAATACCAAGTCAAACTTTTAGACTGAAATCTCACAAGCAATTCAACTTTGAAGGACCGTGCAACCACCAAGACATCTAAGCTCTGAAAAAGAATGTATCCAACCAAATATTTCAAAAACTTAGGGGTACACCTCTTGAATTTGAAGAACATCTTTGACGGGAAAGTTCAACAACATGCAAAGGAACAAGTTTTTTTCAGTAACCTAACAGGGCTCTCACCATTCCTTTGGGATTCTGAAAAAGAACAAATAAAGGTGAAAAAAGGAAAATGGAAATTCAGAATTCGTACGGCATACTTGGTCCACCTCATCATCTTAACCTGTATGTTGTATGAAATAATATCCAATGCCACCATTCACAAGGATACGGACAAATACAAAATTCTTGTTCGAGTTCTGGTCCTAATTCTTCAATGTGGCTCTTCAATGTTTATCCATCTTTTCTGGTTTGCTGCTCCGGATTTCTGTGCTTTACTGAACGAAACCTTTTGGATTTTTGACAAACTCGAAACAGGTAATTGTATTTTCTGGTTAACATGCTTGTATTTGCCCATTTGAGCATTAAAAATTATATAATTTTTGTAGGCAATCGTCATACAACAATTGTGAGGAGAATCCTAGCGTTCCTGAGAATCAATCAGTTTGTGTCATTATTTGGAATGTGGATGTGGATTGCGCTCTGTCCAGAAACACCACCATTTCCGACTTCACTTTTAACTTCGTTTGAGTTTCCATACGCTACCTGGTTTAGAATTGCGCTGACAATTTCACAGATGTGGAATTTGGCAATTTGGTGCTTCTATGAGGTTCTGATTTTCAATTGCGTGATATTGTGCAATGCTGCAATACATATCGGAGTTCAGTCCTTGACTAAATGTCAGCTCAAACCAACCTTCAAAAAATACAATGAGCTTCAAATAATGGTGGTTAATACTAATTCCATGTTTAGGAATTCTATCAATCTTTCCATTACAATTGGCTTTATTCTAATTGGCATTGTGGGCATAGCAACACCACTGAAGTATCATTATATAATGCCCTTTAAAAGAATGTGTTTGATTTTTCTTTTTGGTGTCCAATCCATGACAATGTCCCTCATTGCTTCAAGCATCCCGGGAATTATAAATAGGTCGAGTCGCCGATTACTACAGAGTTGGAAAAGGTTTGCCCTAACGGGTAACAAATGCGAAAGAAAGATGGTTAAATCGTTGAGAGAAATTCAAATGCAATTTGGAAACGGTAACTACTTTGAAAGCAATACATGCTTGGTCATTGCAGGGTTTCAAATTGAACAAATAATGAATCTGTTACTTCTAACTAAATAGTAATTAGTATATCATAAACTATATCTATATCCATATAACTCCTGGAATTACGAGGGAGCTTGTCCTATGCTCGAAGTAAAAGTAGTGCATATTATTTATGGATCTCACATTAAGGTATGAAACGTTTACATTACATAATGACAAGAGTAGATCATGATTATGTAAAGAGTTCGCGGTAACGGCAGATGACATTTTATAAATAAACAGGTCTTATTTATTCTTCTGTCAAGCTTTCGAAGGTCAAAACATCCTTCATCATTAGGACAAATTCAAAAACAAGAAATCGGAGTAGCTAATCAACATTTTTTATAACATCAATAATAAGTGAATGAGTTGTTAACTTTAGAATTTGTAAACTAGATGCAACTATTTAACTATCTATTTAAGAGTAGATCAGTGATGCTATTTTCGAAAGTTTTTGACAACCCTAGCGTGACTTGTGAGCATGATAAGGTTAAGTTACAGTTCCTTGAGAGGAATACATGTATGGTAATCACATGATTTCAAATCGAATAATACATCAATTTATTTCTCTTGTTTAATTAAGTAAACCTATACACAGTCCGTAAAACGATATGTAATAAACTTTGTTTGCTTCGCTTTACATGTTTATAACTTTGGTAGCATCAATCATCAAGGGATAACATTATTTGCCATTCTATCATCAGTCTTTTCATACTCTTCATTATCCAAGGCTTCCTTGTCCATCTCGGTGAAACCAGTCTTATTTTTTGCTCTCGTCTTCAGGAATGCTTCGTAGTCTTGTATCAACTGGTTCCTAACTTCATCATGCTCATCGTTAATATTGGCGATTATGGAATCAAAGATATTGAGAGTGTTGCAAGCATCCTCGATAGCATATGCAACCGAGTCCACTTCTTGATACGATAATAAACGGTTTACAGAAATTCGAATGCACGGCAGTGATAGTTTCCTCTCCTCCGAATCCAAGTAGCTTGGTTGAATCAAGGCAATTTTGTAATTTTCCTTCACGTAAATGATAATTCGCTCAATTAACTCCGTTGTATCTGAGCGTGCCAAAATTTCGCTGCCAACCAAATGGAGAAACTTCAACGGCGACAATTCTTCCGATGTAATTTTGAAGTAGGTTAGCTTATCCTCCAAACTCTGGTGCATATACTTGCATTTATCTTGCACATCTTCAACAATGTCAGGATTCTCCTCAAGAATTTCCAATGCTTTGATCCCAGCTCCAGCCAGTAACGGAGGTAAGGAGGCCGAGAAGCAATAGCCCAGGCCGGAAATTCGTTGATGATCTACGACATAGGATGGCCCCACAATGAATCCTCCAGAGGAGGCGAAGCCATGCTCTAAACTTCCACTGATG
This sequence comes from Orchesella flavescens, assembly GCA_964034955.1. Classification (NCBI taxonomy): domain Eukaryota; kingdom Metazoa; phylum Arthropoda; class Collembola; order Entomobryomorpha; family Orchesellidae; genus Orchesella; species Orchesella flavescens. The sequence goes on along the minus strand of OZ035954.1, from coordinate 39,222,197 downwards.
AAATCAATATCCTTAAGATCAACCCCAAGATGCTCGGTGATGCCACGTCCAGTTTTTCCAAGAATTCCGAAGGAAAGTGTTTCATCCACAAATAACCGAACTTTGTACAGCTTGCAGAGACCAGCGACTTCCTTGAGTGGACACAAAGTTCCAGACTTTACATAGATTCCTTCGACAACACAAAATCGTCGGATTGACCTCGCTTTTTTGGGATTCCTTTTGTCAATTTGTTTTTGATCCTCCAATTTTTGTTGCAAGCCCTTCCAGCTGTTGTGCTTGAAGTAAATCACGGTGCTCCGGGAGGCTGCGAGACCTTGTTGAATTGGAAAGCTTACTAATTCATCGGCAAAAATTATATCACCTGCTTTTGCATAAGATGGAATGGCACTGGAAAGTGCTGCAAAGGCATAAGAATACAATGCCGTTTCCTCCAATCCCAGAAAATCTGCAATCTTCTTCTCGAGCTCGAGGTGCACATCAACAGTTCCGTAGAATCCACGAGGCCCACAGGAACCTACTCCGTATTGTCGAATACATTGCTCAGCTGCGTTATCAAGTTCTTTGTTATCAACAAGTCCGAGATAATTGTGGGTTGCAACATTTAGATATTTCTCCCCGTCAATTTCCAGAAACTTTCCTGGTCTGCCGGATATTGAACCCCAGATGACAGAGTTGTCGTATCCTTTCATTCTCTCAACAGTTTTTTCATCCACGAGGGGTCGAGGTTTCCAAGCACTGATGATCATTTCTTTGTCTTCCGAAGTAAGCCTGTTTTTCTTCTCTGCCTTTTTTCTTTGACGAATTATCCAAAGCAGCCAAAGCACTAAGAATGCTTCAAAGTAAAGATGGTAACTGGGAGTCCCAGCAAGAAAAGAAATAACACTGTTCATCATTTTGAGGGACTTCAACACACACAAATCTAATACAATCAGGTGTCGTGGGATCCGGGAAGACTGACGATTTTTTCGCCTACAAGGAATTGGATCCGCTTTATTGATATCAATCTTTCCTTAACTGTTTTCCTACGAATGATTAAAATCAAAAATACGAAACTCGTCTGATATTCTTCTTTTGTCGTGAATATTATCCCTCATCGAACCAATTGACAATGCAAGACAGACAAGGAAATGAAATCACATTTATTAATACTAATTATCACGGATAGGTACATTCATCAGCTGTTTACATAGGAGGTGTTTAAGGTAAACCCACCAGCACCGAATTAAGTACTCCTCAGTACATTAATATTCTAAGTAAATGCCATTATTATCCCTTCAAAATGTGTAAATACAATGACAATGATAAAAATATATGAATTACGCAACTTTAACTCAATCATCATTTATTGGCAGTAGATCCTTCTCAAATATTTGCGATATGGAGAAATAACAAATGTAAAAACTGAATAACGGAACCTTTGCGCCTAAGCTAGTTATTGGCGCATATCAACGCATTCACAAATATCAATATTTTTGATTTTACGAAGATTTTGGAAAAAAATAATTTTGAACCTCTGTAAAATTTATTTTTTATGTTTATTTCCAAAAGGAAATAAGGAATTTCAAAAGCGGTTTTAAAAGTTCGTAAATTGGAAATACAGTAATTCATAATTCCATTGTAAGAATCTTAAATTTAGGTTCATAATCTACCAAGACGGACTCGAGTTCCGATTTTCAGCTAAATCGATTAATCGATTATAAATATTATTATCAGTTCGGGTAACTTTCAACGCGAGTGAAATGCCAAACTTTGTTGGCAATAAAGCGTCAGGAAAACATACGTAATACTACTTCAGTATTTCACATCACCGCATTTTAATGAAAATGTAAAGCTTCATTTTAACTGATTCTCCTGCTTTACTGTAAGAAAAACACCCGTAAATCTTTTCCATGCATGGCAAAAAATAATACTGGAATATTCACGCTCTACGTCCAGAATTTTAATCTATCAACTCCTGCATTTAGTTAAAACCTGGCACATTCAAGCGTATCCCGTTGTTTATCTGCCACATAATCCAAGGATTCCCATTCATTTTTCAACAGGCAAAGCGGACTCCCAGATTCTGTTACCTCCATGCCACTTTCATCAAAACTGCAATGGGAAAGCTGAATCAATTATTTTACAGAGACGATAGAATATTTTATGAGACATTCTGAACAAGCGACCGATGTTGGTGTTACTGTCAAATGCGGACAAACATTGAATTTATAATCCAGCCCAAAATCAAAGCGGATAATACCAACATTTTACTGATGAATTCAAATATGTTAGAAGGTAGCATACTTCTCCATTTCGTTTCATGAGCACTGTCATATTTCCGTACTTTATTAGTGTTGGTCTTTGAAGTGTTCGGAATTTTCTACGAAATCAGAAACATTTTTTAACTGATAACCAGCATTCATTCAGTTTTTTCGTAGTCACCTGGCGTACTTAAAATCTAACTAAACATGCTGATTAAACAAAACTTCATTTTGCTTTTCTTTCTTCATATTTTCTTTGCCAAAAGATTTGGAGCCTACTTTTTTACTTACGACTATAAATCTGGACAGCTTCAGGTTGATCCTAAGGACCTTTCAAGGTTTAAAATGAGGCTGGTAAAATCCTCTATATTATGCATTGTAATCCTTATTCAAATTCTTCACGACAGAATTAATTTTCAAAACGGAATTTTAGCACAGAGTTGCTTCTTTCTTATTATTTTCTTCAGCATATCGGCAAACAACATCATTTTGTTTACAAAAGTAAGAGAAACTATAGGTTTGTTCAGTCGCATGATACAATTTGAAACGAGACACCAAAAGCAAATAAATACTTTGCGAAGCTCATCTGCATCAAAAACAGCCAAGTTATTCCAACTTATTGGCGCTTCTTCAATTCCAAATGTAATAGCAATTTGCACAGCTTTCTATTGGTTTGCGCCATGTTTTCCCGGAAACTTTGGATATCGCCTTCATCCTGAATGCTCGCCCACATCATTGCCTTTGAGCGGATATGACTACAGTTTAAAAATTATTCTAAACGTGTTTCCTACTCTCTTTTCATCATCATGTGTTGTGCACATGTACTCAATTAGCTCTATCGTTTACACTCATACGATAACAACGTACAGTTTCTGCTTCACTAATTATTTGCTGGTGTTACAAAACTTGCTAAAAATGAATTAGCACTCTTTACAATTCCTGCAAGAATATTATGCAGAAGTTCAGCTAATAGTAAGCCTTCATAATGAAATAAACAAAAACGGGATGATAATTTTTATGTTGGGTACTGTGACTGGTACTTTATGCTTATCATTATATGTGGTGGTCGCCATGTATTCGTGGTTGGAAAAAACTCAAGTGATATTTTTTGTTTTCGGTTGTTTTTACTCTGCCGTTTCCCTTGTGGTTCATTTTGGCGTTCAAGGATCTGTGCATAAAACTTCTATAGAGACTTTGCAAATTGCCAAAAATATGAGCGGCAAGGAAAAACACAGGCGATGAAAAACGTGTGTTAGGGCGTGGCAGCCATTAAAAATTTCATTCGGCTCTGTGAATTTTATTGATCGAATGACTGGTATTAGAATGTTGGAATTTGCAGTCAATATAGCTGTCAGTTTACTCGTTATGGAACGCAATTGATGGAGTGTTAAATATTATAGTCTAGTAGTAATAGTCTTCGACATTAAGCATCTATATATATAGTTTAAATGCATTAATAAAATTTCTAATGTACGCTTTCACTTTCTGCTATTGTTTGTGAGGTACAAATAACCAAAAAATGGAATTGGAATGACGTCATACTGGTCAATATAATTAATATATTTCTTTCCAATTAGAGTTTTTTTCGAAGATCTACTTTTATTTCTTGATAATGGTAACACTAAAAATTACTTGATTTTAAGTAGGGTTCTAACAATTTTACATATTTTTGCTCTAAAAAAATGCAAAAATAACAGCGCATAATACGATACATGTATTCTTGTAACGACAATTTATTAAAGTAATTAAAGAATTGTAAAACACTTTTATACACTAAATACCCTTTTCAAATGGATTATTAACGTTTTTGTTATGTATAAATTTTAATGGCATGTATATAGATACGATTACAAAGTTGAGTCAACATTTAAAACGTAGGCTACAGAATGGAATGAATTTTAGTATGTTATTGCTACTAATTACAGAGTTGTTAATTTATTTAATGCAGCTTAAATTAAGAATTACCACTTCAAAGTGGGTGTTCTATTTAGAAGCAAGCAGTGCTCGAAATGTTCCTCTCGTAATCCCCCTGAAAAATACCAACACACTTACCCTACCAATAACAAACTGTTTTCCACAACAAAGCAGTATTGGCCTGCAAGATCTGGTGAATTTTTTCATTTCTTTGTTTTCAAAAGAAGTGTTGCCCCAATCCCTCCCATTCCATGATCCTACAGTTTTCATACCTTTTGTCGAGAATAGGCGACCCATTTCAATATTAAATGCCCAATAAGCTTGTATTCCTATCGACCAAACAAGAAGCTGGGTTTTGGTCATGATTTCAAGTTGCCCCCAATATTTTATCAACACAAAGTTGCAGTAGATTGAGGTTAGCATACAACTTGCATTACAGATCACAAGAAAATATCCCATGTATGATAGAGAGCTTGCTTGCACAATTTGTAGACATCTATATATATGCCGAATATTTTGGGGACTTCTAAGTATATTTTCCATTTTATAAATGGATTGCCGTTGACCAACTCGCAGCTCCCGGATGAGTATTGGAGCTACATAAACGCTGTAAACTATTACCCAGCCGCAAACAATTAAAGCTCCGAGATGAAGGATAATATCTAAGTATGCATGAAATAAAATCACAAGGACTCGAATAGGAAAATAAAAGTAATCTATGGGCACCAAATCTCCAAGGAATATGGCACCACGAGGGTCATAGATCGAAATAAGGGTGATAATTACGAAAGAATTTAGCATTGCATAAGTCATCAATTGAAGGCCAATGTTGAGGTACATATTCATTTTGCATTTATCTGGCTCAAAGGTAGGGTAGTAAGCTCCTAGATTAGAAAAATTAAGAGTACATTTAAATATTTAAAAATCAATTTACTTATGGAATAAAATTTGAGTAGAATCTGATGGTATTTATTTAGAGTAAAAACTTACTGTGCATGTAGTTCATCAGTCCGAAAAATTCGTTCAAGGTTATGACCCAATCACGAGCAAACCAGTGTGAAATTGAGTACACGATAATTACCAGAATTCCAGCAAGCCAATACGCCAATGTAAGATTGAAGCGATCCACATCACCCCGTTTATAATATTTGAGGACAATGCAGAATGCAGCCACAGCCCAAAATATGAGCAAGTAGTAGTTCAACTTTCCTTTCCTATCCAGTTTCGGCTGGTGATGGAAAGTACAGGTGGATTTGTCAAAGGTTATTGCAATGACGCCAAAACTGTAGGTGAGTTTGTTGAGGAAAGCAATCATATTTAAAAGCTTTGTACTAAACATGATGTTTATTGAGAATGTGGGAATTGTATTTGAAACTAAATAATAATAAACAATTATGTATGTAGATATTAGATGTATGAATTCGAAACTTTTGTTGACGGTAGAAACAATTCAATCACGAATATTTTTTAGGCGGAGCGGACCAAAGAAATGAGTTGTGATATTGAAATCTAAACGTGGAGTAAAGTATAGGAGGAATATTTTATCAAAAATTGAACGTTTATAGCAAACCACAAAGCGAGTATAATACATCCGTGGGCATGAAATCAATACTTTTCCAATACTTCTCATCGCGATAGTGGAAGTTAGGGCTTTTACACGCTTGTCATATTAAAAAATTTAAATGACTTTTCCTGAATAGGTATATTTCTCTGCAAACTCCAAAATTACTACTTACATACAACATGGGAAATGTAAAAAAATGTAATGGAATTCATGTTTTGAGACAATTTTCGTTTTCGCGAGGTAAAATATGTTTACATCTCAATGTTGAAGGTAGGTAGTTTAAATGCATGTATATCGTGCTAGTTCGGAATTGTACTTACCTTTGTCCATAAAATAGAAATAAAAAACGGTGCTTCACCGCTTTTGCTGCTCCCCTCAATTTGGTTGAAATAATATGTTTTTGAGCGAGTAACAAGTTAACTTGTCATTGAAGATTTTCAATTCAGAAGACAGCAAATTTAATACTTTTAAGGAAATAGTGTAAAATCTCCAATAAATATTAAAGATTTTAGGAATATGTGATACATTTATTATTATCCTCCAGCAGCCTTACTCTGCAACAAAATGATTTCGGTAGTAAAAATAAAGCTAAGAATTGAAGTGAAAAACCTTCTAGTGATGGGCAACGTTCCAAACAAAGAGACGCAGAGAGGGTTTGTAATCAGAGTACTTTCTAGTCGTTTCATCTTTGAAATGAAAATATATGCTTTATGTTTATGATAATTCCGCAATTGACATACGTAATTATATTTTCTAAATATTATTATTTTCCTTTCCTTACCGGCAAATCGTGCAAATCATCGGGGCTTTTCTGAATGGATTGACAAAGAGTGCTTGAAGCATGGTGAATTTCTGATGCGCAAAAGGTGACCAAAGTTACTCGAAGGGTTAAGTGAATAAAAGAAATGTAGGTTTGTAGGGGTACATCAGTTGCTTGTCCATTTAAAACTTGGAAAAACTGTTGAAGAAAATCATTACCGGAAAAGTAAATTGGAAACATTAATGTTGAAATACTTGCTTAGATTTTACTTACGGTCACAATAACATGATAAATATTCCTCCCATAGCATAGTAATACAAGTGGGGCAACATAGTCAGCTACCCTTTCAATTACTTCATGAAGACGCATATATATATTTCGAATTTCTTTGCCGTTTGCAAACCCAAACTTTTCTTTTCTGTTTTTCAATTGGTCAATATGCAATCCAATAATTTTCAGGTGTTGCGCAGAAAGGCGACACACAACAATCATAAAAATATCCCCGTAATTCCAAGCCAGCATTCCACACTTGTCAATGTAAGAAAATATTACTATGAAAACTGGGTTTTTACAGGAAAGTATTTTGGCAAGACCACCACCTATATTTTGACAATGTCTCTCAAAAACTGATAAACTTTTTTCAATAATGCTGGAATTTTGAAGCATTCTGAGGTCAAAAAGAGAATTTTCTATAACTGCCAATACCAGAATTACAAATGCCACCAGAAACAAGTTCCCTTTCATAGTATTTGCTTTGTCAGAAGATAGTGTGAGTTTATCAACCACATCGCTTATAACTTGATTCCATTCCCTTAATAAAGCACTTAGCTTTCCTGATGTTGACAGGAAATATGCGTACATAAAAAGTATTGATAGTATGTAAGTTAAATGCATCACGGCATGAAGTTTTTCATACAAGTCAGCTTGATTGCCGTTGATAAAGGACAAGCACGAAAAAACCTCATAAATCGAATTGATGAAAAAAGCTGACGTAAGTAAAACTGTGTAAATAGCTGGAACGCTTAAAAATCTGTTTGAATTTACACAAAAATTATGAATTAGGTAAAAAAAGTACCTTGAAAATAGAGTTTATGTAAATTGAGTGGTTTAACATTCTTTACCGAATTCCAAATTTTTCATTGTGATCCCAATTCGCAATACTGGAGAATGAAATCACCCCTAATATTCTGCCAAGGTAGAGTGTCCATGTAACGCAGCTACTAAAAACTTTGCTAGGAAGAGCTAATGTGGAGTTCTTCATGTTGAGTCGATACACAGTTATGTAGTAGATGCCAGCGAAAATGCAAAGAATGTTATGAATCATAAATTTAGTTTCCTTCAAGTGATGGGTTATGGGAAACGTTAATTTGTTTGTACAAATTATAGTAAAAGATTATACTACATTTTCATGTTGTAATTTTTGCATCAAGGTAACACTCTACAAAATTAACTTTAAATTAACAAAAACGTGGTTGATTGAATTTATTAGTTACGAATAACACATTTTCCTTGGCAAACAAAAGCAATCAAATATTTGTCGTGCTGTTGAATGTGCTGGTTTTAATGTTGGAAAATTTTCCAGAATTAATGAAGTGAACAGGTGATATTGCGAATATTTTAGGCTTTCTTTTTATGAAGTTTGACAAGACAAAATGACTGGTAATTCCCATGTTATTGACGGCAATGGCAAAATACAGAATTTCCTTAATTTGAAATTTTCATGTTTTGAAATTGTAATGGAAGTTTGACAATGCCATCACAATTTTCAAATCCTTAATAAAGCACAAAATATGTAAAATAAAAATATAAATGATCGTAATACATGACTCTATATGTACCGAAACACATTTATTTGCGGGATAACCCAGAAAAACACATGTATTCATACATAATTTCCGGTGCCATTGTATTATCACTATAGGAGCTTTTATTGTCCGTAATATGCGTATAACACATTAATTCTCATTGGAGCAAAATGGCAAGGTAATGCCACGTTAGTTCCATAACTTGCACCTTTCATTTTACTTTGTATGCGAAAGCTAAAAAACGTTGACTGGCAAAAATCCCCACTGCAAGTTGAATTTAATAGAAATGTATGTACATCTGAAGTATGTGATGTAACTTTCATTACTGAAAGTACCGAAAGAAGAAAGAAAGAAATTCCGTACTTCATTCAGAATGGAAACGGAAAATGCTTGAGCTATTCACGATCATAATGAAAGCATATAACAAAATAAATAAACCCGACAGATCGGGATGTAATGATGTACCTTTAAAATTTCCCAATTCCCCATCCTTTTCTAAGTGATCCCCACCTCTAGAATTTATTTGATTTTAATAAGGTCAAAGGTCACACTGGGGTTACCTAAGAATTTGGGAGCCCCTTTAATGAACTGTTCTCTCCAGTAGCTTCATTTTGATGCATCATCATAATCCATACCTTACTATTACAAAAATATTTGACCTTATCATGGTCATAGGTCACGCTGGGGTTATCAAAAACTTTCAAAAATAATATCACTGATCTAGTCTCACCAGTACCTTCATTTTGATGTATCACAACCTATACCTGAATATTCATAAAAATTGACCTGACCTTTGACCCAGTAGTTCCCCTGAACCGATTTCACTCATCTTCAAACTCGATACCCGATTTGACCTAAGATATTGATTAGTGAAAGCAGAATTAAAAAAAGTGAAACCGTTTTTGATTTATCGTGCCCCCGGACGGACGATGTCCTGAGTGTTTTCAATATATACCTAAAGGTACATAATTAGTAAATCAACTCGTACCGTTTCTACTTCGTTATTTCTATGAAAATGTTCATCTTGTGAGGAAAAGTTTGATTACACCCCCTCATAGGCAAACGGTAGTAGACTTAAATGCGTCATTCGTCAAAAAATGATTAGGCTCAATATGAATAACCCAGAAAAACGCCTGTATTCATACATAATTTGTTGTTCCATTGTTGTAATTGTAATAGGAGTAATTATTATTCAATGTGAATTACACATTAATTCTCATTGGAAAACAAATTACATGGTACTGCTGCGTTAGTTCCATAACTTCACCTTTCCATTTTACTTTGTATTTGAAAACTAAAAACTTTGACGTGCAAAAATCCAAAGTTTTCATGTATTTATATTCATCTAAAATATGTAATTTGCACTTCGTAATTTATTCACAATGGAAACGGAAAATACTTTATCTATTCATGATTATAATAAACCCGACAGTTCGAGATGTAATGATGTACCTTTAAAATACATTGATACGCATTTAAACACTTTGCTACACCTCCTGAGTGCTTCCTCCCTACCCCCTAAGAGATTAATTTAAAAACCTCTGAGTGATTCTCACCAACAAACCTCCATGATTGATCCCCTCCTCTAGAATTTTATTGTTACTTTTATGCGGTCAAAGGTCACACTGGGGTCACCTAAGAATTTGGGGGCCCCATTTTTTAACTGTTCTTTCCAGTACCTTCATTTTGATGCATCACAACCCATACCTTGCTATGTAAAAAATATTTGACCTTATCATGGTCATAGGTCACGTTGGGGTTATCAAAAACTCTCAAAAATCGTATCACTGATCTACTCTCAGCAGCAGCTTCATTTTGATACATCACAACCCGCACCTTGCTATATTTAAATCTTATCAGGGTCATAGGTCACGTTGGGGTTATCAAAAAGTTTCAAAAATAATATCACTGATCTAGTCTCACCAGTACCTTCATTTTGATGTATCACAACCCATACCTTATTAATCAGAAACATTGACCTGACCTGTGTCCCAGGAGTTCCCCGGAACCGATTTGACCCATCTCCGAACTCATTCGTACTATTGACCTGATATATTGATTAGTGAAAACAGAATTCAAAAAAGTGAAACCATTTTTGAGTTATCGTGCCCGCAGACAGACGATGTCCTGAGTGTTTTCAATATATACCTAAAGGTACATAATAAAGACATACAATAATATATAAGAGTAAACAAAATATCGCTTCACGTTATACCAAATAAATAGGGATATAAACTTATAATGTTTCTACTTCGTTGTTCATCTTGAAAATGCTATCATTTAATTTAGCAAAGCCATTGGGCAACAACATTTATTCAAACAGATTATTGTGTAATTAATTGACATTTTTTTAGACCCATGATTACCAAGTTTTTTAATGCAATAGATTTCGTTGAATACAAAAGAATTCCTCGGCAAAAATATCAATATCGAAGAAACATCAATGCATCATACGATATACATACATTTATTCCTAACGATGATTTAATAATTTACTAAAGTAATTAAAGAACAGCAAAACAATTTTATACACTAAATACCCTTTTCAAATGGAATATTAAATATTTGGTTATGTATAACTTTTAATGGCAAGTATGTATATGTATGAATATAAAGTTGAGTCAACATTTAAAGCGTAGGCTAAAGAACAGAATACATTTTAGTAAATTATTGCTACTAATTGCAATTAGCAATCTAACCTAAAAAGTTGTTAGTTTATTTAATACAGCTTAAATTAAGAATTACTACTTCAAATTCGATGTTCTATTTAGAAGCAAGTAATGCTCTAAATGTCCCTCTCGTAATCCCCCTGAAAAATACCAACACACTTACCCTACCAATAACAAACTGTTTTCCGCAACAAAGCAGTATTGGCTTGCAAGATCTAGTAAATTTTTTCATTCCTTTATTTTCAACGGAGGAGTTTTCCCAATCCCTCCCCTTCCATGATCCCACAGTTTTCATGCCTTTTGTTGAGAATAGGCGACCCATTTCAATAATTAACGCCCAATATCCTGGTATTCCTATCGACCAAACGAGAAGTTGAGCTTTGGTCATGATCTCAAGTTGTTCCCAATACTTAATAAGCACAAAGTTGCAGTAGATTGAGGTAATCATGGAGCTAGCATTACAGAGAATTAAAAAGTAGCCTATAAATGATAAGAGACTTGCTTGCACTATTTGTAGACATCTGTACACGTGTCGAATATTTTGTGGACACCTGAGTATATTTTCCATTTTGTAAACGGATTCCCTTTGACCAACTCGCAGCTCTCGGATGAGTATTGGAGTTAAATAAAAACTATAGACAGCTATCCAGCCGCAAGCGATTAAAGCTCCGAGGTGAAGTATAAAACCTACGTATGCATGAAATAAAATGACAAGGATTCGAATTGGAAAATAAAAGTATTCAATAGGCACCAAATCTCCAAGGAATATGGCACCACGAGGGTCATAGATCGAAATGAGGGTGATAATTACGAAAGAATTTAGTATTGTATAAGCCATCAATTGAAGGAGGACGTTAAGGTACTTATTCATTTTGCATTTGTCTGGCTCGAAGGTAGAATAGTAAGTTTCTATTTTAAAAAAAAAATTATAAAAAAAGTAAAAATTTATATTTTTTAAGTAAACCTATGAAATACTAACGCTTTTTTTTAGAAAATAACTTACTGTGCATGTATTTCATGAATCCGAAAAATTCGTTTATGGTTATGACCCAATCACGAGCAAACCAGTGTGAAATTGAGTACACGATAATTACCAGAATTCCAGCAAGCCAATACGCCAATGTAAGATTGAAGCGATCCACATCACCCCGTTTATAATATTTGAGGACAATGCAGAATGCAGCCACAGCCCAAAATATGAGCAAGTAGTAGTTCAACTTTACTTTCCTTTCCAGTTTCGGCTGGTGATAGAAAGTACAGGTGGATTTGTCAAAGGTAATGGCAATCACACCACAACTGTAAGTGAGTTTGTTGAGGAAATCAATAATATTTAAAAGCTTTGCACTAAACATGCTGACTTTTATTGAGAATGTGTGAATTGTATTTTTAAAAAATTAATAACAAACAACTATTCGAAATACGAATCAAATGGACAGGAATTCGAAACTCTTGGAGGCAGTATAGAAACAATTTAATCACGTTCAACTAAATACACGTTCAAATGAGTTGTGGTATTGAAAACTAAACTTAGAGTAAAGTATAGAAGGAATATTTTATAAAAAAGTTGGAGTGTTTATGGCAAACCACAAAGCAACCATAATATATCTGTAGGTATGAAATCAATAATCTTCCATTTCGTCTCATCACGATAGGACTTTTGCGCTCTTGTCATATTAATATATTTAATGACTTTTCCAAAATATGTAGGTATTCCTTTCTCCACAAACTCCAAAATTACAACTTAAAACATGGAAAAAATCTAATGGAATTCTTGTATTAAAAAAATTCGATTTCGTGAGGTAAAACATGTTTACGTCTCAATTTTGAAGAAGGGTTTAAATGCATGTATATCAGACTAGTTCGGAATAATCGGAATCGTACTTACCTTTGTCGATAGAATAGAAATAAAAAAAGTTGCTTCACTCAATTCCATGTGGCCACTAGGGATACAATTTGGATGAAATAATATGTCTTTGAGCGAGTGACAGGCGTTGTCATTGAATATTTTCAGATTCGAATTACGACAGGAAATTTATTACGTTTTAAGGAAATAGTGTAAAATCTTAAATCAATATTAAAGATAATGTGAAAATTTGGTACATTAATTAGTATCCTCCAGCAGCCTTACTCTGCAACAAAATGATCTCAGTAGTAAAAATAAAGCTAAGAATTGAAGTGAAAAACCTTCTGGTGATGGGCAACGTTCCAAACAAAGAGACGCAGAGAGGATTTGTAATCAGAGTACTTTCTAGTCGTTTCATCTTTGAAATGAAAACATATGCTTTATGTTTATATGATAATTCCGCAATTAACATACGTAATTATATTTTCTAAATATTATTATTTTCCTTTCCTTACCGGCGAATCGTACAACTCATCGGGGGTTTTCTGAATGGATTGACAAAGAGTGCTTGAAGCATGGTGAATTTCCGATGCGTAAAAGGTGACCAAAGTTACTCGAAGGGTTAAGTGAATAAAAGAAATGTAGGTTTGTAGGGGTACATTAGTTGCTTGTCCATTTAAAACTTGGAAAAACTGTTGAAGAAAATCATTACCGGAAAAGTAAATTGAAAACATTAATGTTGAAATACTTGCTTAGATTTTACTTACGGTCACAATAACATGATAAATATTCCTCCTATAGCATAGTAATACAAGTGGGGCAACATAGTCAGTTACCCTTTCAATTACTTCATGAAGACGCAAATATATATTTCGAATTTCTTTGCCGTTTGCAAACCCAAACTTTTCTTTTCTGTTTTTCAATTGGTCAATATACAATCGAATAATTTTCAAGTGTTGTGCTGAAAGGCGACACACAACGATGTCACATTTCACATTTGTCAATATAAGTAAATATTACGATGAAAACTGGGTTTTTACAAGAAAATATTTTGGCAAGACCACCACCTATATTTTGACAATGTCTCTCAAAAACTGATAAACTTTTTTCAATAATGCTGGAATTTTGAAGCATTCTGAGGTCAAAAAGAGAATTTTCTATAACTGCAAATAGCAGAATTACAACTGCTACAAGAAACAAGTTCCGTTTCATGGGATTTGTTGTGTTAGAAGATTGTGCGAGTTTATCAACCATCTCGTTTATAACTTGATTCCATTCCCTTAATAAAGCGCTTAGCTTTCCTGATGTTAACAGGAAATATGCATACATAAAAAGTATTGATAGTATGTAAGATAAATGCATCACGGCATGAAGTTTTTCATACAAGTCAGCTTGATTGCCGTTGATAAAGGATAAGCACGAAAAAACCTCATAAATCGAATTGATGAAAAAAGCTGACGTAAGTAAGATTGTGTAAATAGCTGGAACGCTTAAAAATCTGTTAAAATTTGCAAAAAAAAATCTGAATTCTTTATGTAATAAAATGTACCCTGAGTATGTAAATGGAGTGAATTGACATTCTTTACCGAATTCGAAACTTTTCATTGTGATCCCAATTCACAATACCGGAGAATGGAATCACCCCTAATATTCTGCCTAGGTAGAGTGTCCATGTAACGCAGCTACTAAAAACTTTGCTAGGAAGAGCTAATGTGGAGTTCTTCATGTTGAGTCGATACACAGTTATGCAGTGTAGATGCCAGCGAAAATGCAAAGACTTTTATGAATCGTAAATGTAGCTTCTTTCAAGTGATGGGTTATGGGAAACGTTAATTTGTTTGTACAAATTATAGTAAAAGATCATACAACATTATCTTACTGCAATTTTTCCATCAAGGTAACACTTTAGAAAATTAAGTTTAAATTAATATAAGCGTGGTTTATTAAATTCATTAGTAAGGAATAACACATTCTCCTTGGCAAATAAAAGCAATCAAATATTTGACGTGCTGTTGAATATTCTGGATTTAATGCTGGGAAATTTTACAGAATTAATGAAGTTCACAGGTGATATTGCATCAACTACGCTATAATGATTTTCTGGCAATCACTTAAGCTTTTTTATTAGGTTTGATACGACAAAATGACTGGCAATTCCCATGTTCACGTCCATGAATAAATACAGAATTTCCTTAATTTGTGCAGAACATTAATTGGAATCGGGTAATGCTTGATCTCATCGTCTATACCTTGTACTTGATGAAAATTTGACACACTTATTGACGTATACAAAACTTCCATTTACGTCAGAAAAAAGACTCGTCATCAGATTATTTATTATTTATATAACCCATACATTCCGAAAAGGAACTGATTTCGGGATGGTAAAAATTACAAACTAAATACTTGGATTCATAATCCAGTTTTATATCATTAAACACTCGCTATGTTGTTTCAATTAAAGCTTTAAATTTCAGAATTTCACATAAATTCATTTGATCTGGCTTGAGTTTCATGTGATCATGTTGAACATCATCAATAAAATTGTTTTTTTATTGCACAGAAAAATAAAATAATTCATAGGATAACTGGAAAATTCAGGGAAACTCACCGTCAGTATTAAGTGCAATATAATTTCGCAAATATTTGCTTAATTATGTTCATGTTGAATATCATACAATGTGCATGAATATGGTTGTGAGCAAATATGCGCTTCCCGGATACCTTTATCAGTAGGTAATAAAAGTATAATTTTATTGTATTTTATTGCATTGTGTATTTTTCTACCTGAAATTGAGACTGGGTCAATCAGGCGTTTATGATTACGTCTAACTGACGAGCATAACAATTTCTCCATGTATATATAAACACTTTCCGTGGTTTTATTATTCATCATAACATTCAAGCGTAGCGATTTGAGCCACTTGCAGTTTCACAAACTACTTTTTAAAATGATACTGAACGTTCTCATTTTATTTGGGGGTTTGAATTCCTTCGCAGTTGGACTCATTGCTGTACCCAATGGCACTGTTGGTAAGTGTAAACTTCCGCTGAAAATTTTAGAAAATATTCAGGATTATTTTTTGCATATTTTTTATGCTTTTTAAAAGTCCAAACAAAACAAGGGGACGCGGAGTTCACTCAACTGCTAGTACTCTTCACACAATTCCTTACTGAAGTTCGTACCGATATCGCGGGCTTGAAAACCAGCATTACCAGAGTGGAAACGGAGATGGAAAAACTTCGTACTGAAACTGGAAAGAATGTCACATGTATAACCAGCAAAACTAACCAGTTGACAACCGACCTTCTTTTAATTCGGGATCGGGTGGTGCCTGAAATTAAAGGGAATATAGGGACACTGAATAGACAAGTTGGGGATGTGTCTCAATCTTTAACTTCATTAAAACGAGTGGCCATAACTGATGTTAAATTTGGTTCTGTGGAAAGATCAGCTATATGGAAAGGCATTGGGTACAACGACCAAGTCGGTTATATCATCACAGAAGTATCTAACTGGAATAGGGATGAATTGGCAGATACAGCGGGGAGGAGAAAACTCTTTAAAATGGTGGATGGGAATTGGCGGGATGTTGGTGCATAAATGCAGCAGTTGGTAGGTTGTTTGTGTTACATTTATATGAAAGGATGTAATAAAGTTTTTAAAAAAAATGCTCCATACTTTAAAACATTTTGAATATGCAGCATGTATTAAAAAAATTCTACCTCTGCTCTTGCTTTTTATGTAAAGCATTTGATTTTAATCACAATATATTTCAGCTTTAGTAAAGTTCTGTAAATGACTATAACAATCAACAGTTATTCACGTTTGTATTTATATATGTCAATTCTGAGTGTGCAGAAATTAGAGATTCCATTATATGTGAACAATAATGATTTTTAATGACCGCTGTATTGATCAAAAAGGAATTGAGTCACATTTGAAAAATGGACAATATTAATTAAAAGGGTTTGCGCAAAATTATGGTAGAAGTGGAAGCAAAAAAGCTAGCAATATTGAAACACAGCTAAAAAATTAAATAAAAATTCCACAAGTTATTCATAATGGAATTGATAAAACATTATATTAAAGTTTGGTTTCACGATAATCAGGTATTAGGGCATTTTTCCTTTAGCTTTTCATGACATAAAAACATATTCGAAGACTTGACCGTGAACATATTACTCTTCAGCAATAAATTGACCGAACAGAGAAAAACTAAGGTATCATCCGTGATTTGGTTCATTTTCATGCTTTCATGTAAAACGTCAGGTATTGAAATCATTAATATTTTAAATGCTTTTGGTAGACCGTTTTCAAATCGCATTTTAAATACGCAGATATTTTACTTTTGCTGTGTTACCCACTGTAACTGATTTTCTGGCTGGCGATTGTCTGGGATCGTTATTAAATTCAAGATTATATAACCTGATAAAAAACAGTGAAAATTGATAAAACCCTGATGGAACTAAAACTTATCCACATTTTGTCGGGTACTTTTCAAATATTATATAAAACCTGGAGTTTTGTGAGTGGCTTCTACGGTTCAGTTTCCAGATTGTTATCCCAGCAAACGAATGTAACATTTTAGTTTCATGATTCACTTTTTTGGCTTCTTGTGCCCAAACACTTTCCATCAATCTATACCATTCTCATATGTTATAAAAAATTGTAGTTTTAGTGTAAAATCTCATGCAAATGCAAGCTCGAAGCAGTTTATTTAGCAAACCAATTAAATTGTAAATCTTATTCAATCTTAAGCCAAAAACAATCACATTTAAATTGGTCTCAAAATGTGTCTAGGCCGGTTCCCCTTTTTTCACTTTCCCCTTTGAGGTAAGTTTCCCCTTTAAGGCGTTTCCCCTTTGTCTAGTTTCCTCTTTAGGACGTTTCCCCTTTTGACAGTTTTCCCTTTGGTTAGTTTCCCCCTGAAAAGTTTCCCCTTTGGTTAGTTTCCCCTTTGAGTTTAGTTTCCCCTTCAGTATTTTATAACTCAGTTTTTTGTTTAAAGCTTAGTTCTCACGAAGTGGTAAGCGTCGAAATGGAATAATGACGAAAATTTCACATTTATTAACGAATAACGAAGAAAATGCACGTTTCACCCAGGTGACTGCACTCTTTTTTCGCTGGTATGAAAACGAAATCAGCCATGAAATATGCTCGTACACAATGATATCATATCTTTCTTGACAAACAGATTACGACGAATTTTTCTAATGTTTCTAAAACTGGTGGCGTGTATAAAAGGTAAGGTAGAACAACTTCAGTAAGCTTTTCACGAACGAAAAAGGCTATTCATTTGGCTATTTATGGTGTATTCTTTTATTAAGCATTAATTAATACGACAGTCTGTGATCCGAAAACTTTCTACAGAGTTAGAATACAAAGCAAACAGTCTGTTTTATAGTTTTTTGAATTTTCATAGCTAACACGGCACGGTAAACCGTTGCTCCGTCAATCTATTAGCTCAAGTCAATATCTCAAAGATTCTCAAACTTTTGGGATGTTACAATGTGAATTTAGTAAGTTGATGCATACAAATGGCGTATGTATGGCTTATTCTTAGAAAACGAATCTACTTATCCATTTACTAAAACAGCAGATTATTTCATTCCTATGTTTGCAAAAGTCGTTTTGGTTTGGTTACAATATTTTTATAATACCATAACATGTCAACCCTGGGTTTTTATTTACGTTAATCGCTTCATTGAAACAATGAATGTTAATTGTTTTAAGCACAATTACATCTTAAAATGAGAATCCGTGTTTGATTGTATAACCATTCATGATACAGATTTCTGAAAAGCGATTTTCGAAACAACTGTCGTGAGTATTAGTAAGCGAAATAAAAATGAATTCATGAATGAAAACCACTTTTCGCTGGAATTCCAGTGAAAATTTCGTACGTTTACCCCTTCGTGAGACCTTAGCTTTAAACAAAAAACTGAGTTTCAAAATATTGAAGGGGGAACTAACCAAAGGGGAAACTAACCTCAAAGGGGAAACTAACCAAAGGGGAACTTTTCTGGGGGAAACTAACCAAAGGGAAAACTGTCAAAAGGGGAAACTTCCTAAAGAGGAAACTAGACAAAGGGGAAACGTCCTAAAGGGGAAACTTACCTCAAAGGGGAAAGTGAAAAAAGGGGAACCGGCCTGCTACGCTCAAAATGGCGTTATCCTTTGGTGCTCTTAATGTACAACTCCTTCTTCAAAAGCTGTTATGGACACCATTCAATATCACAAGTAGCCCAATGAATTCGGATTCGTTGCACGCAACCACGGAACCTTTCAAGAAAAGCAAGTTTGCTCAAATTAGCTGGCACGTAGTCAAAACATTATTATTTCTTGAGTCACTAGGCTGTTTGTGGAGTGTCCTTTGGTTATCCAGAATCTTTGATCGGACAAAAGATTTTGAACAACTAGGTGTACACCTGTCTATCATTCCCGTTGAAATAATTGTTCTAACAGGATGCAAAATGCTGGATGAAAAAATTAATGATTTGTGTTTCATATTGACACAACGATTCCGGATTGTAAAAATAGCACCTCGGTTATCATTCAAGAATTCTACTGCCACCAGCAAGCTATATATGTTCTCCAGACATTTGTGTTGGAAATATTTGTGTATGAATTTGCACTATCATTTGTCTCATTTCCGATTGCGTTTGCAACCCTTTCCGTAATCCGTGACTATGACCCTTTTCAAGTTTTATTACGAATTTTACATTTTCCATGCCTGGCATCCAAAATTGTGGCAAGCTTGTGCCATTTGATGGTTGCTTTTCACTTCGCCGTAACAGTTTTGAATATATTCAACATGTATATATTGATGACAGATGCAATTCATTCACTCTCATTTTAGCTTTTGGTGCCCAAAAGGTCACTGATTCAGCCGGAAATGTGTATGATATTTAAAAAATGTTTTGAGCTTTACCGCGTTCTCCAAATATTGTTCCAACTAGCAAGCTATGTTACCAAATTTTTTACTTGGATTCTTGTCGGACTCGGCATTATGTTGACAACCCTGAGTGGTTGCGGTGTTATCAAATTGTATGGTTCCGTACCGTTTATAATGTATTGTATTTGTTGCCTTATTGTTTTACTGAGCGAAACGATTACTTTTGTGTTAATACATTTGGCTAGTGCACCAAATAAGAAATAAATTCTATTCATGACAAATTGGAAGTTTTGGTTGAGGTCGCGATATAATCGGTTGAAATTGAGGTCTTGTCCACCAATTGGATATTCAGTTGGGTTTGTTAAAAATGTGAAAGCACACACATCCTTCACTATAGCCGATAGTACTTTGAATATGACTGTCACCTTTGTCTTAATGAATCGTTAGGTAAAATTTGAGTTCCACGAAGAAGCTGCTACCAAAAAAACGTTGACAGCTTAAATTGCAACAAATATCAAACTTCTACAAGCAAACATTTCAATCACAAAAAATTGTACCGTACGAAATATAATTTCGAGGTCATGGGATTTCCCAAGCCTGACTGAAATTGACACCATCACTCGTAACAAAACAATGAGCAGGTTATGAGGAACAAAGATGCAAGTTGGGATTTCCCCTTTCTAATTTTGACGTCTGTTTTGTTTCTCTCGAATAAAGACTTTGATATTTTGAATTTTAATGGAAGTTTGAAAATTCCAAATCAAGTTTTAAATATTTAATAAAATACAAAATATGTATGGTCGTAATACATCACTTCATATACTCCATGTACCGAAACGCATTAATTGGTGGGATAGCCCTGAAAACGCATGTAATTTGCGGAGCCATTCTAAAAACACAATTGGAGTTTGTATTTTCGAATACGTATTACACATGGAGCAAAAGGGCAAGGTACTACTGCTACGTTATCTAGTTCCATAACTTGCACCTTTCATTTTACTTTGTGTGTGAAAGCTAAAAATTTTGTCTGGCAAAAATCCCTAATGCAAGTTGAATTTAATAGAAATGTATGTACATCTGAAGCATGTGATGTAATTTGCACTCCGTAATTCATTCACAATGGAAAAGGAAATTTCTTCGCCTATTCATGATCATAATTAAAGCATAAAAATATGTATGTAAGTGTAAACAAAATATTACTTAAAGTAAATAAAATAAGCAAATCAACTGATACCGTTTCTACTTCGTTATTGCTCGTGAAAATGTTCATCTTGTGAGTAAAATTTTGATTACACTCCCTCATAGGCAAACAGTAGTAGACTAAATTGCGTCATTCGTGTGGTTTTATTTTCAAAAGACTGTTGTCAATTGCTTTTATTGACTGGAAAGGCACATTCAATGAAAATTTGTACCTATCTGTAACTCCTCGTCAGACCTGCAGGCTGGGACCAACTTGGGTAACAGAATGTGTTCAAAATTTTTGTGCAAATAAGTCGTCATAAGATACGTGTATTTTAAATGTTTTAGCTGATTTCATGTGCACAGTGAAAGTTTGCTTGCTTTAATTTAAGATACATGAAGCGAAAAGATTTATTTTTTACACAATCATAAATATTCATTTGAAATAGCCTTTACAACACTATGTGCACAAATCTATTTTTTTAAATTTGAACGGAATTAGCGGGAAACCAATTTTACAGTAGATTTGGGAGAAATTACACTCAAAATTTGTTACTTGGATAAAAGTAATACATTAATTGTTTGTTCAATTTGAAACCCTGCAATTACCAAGCAGGTATTACTATCAAAGTAGTTGCCACTTCCGAATTGCATTTTTATTTCTTTCAATGATTTTACCATCTTTTCTTCACACTTGTTTCGTTTTGGGGCACGCCTCTTCCAACTTTGCAGCAATTGACGGCTCAACCTATTTGTCATTCCTGGAACGTTGGAAGCTAATAGAGACATTCCTGTTGATTGGACACCCAAAAGTATCATCACAAACATACTTTTAGACGGCATTGTATCATGATATTTTATCGGTGTTGCTATGCCTACAATCCCAACGAGAATAAGAGCAATCGTAATGGAGAGGTTGATGGAATTTCTAAATAGGGAGTTTGTATTAGCCACCATTATTTGAAGCTCATTGTATTTTTTGAAGCTGGATTTGAGCTGACAATTATTCAAGGACTGAACTCCAATATATATTGCAGCGTTGCACAATATCACGCAAATGCAAATTAGAACTCCATAGAAGAACCAGGTTGCAAAATTCCACATTTGTAATATTGTCAACGCAATTCTAAGCCAGGTAGCGTATGGGTACTGTATTGAAGTTAAAAGGGATGCTGGAAACGGAGGGGTTTCGGGACAGAGGGCAATCCACATCAAAATTGACAATATCGTCACAAACTGATTTATTTTCAGAAACCCAAGGATCCTCCTCACAATTTTTGAATGACGATTACCACCTTGCGTATCTGAATGTAAATAATAATGCATTGATAAGGATGATTTTTATAGAATTTAATGTTTTAAAGTCAATTACCTTGTTCAAGTTTGTTAAAGATGCAGAATGTTTCATTCAGCAAAGCACTTAAATCTTGAGCAGCATACCAGACAAGATGGATATACATTGGAGACACACACTGAAAAATTAGAAAGAGAATCCTGACCAGAACTCTGTATTTGTCCGTGTCCTTGTGAATCATGACGTTGGCTATTATTTCATAAAACATGCAGGCCAGGATGATGAGATGGATCGAGTATACCGTTCCAATTTTAAATTTCCATTTCCCCTTTTTCACCTTTATTTGCCGGTTTTCAAAATCCCAAAGGAATGGTGAGAGTTTTGTTAGGCTACTGAGAAATACTTGAAACTTTGCATGGTGTTGAATACTCTCGTCACAAATGTTCGTAAACTTTGAGAGACGTAGCAAATGTTGGTGAAAAAGCTTTCGGGGACGCATGTTCAATGTTGCTTTGTTCTTTTGTAACTCTATTTTGTGAAAATTATTTAGTAGTTTGCCAGCGCAAAATGGGTTTGTGCTCATCCTTCAAAATTATATTCACGTGTGAGTGAGGTCATAACCAAAAGTCTAAGATGGTATTATGTTTTTGCAAAATATATATTAATTTTAATTTTCAAGCTTTAATCGTATAGCAGAACCACCAAAACAATGTCAAAAAATGGCGTGTTTGTCCAAAATTTATTATTTCCGTATAATTCGATAATTAATGCTTGGTGATAATTTTCCCTAAAAGTAAGTTTCACACTTTAACAAATAATTATATATACTTTAATGGGATTTCCGTAAGATACATTTCAGACGTAATAACTAATGTGAAATATAGATAGAATGGTAACCTAATTAAAAAGCATTTTCCTGGTATGTAAAAGAAGACAAAATTTTGTTGGTTGAGAGCTGAGTCAGTTAATTTTAGGCAACCTGGGCATTTTTATACATTTAATGGTATTTAATTACTTAGACGATTATTTTGAAAATTGGCATGTTCTGTAAATCCAAAATTAAGGTTTAAAGTAGGATTTAGCATAAAAACTTAATTTTTAGAACCAGATTTCGTGTTCAAAAACTTCCACACAAACGTAAGCAATATATTTTGCGTGACAAACATATAGAGCAGACAAATTGAAAATCCAACTAGATTGGATTCTAAGCTAGGTATAATTTAACCGGATGCTAGATAACTACTTTTTACTAGCCTAATTAGAAATTCCTATTAGTCCAAAATAAACGCTTTTAAGCTATTTATTTTCCTATCAACCCAGATTCGGTTTACTGTTTGTTGATCGATTGGCAAGCCCAGAAAATAGTGTCGCCGTCTGATAGAGCTTATTTTAAGTGGGTTGTATTCCGTAACAAATTTAAACAGCGACTTGTTTTCGTCAAACATACAAGCTTCAAATTAATACCCTGCTCCATTTTAAATCACCAAACCTTTTTGGCTAAAATTCAAAGGCAAAATCCAAGTGAGAAATTCAAAGAGTAAAAATGTTTCTTAAACTTTGTTGGAGTATTATTTGTTTCTTAACGACAACATGGTCAGCACTCGATCCAAACTATAATCACATTCATCACATTGAAACTGGTCCACTAGAAGAACTTTTTAAGAAAGATAAGAGAACTGAAAAATACAGCCATTTTGCAAAATCAACCCCTAATTGGAAATTCGTCCCTGTTCATAATTTGAACGATTATATTTCCCCATTCTCAAAGTGTTTTGTTGAGTTGACAAACTTTCAAAACGTTGATATTATCCCACCATCCTTTCCAATTGTAATTCGACATTTTGTTCCTGCATTATTTAAACTTAACTGGGAAATTGCATACACTCATTTTCTATGGCGTCCAAAAGGCTTAAACGTTACGGATTTGGATATGTCCTACGGCAAATGTCCATATTCTGAAATACATGGAGACCACCGAATGGGGAAATCCAGACCAGGTCGTCACGGGTTTTGTGTGACAATCAACTTTTGGAAATACACCACGCAAACTAAAACATGGAACTGTGAGCTAGCCATAGCTCTTTATCCACCCCTTCACGTTTTCAAAAAAGAGTACTCAAGTGCATTATCTGTGCTTGGGTACCCACCCATATGGTCTCGTGAATATGGAATGTGGGAACACACCAATATCGGACATACTAATCAAATTGCATTTGAAACAAATGTATTTCACGCTTGGGTAATGGACAGTGCGTATGAAAACAGTTGGGATCTCAACCATTTTTATATTTGGGGAAGAAACGTGCTCCGTCCATACTATTTTGCATACCACCTTGTAGCCCACGATACTTTCTTCTTCATGGAAACCAAGAGAGTTCGTAAATATTCTGGAGAATTTGCAGCCATTACGTCTATAAAAATCCCCATTTGGTGCACCCAGAAAATTCCCGATCCCAATGACTGGTTTGAGATTCATAACGTTCTGAAAATCTTGCCGTGCAAAATGAGTGCATCATCACAAGAAATTGAGAAAGATATGTGGACGAAGGGTGACCTCAACGAAATTTATGAAGCACTTTATCAAACCTGGCCAAACATGTGGTTGATATTTTTGAACCCACCTCTCTCATCCATATTTATGGAAACTGAGTTTGCAAAACATTTTGCTCTTTGCAACAACTACATATCCTACCAGAATCATTGGGCTAATCTCCCCTTCTCTTCAATTCATGATAAAGTTACGCATGCAATGGCACATGTGTTTCTATCCATTTTTGGTAATTACACACTAGGAATCGATTGGCCAGGAATAGATGAGCTCTGCTCAAATAATAAAAGGATACCAAGGCACGGCGGAGAATTCAACCCATTAAACTCAAAGCTTAAAATATCACTAGAGCTATATTCTCGCTCAGACAACTCGCTAGTATTCGAAATCCCTGATCATCTCAATTCACTCAGGTTTGTGAGTTGTGGAACACCCAAAGAAAATCAATTCGCATTTATGGAGCTAATCAGCATATACGACAGGTGGATTTGGCTTTGTCTCTTACTCACTGTAATACTATTACCAGTATTCATCGAGATAAATATAAACAACCTAAATCAACTAGTCAAACAGATTTCTCTCAAAAAAGCAATTGGAGCCCATTTGAAAAAAAGTTTGCCCGGAATTTATCCTCTAATTAAATCATTTTTGGAACAAGGAGACGACTATGTTTCATCTTCATCAGCAGGACATGGACAGAGTTCACGCGCTATTCGAGTCACATTTCTTCTTGCAGCTCTTGTGCTGAGTAATGCATATAAAGGAGAAAATGTATTCAACCTGGTGGTCCATCGGAAACCGATTCCTAGACATCAATTTTCTCAACTTGTTCAAGACAACTTTAAAATATATGCTGGAGAAAGTGAGCCACATATCTATCTCCTTACCATGATTTACAAAAACTTTACAGATGTTAACATAACGCGAAATGGTTTACACTTGCCTTCAGCTTTTATTACGAAATATGTAGGTTTTACTGGAGTAGATTTATATTCAGATATATATGAATTGAGTCGAAAAGTAAATCAATTGAATGAAGGGTATAATTACCGTGGGCAAAATGTTTCTGTAAGGGTTATAAAAAGACTAGGAGAGCTACTAGAACATACACAAATTCTGCCTATGATTAGGGAAATTTTAGAGAAAACTGCAGAAGAGCTGTTTCCAGTTGTCTTGAGAGATAAACAATTGGCTTGGTGGAAGAAAGCACATAGAGATGTACAATTAAATTTGAGAACTCAAATTACAAAAGAATTCTTAAAGTGGCAGAAAGAATATGAGCTAAATTTGTTCAAAAAGTGTAACGGAACAGCTTTAATTATGCCAGACTATATGTGTCAATCCCTGGCTATAAATATAACAAATGGTTCTGTGAATCGTCAAAATGTTTATATTGGGAAAGAAATTCTGTATCAGCGAAAGTTTTATGTGAGCGTGCATGATTTCGTTAAAATCTCGTTCATGCAGAGAATCCACCGAATGTATGAGTCTGGTATTTTGGAGTTTTGGGTACAAATTTTTCGGCATGGAACATTGTATCGGGAAATTGAAATAGAAAATGTATTGAGAAAGCCGACAATGTCAGGAAATATTTTTGTTGTATTCACAATACTGTTGGGTGGCATATGCATTGCGATTCTGACTTTCATTTTGGAAAATATACACAAGAAATTCTACGAGGTGGTAACTTTAATTCAACTAAATTGTTTACGTTACACATTATGTGAATTTTGTATTTAGAAACTTGCGAACCGTTTAAAATGACAGCGATTACATAACTTGCTGTTCAAGGATTTTCTTTGGACTATTAAAAATTGTCAACTAATCTTTAGATCCAAAATTTCTTTGTCATATCTAAGGATCTGGCCTAGATCTAACCTACGATGTTTGTTTGAGTAACCCACATTTATTTTTAATTGTTTACAACTGAAATTGTAGTTCTTGGCTTTTAAATAATAATATGTTGTTGTGGGTAGTACCAATTAATTTATTTCTTTCAGTTTCGATTGCGAAGTAGATAGCATTTACAAACCTCATTAAATAACCATGTAGAATTAAATTGATTTATAGCCCATTTCAATCATAATTAATCCATGTAATTAGACTTCTTCCAAAGTTTACGAATAGAAATGGTCGTATAATGTTTTCAAAACAGTTCACCACCTGGTAAAGAATAGTAATCGACATTATCGACAACACTTCCAGGAAATAATTAAAATTTTAATCAGTTTAATTTTGATTTTAACAATAAACAATTTCGGTCAAACCAAATCCACCAGAAAATTTGACGCATTTACATATGCCTATAGACTTTCATCTTAACATCTAGACTTTATGTGTACTACATGTTTTGAATTTGGTACTTACATTGAGCTAGGTGACGATTGTCAGTGAAGCCTACTTTTTGTACCATCCTTTTTCATGCTCTCTCAGGATTACGTCCGCCCTATCTCTTTCCTTTTAATTTTGAAGAATCCCCAACCAAAATAAGCTTAATGCAGATGTTTCAGTCTTCAAAACAATTTAAATCATCAACGTCAAGAATTGGGTTTCCAGGAACTCTTTATTTTATTTTCACTGTCACTTGCTGTAGCTTCCTTTTCCTAAAGTTTTGTTTTTATCAAGGAAAACATTTACTGTTTGCCACTTGAATGTTGACGACGAATATCTTCGTGCTAAAGAATGTTTTTCAGCAAACCCGTATTCCGAAGAATTCTCGTCTTTGCTAACAAAGTTTACGGTACTCCACTCGAATGGAATTCCAGGCAAAGTCGTGTTGTCAAGAGGAGACTAACCCCCACTACCAAATGGTTGATGGAAATTTCTGGTCGCCTGCAATTTATATTGACTTTCACCATAGCTTTGCAAATCTTGTTTGGGGGAAAGTCTTCAGAGAAGAATATTATCATACGAATCGTCAATATTTATGCTATCACAAACCAAATTGTGTGGGTGCTGGTTACAAGGAATCATCGAGGTTTTGCTGAAGAACTCATCTTGTATATCAATGCCCAAGAGCAATTTTCAACAACAACAACCTTTGAAGAAAGTAGGTTGGCCACTCGTGGAGTCCAGAAGTGGTGGATGTGGATGATTCCAAGGGAATTGGAAGGGGTTAAGTCAAAGCTGATTTACCTTCTGGCTCATTCTCTCACCGGAGCTTGTGTCATCTCAGCAACCGGATTCAACTACGGAATTGCTTTGCTTTATCCCTGCACTTCTGCCTCATTTGGGTACTGGATGTTGGACGAATGTAGCGTGACTGATGACGACGATGGCCATTCTCTCATTTGGGGATACATGAAACGGGGCATTGTGACATTGATCAACCACTGGCTTTGGCAGTTTGGCCTTAACACCGCCCTATTTTCAATTGTGACAATGATCTTGGGCGTATTGAATCTCTGCATTCATTTGCAATCTCTTCAAAAAGTTGGAGCGGGAAACATTCGGTCACATTCAAACCCTATGGAAATCGTACTAAAATACCGCCAACTCCAGGTTCTCTCAAGACTCCACAATACGATTCAGCAAAGGGTGGTGACCTCAGCGGTAGTTGTCAGTGCTCCGCTCCTTCTCGCCTTCTCAACCCACACGGTAGTGAAGTCCAAGTGGGACGCAGAAAACGCTGGGGTGATCGTGGCTTTCGCCTTCATTGGGGCAAATTGTATTGTAATTATTACCACAGTGTTTGGAGGCTTTGCTGATGTGTGTGCAAAGTCAAAGAAATATATTTGCCAGCTAGAGAAAGAATCCATTTGCAGGATCCGGTTGCGCCTCAAATGGGGAATGGGAACGACAAAGTGGTACGCGCGATTTTTAAAATCATGTAGTTTCATCAAGGTCAAGTTTGGCGCGGCTAATTTTATGGAGCGACAAACACCATTGAGGATCTTGGACTGTGCGGTGAACCTAACGGTGAATCTGCTTTTGTTAAAAGTTTGAGCCAATTATTTTTAAACTAGACTAGATAGATTATGACTAGAATTCATGAATATGATTATAATAATTGTACAACGCTTTAAATAAAAAGTCAAGGAAAATACAAAAAAAAATCATTTCAGCATTTAATTTCCATCACTTGAGAATTACATAGTAATAGTACGATCATACATCACATCATTGCTCATAAAATCAATGAATTAAACATAAAAATTTTCTTGCAAACAAGTGATACGTTTAAGTTTTATTCCCTAGCCAAATCCTCCAACATTTGAGTGAATCTGTAGTCACTCAAGTCACTGTTTCCAATAGATTCACCAATGCTACAAGCCACATCAATATTGTCAAGACTTCCTTCCTTCTCCACATCACTTTCGTCGTCAACTCTGAGCTCCTGGGTTGCCGCAAACTTCATTACTGACTCTACGTCCTCCACGTCCATCGAAGAATCGTTGTCATTTTCATTTCCACTTTTCTCCTCAATTGGTCGTGGTTCTTCACTTGGTTTTGATTTTGATGAAGAGGGTCGTTGTTCTGGTTCGCCTTCGTTTTTCTCAGTTTCCGCCCGAACTTTAGCAATTACTTGTAAGTTTAGAAAGCCCAATTCTGCAACAAGTGCATCAGCGGCAAGGACTTCTGGCAACACTGCCTGATTTTCAGCAACGGTTGAAGAGATCCTATGCTCCTGCAACATTTCGTTGACCACCATCACTTCTGAATCTTCGTCAACTCCTGTTTCGTTTGACGCTCCCAAGAGCTGAGCTAGCTGTCTTTTAATTCTCATTCGGATTTCCACTCTTGACAATTTAGAACTAAGTTTGGAGAAGTGGACGGCAAACTTTTGAGTTATTAAGTTGTTATCGATGCGTCGTCTAAAATCATCCCGGAAGAGTTCCAGCTCGGATGCTGAAAAATTTCCTTGAATAGCTCTCCTCCGTTCTTCGGTAATCTGAAATTAAAAAAAATACTGTTTTAAAACATCGCAATTGTCGTAATTTTGATTAAATATTGAAATGAAATGAAAGGCTTACCTCCTCTCCATGAAAAATCATGACATTAAGTGGACCACAGAAGGTATCTAAATGAATCCGGCCTTTGATCAATGACTCGTCAGGGTAGAGGGTTTTCCGAGCACCCCAAATCATGACGGTTGTGGGCTTTTTACGAAGCATTTCTAATCCAAGCTTAACACAACATTGAGAAACGTACAGCTCCCACATCCGCCTGGAAGCGGGAATTCGCCAGTTGTCGGCAGTGCTCGTCTCCATCACATGGATTCTTATTGAATCATCCAAATCGTCCCCAGTAATTCCAACCTCTTGATCTGAAATAACATCCACCTGCCGGCAAATGACAAAAAACCGATTAAATTATAAAATGAAAGTAAAAAAGGTGAATGTTGTGTTGAATGTAACAAAGAATTTAAAGTGACAGTCATCAGTAATTCCTCACCAAAATAAAGGGCTCATTCCAGTTCATGTAGGGATTTTCATCAATAACAGCCTCCGATAACAACTTCCCGAAAGAGAGCCTAGTGTGCAGTTTATTTTCAAACTTGACATGGAGCTTCAACTCCTCCAAAATCGCGGAACTCCATAAGACGACAGCGTAGCATGGAGGAACCGTAGCACCAGTAGACTGTGGCAGGTCCCTTTCCTTTCTGTTCATGATGATGAGAGGGCTCAGTCGCATGCCTCCAAAATCCACTCCGTCACATTGCTTTTTAACTCCTTCATTTTCGTCGCCTACATAACCATTTAAACATCATATCATCATCGACCAAATCCATCGATGACATTGGGCACAATAGATAAACAAATTAATTATTGTTAACTTACATCTTTCCAAACTCACGACCACATCCTTCAATGAAGCCACAAGGACGGCGTGGCTTCGCTGATCATTTGCTTCACCTTCACCGGGATGCTTCCGAGTCGCCTTCCGAGTTCCTTTGCCAATGCAGTTTCCCAACATCACTTTCGTTTCACCACCAAAACTTGGCAAATTACAGATTTTTCAAAAGTAGTGCTAAAAATTAAAAAATTAAAATAAGTTTTCCAGTTTGTTGATTCATAAAAACTAATGTTTTTTTATCTATTTCTACGTGCTGTGGAGTAATAATATTTATGGCAATGCAGAATAGAGACATCTGGAGAATTTGAGTTTCCCGCCTTTACTTTTCTTTAATGGTACAATGAGGGTGTGCTGATTCTGCCCATGTTGAACTTTGTTTTCCTCTTAGCGTCATTCGTGTTGGGTGAATGATTTACATGAATAAAGATTTCACAATTTTTTTTGTTTATAAGCATTTTTTATTGTAACGATTTACATTTTAATATATAAGTGAGTACAATAGAATTTTAAAGGAATAGATACATCCAGACTTATGAATCTAAAATTTAAATTTTTGTTAGTAATTTTTTGTTAAATTATTTATACTTGTTAAATTTTTGTATGTTGTAATTTGTAAGCTTAACTAAAGATAAGATTAACTCTATAAATTTTACTTCCGAATCATTAGCAAACTCACAGTTTGATCTATGCAAAATCCAAGAAAAATCAGGGGACTGAGCTCATCAATATAGTTCACATAGCCAATATAGCACTTAACAGGGCGAAAGGAGTCTACATACCTATCAATCCATTTTCGTTGTTTAGTTTTTATATTATTAGGTAAAACTCTGTTTTTTGCTAAAAATTTAACCTGCTTTGATACGAAATAAAGTTTAGCCATGAAGGTAGAGTAAATTAAGGTTACTAAAAGACCGTCCTGAGCACAAATAGCATAGTATGATAGTTGCGGAAATGACATTTGAAACCCAGCTACGATCAGCATATAGAATCCAATGATAACACCAATCATTACGAGATAAATATTTGCACCCACGAGTCCATCTTGAAAAGCCAAGTTGTAATAACGGCTTAGAACTTCGATCTGCCTGTAATACCGTAAGGAAATAGATGCTTTCTCTGGTTGTAAGGTTAGTAGACGAATTATGTATTGGACGTAGCGACGCAGACAGTAGACTTGTACCAAGGAAAAGGCCACAATTGAAATTGCAAAGTTGCCAGCTACATCCAAATACAGCCATAAAGTTAAGCAACAGATTAGAAACAGAAGTGTAGTTGAGAAGGTTGACCATCCAGTTTTTAAATCGGGATTTTCACATGCCGGAATGAATTTGTAAGCAAATGTTCGTGAATCGCATGGGTGAATCCATCGTAAAAGTGTATACAAGAAGCACATCGTTGGCGTAAATATTTTACCACAGAAGCAAGCAAGCTTCATCAATTTAGCCTCTTTTGAGTTTGAAATTTTGCAGCTTCGCAAAACTACAAAAATAAGAAAAAGAGATTTTTAGTGTTAAAAATTAATCAATTGCTTTAAGAAGCGCGTACTCATACCATACCCATTAGATGTATCTCCTCAAACTGCAAGAATAGGTTGAACAATTCAACCAAACTATTCCTTAGTTGGAAAAGTCTCCATTTGGTTAAAGTAAAGGCGAGAATGCCAGACGCATTCATAAAACTTTCTAGGGAGACCACCAGCGGTTCGTTTTTTCTGAAAAGCAATTGAGCCCACAAACTAAGAGCGAAAAAAGCGTATGGGAAACCCTTGAAATATTCCCATCTCAATTTACCCCTACTGACACTAACGATGAGTTTCTGATTCGAGGAGAAAGTAAATGGACAAGTTCCTTGAAGATTTTGGAGCTTAATTAAAGTTTTCACGTCAGATTTCAAATTCTCTTCAATCAGCATTTTGATTACCAGAAAGGTATGGAAATTCTCAAAGAAAATACAAAAACTGTAAAAAGTAACACCACAAAAATAGCTCGTTGACAGAAAATTGTAACCTTTCTGTAAAGTTTTTCCAACTAATCCCAACTCTACGGCTGC
Organism: Orchesella flavescens; assembly: GCA_964034955.1. Classification (NCBI taxonomy): domain Eukaryota; kingdom Metazoa; phylum Arthropoda; class Collembola; order Entomobryomorpha; family Orchesellidae; genus Orchesella; species Orchesella flavescens. The sequence continues at coordinate 39,189,637 of OZ035954.1, read as the reverse complement.
CGTTCGTGTCGTTGAAAGCAATGCTTTGATTCTGCTATTTATAATAAGTATTATAAGAAATTAAAACGCTGTCTACCAAAACTGTTATCACAAGAATGGTTCTGGGGAGTTAATTTGGATACGAACAATTTAATTATTCTTATGTTGCATACATTTCTTTATCTCTCGATCAATATTCAATATTACTAAAACACGAGCGGAAGCAAACCCAGTGTCTAATTAGACCATCAAAACTGCTATGGTAATCTAATATATTAATGAACTGTTTTGGAAAATTAGAGGTTAAAAATTCATTCTCGGCTTGCATTCCATCCAGAAAACCAAAGGACTGCCACAGCTGCAAAAACACAAAAACAAGGAGAGTGGATTCGCAGCGTTCTAATTCCTTTCTTTTCATATTTGTTCTTAAGCTAAATTAGAAAATTAAGAAGAATCATTTTAATTGCTTACAACCAAGGCAATAGGTAATCTAATCTCTTAACCTGGTTATTGATTAATTTAATCACTAATCTAAGGATGGACAAAAATTGTTAATTAATCTATAATCTACTAATCTGAAATTGTTCTGAAACTGTGATTACCAGAATAGTACCGGGGAGTTAATTTGGATACAAGCAATGTAATTATTCTTACGTTTCAAGAATTCTTTCATCTATATCGATATTAAATCAACTTACGCTTGAGTTCCATATGGTGGCAAATACACAGCAGGTAATTTCATTTTGCATAATGCGATAAGGAAACAATTAATTCCTGAATATATTTCACCTGGATTCCTTTTAAATTTGCCAACTATTAGCAATTAAAGAACACCGGCTATATTCAATATAAGTAACTTCAGTTGGAGGCCGAAACAACCATGGTCTTAGGAAATTCGTTTATTTTAAAGTATGCATGGAGCTGTCAGATGTCAATATTCAATATTGCTAAAACATAAACTCGAGCGGAAGCACTCTCAATGTCTGACCGGGCCTTCAAACAACTATGGTAAAATATTAATGAACCGCTTTGCAAAATTAGGGGTTAAAAATCCATTCTCAGCTTGCATTCCATCCAAGAAACCAAACGCTTTCAACAGCTGCAAAACAAAGAAAACAAGAAGAGTGGATTGGTAGTATTCAAATTCCTTTCCTTTTATATTTGTTGTTAGAGGCTAAATTAGAAAAGTACATGTTTTCTAACAACGGCAATTAAGAAGACTAATCCGTTTATTTTTTACAACCAAGGCTAGATAATCAATTGATTAGGTAAACTAACCTCTTAATCTGATTATTAATTTATTTAATCTTTAATCATTAACCTAAGGATGGACAAAAATTGTTAATTAATCAACTAATCTAAAATTGTTCTATAAATTCATTAATCTCTAATCTTTATTCCAACACAATGCTTGCAAATTTAATCAGATTAATTAATCCAAAAATTGATGAAATCTTTTATTTTAAGCAATATGAACTGAGAATTTATTATCGGATGTAGGTCGTATCGGATTGTATCAAGACAACTATTACGTTATTGTTCTTTCATTGAAGTACAAATTGAGTTAATAACAAATATTCCAAATTATACCAATGAAAATTAATTAAATTGGAGTGTATTTCAATGATGAGATTTTTAATTTACACTGTTTGAAAATGTGAACCACATTTATAAAATATATTGTTTTCAAAACCATGTACATTGTCAGTCAGAGCTCAGCGTGCTAAATAGCCCTCCAGGAGTGCTAATTAGCACGCTGAGCTCTGACTGATTGTAATTGTAAGCACATTATTATACAGCATTTTAATGGTTACGTCAAAATGTCATAGTAATCAAATCCATCTATTACATTGATTTTAAATGTGTAGAACTCTTATATCTACAAAATATAGTAATATTAAGCAAGTTTCAAAACGTAGTTACTAATTCCCCCAAAAATTAAAACATTTTTCTCCAAAAAATACAAGAACTGTAAAAACGCATAGGAAAGCATAGGAAATCCAAACAACTCTAAGCAAATAGTTTGATGCTGGTTCCAAACCCGGCTCTTCTTGTATATCGAATCCCGAGTATAAACTTTGAGACCATTGCTTTTCAGTAATGCGCAGTTTTTCATCACTAATACTTTCATCAACATTAAATTCCACGTATTCTTTTGCTTCATACAGTTCCAACATTGAGAGATATTTCAATCTCAGACTTTCCCATTTGCCATTCAAGCCTCCGTCAAAAAGGTGTAAAAGCCCGTTTGCAATAACAGGTTGATAAGAATTCCTCTCTATAGTCCATACATATCTAAGGGAATATCCAGCCAAAGTTTGGATTGGAGAAAGCCACTTGTGTGTAAAGGTACCTAGCAAGGTTCTAAATCTTAGTGTGCTTTGCACCGTGTCTATAAGAACATATTCTTTATGAATTCGTGTAGGCCCGCCCCTTTTTATCCCCTTATCTTTAGGAACGCAGCCAGGATTTTCCTGTTTGTATTGTAACCCCACAAACATATTCCTTACATTTGGTCCAAACCCAGAGATAACCCCACTTTTCATTTTAATCTGTACATAAGAAAGATTTCTTTTAGCCAAGGCATCATCAACTACTTGTGTAATTTCAGGTTTTTCATTAAAAGAAATTCCAGGAAAAGAATATACATAAAATTTACTCGAGTTTAAAGATTCGAGTGAAGTGGGATAATTTGGGGTTTCAATTCTACTTAAGGAATCAAACATTTTCCCTCTGTAGGAATTTGTAACGGTCATCATGTAAAACGCTAATAAAGCCCAAATTCCGTAATATAAGGGACGACCTTTAATCAAACTGTCCAAGTTTGATACTCCCTGGTCAACCAAAGAACCAAAGGTTATCATCATTGCCCCAAGATTTCGTTCTCCTCCCATAAAGAAAAAAGAAACGAGTATAAATGTAATAGCAAATCCAACCCACGTTTCCCAATCGAATGGCTTCAGCATCATAGTCCAAGATCTTTCTTTGCGATCAACAGTAGCAAAAAAGGCCCACGTTTCAAAATTTACGGGATTTTCTATTACTTCAGAGAAATCTATCAAACGACTTGGTTTGGAGTTGGAATGGAGAAGATTTAAAAAGTACAATTGCGAAATTCTAATCGGACCTGTCGGTCCAGCCCCTTGGTTTTTTAGGATCTGTGACAAATTATGGTTTTTACCAAAGGCTTCTAAAGCGCAATCCTGAATTACAGATGGGGTACTGGAAGTTTGGGTACCATCTCCAGGAGAAAATTTGTACATTTCTCGATCATCACAAAATTTTGTTGTGCCTATCAAAGTGCCAGAGTGGTATCCGATGATGTTTATTACGCCTCGGTTAAAGTTACCTCTTAATTTGTTCCAAAGCTTCGTTACTTCCGGCCATGTCAGTCCTGTTACATTGTAGTTTCTATAATATCCCTTCTTTAGCTCACATGATGGACAGTACATGGACATGTGAACCTCACCAAAGTTCAGCATTAGTAGACAAGGAATTGTGAGTTTGTGACAAAAATTGATCCATGGTCGTCCTCTGATGAAACCTTCATAAATGAATAGAACAGCCAAGTCAGGTTTACTTGCAGTTTGCAATTGTAAATCTGCTGTATGAAAATGTACCAAACAGCGTCTCTTTATTTTATCCAGTTGGAATCCTATCTTTTTTAGTTCTGGCTCATTGGATGTACTAGTAACAGAAAATATTAGATTGTTGTTGAAAATTTCCAGTAGTTTTGTTAGGGGATAGAATCTATCAAAATGGTTGTCAATTTCCGATTCAAAACCAACTTTATTCACCGATGGTGGATCAAAGTAGAATTGAAAGTCGCAATATTTTAAACCGTGCCATATTGAGTAGCTCATTATTTGAGTTTTCATACCCTTTGAAGATGATGGTAATACTAAATAGAAAACTGCTGATAATTTTAGGACAAATTCCATGTTCTTTAATTTTTTTGTAATAAATTCGGTGCTTCGTCGTAATTTTTTTTGCCTTGTACAAGCTTTCTGTGAGCTGCGTAAAAAGATAGAACAATGTCCGACGTGCGCACGGCAAATGTTTCACTTTAATTAAAACAACTTTAGACGTGTGTGTGTCATTAACTTTAATGATTCGTGGAAAGCTACAAAGTCGTCATAGTCACAGTATTTGACATATCATTATAATTATCTTTAAAAACTTCAGCTATAATTTTATAGATGCTTGTCTGATAAATAAACCCGACAATTCGAGATGTAATGATGTACCTTTAAAATACATTGATACGCATTTAGACACTTTGATACACCTCCTGAGTGATCCCTCCCTAACCCCTAAGAGATTGCTTTCAAAACCTCTGAGTGATTCTCTCCAACAAACCTCCGTGAATGATCCCCTCCTCTAGAATTTTATTGTTACTTTTATGCGGTCAAAGGTCACACTGGGGTCACCAAGAATTTGGGGGCCCCATTTATGAACTAGTACCTTCATTTTGATGTATTACAACCTATACCTTATTATTCAAAACATTTGACCTGACCTATGACCCAGTAGTTCCCCTGATCCGATTTGACCCATCTCCGAACTCGATGTTACTTTTGACCTAGTATAGTGATTAGTGAAAACAGAATTCAAAAAAGTGAAACCGTTTTTGAGTTATCGTCTGGACAGACGGACGACATCCTGAGTCTTTTCAATATATACCTAAAGGTACATAATAATTATTGCTACTCAAACTACAAGGTGAAAGGGTGCATTTTTCTAGACAAAGTATTTTATAGTCATCAACTACATTGGAGCTCCGTCTGACACTTTACTTGAGAACTTTGAGACTCAATTCATATTTCCTACCTTTTGTAAATGCATTGGTCGTTGGATACACACCACCGTGTGCTTTTAGTATACCTAACTCCCCACAATACCATGCACTCACCACGCCTGCGTTTTTCTTTACTACTCAAGCAAGTACACACATTATACACATTTCCCAAAGGTAATATCATCCGTCTCGCTCCTCACATTTCCAGTTCTAGTTTGGTTTTGGCCTTGAAAGGTTTATAGTTGTAAGAGCTGTTTGCTACAGCAAAATAGTAAGTCATAAATTTCCGATCGGGAAATTTCACCTCATTTTCCAACTATTTATTTTATGAGGATGGTTATGGTGTGTATAAAAAGTATTTTATCTTATGCTCTCTAGGATAGTTATAATTTATCCAAGTGGCAAGTAGACGGAAAGCCGTTCGAAAGCACTTGAGAGGCAGTGGTAAGCAATAACTCATTTTTATTATAAGCATTGTAATTTGGGGTAATGATAAATAGGGTGAGAGTTTGATTATGTAGTAATCAAACTGTCTTTGCCTTTAGTCTTTTGGTCTGGTTAGAAACTCCGTTTCTCAGCCCAGTTTCTCCTCCAACCGGAGTTGTAGGAAGTCTTATTTCTCCTCCATCCGGAGTCGTAGGAAATCATCCCAGCTTTAAGTAACTCTCCCATTTTGTCCACTTGCTGTCACATCTCATCACCCCTTCTACTTTTGACATTCTTAAATTTCGTGGTATTCAGTATAAGTACTAAATTAAAAATAATATGTATGAATGTAATTGGGCCATGGGGACCCACTGAATCTGTGAGTTGATAACCATTGTGCTCCTTCAGAAAAGCTTACATGCCCACATCAAGTATTTTGCGGGTGGCACCCTGTAAGCAACGTCTTTAATTCGTACAGCTACGCTACGACTTGTAAAAATGGTTTAGTCAGTTTATCTCACCGATTGCGCAATAGGGTGTCAGTCATTTACGTTTTACTTCCACTGAGAAGTTAGGCTGATGTAACACGACAGAATAGTAACAATAATTTTAATAGATTTTCCTTTATAAATACATTATTAAATTACACTGAGAATCTACATTTAATATAACTCAGTTTTTCCTTCTACGTTTTAATAAATTCAGTTTCATTTGCTCGTTTTACTTATAAAACCTATTATCTGTACAAGTTGATTCATTACAAACTGGGAAATTGTCTAATTCGATTCTCATTCTTACTCATTCTAACGGCTCATCTTCATTACTTGAAAGAAAGAACCTCCAATCGCAACATTTTCTAAGCATTCAAACGCTCCGGGAAAAACGTCCCGTCACAAAGGTAATAAATAATTGATAATTATTTTTTGCTAGAATTAAAAATTAAGGTTGATGGAACAATTTGAGACTATTATGTGCTATTAAGAAATTATTTTAAATCAAGATGTCATTTAATATCCTAATGCCAATGCTCATTTATTTTTCAACCGTCAGCAAAACCCTTAAAGTTCCTCGTGACAATCCCTTCAAAAATTTTAAGAGGCTCAACCTCTTTATCACAAATGTGCTCCCGTAATTTACCGTAAATGGTTTACAAGACTTTACAAACTTGGACATGAGTCTTTTCTCAAATGAGTTACCCCAATCATTAGCTTTCCACGAGTGGAATACATTTTTTCCATGATTATAAACATATCCTCCAATTGCCAAAATGATTGACCACCCAGCCCCCTGTACAACTGGCCAAATAATGAGAATGAGGACTACAGCAGGATGGAGTTCCTTCCTATGACGAATAACGACATAGCTACAAAACAAAAAGAGCTTCATGGTCACACAGTGAAGGGGCACAAAAACAAAGCCAGCAATACTCATCCCGTGATTATGCAAAATTTGAAAGCTTCTATATTGAACTATGATACTGTTCAACTTTCTGAAAGATGATGAGGTTTTATATGATGATGTGGGCCTATTTCTACCAATGCGAAACTCTTTGATGACAAATAAAACCACTTGTGTGCCATATATTATGCCAAGTATTACAAGCACACCTACATTTGCGTAGATAAAAATAATAACATGTGATGAGCATATTGTCAAAATGATTCGAACAGGAATTGTAATATGTTCTTCCGGAATTACATTTCCGAAGAGGATGGGGAGTCTGGGAAATACGGTAAAAATTATGCATATTAAAAACGCCGTTCCCATAAAGTTTGAAATGATGAAGAAAAGGAGCAACTCGAGTTGACGGGAATTTTTAAGTGCGTTCGGGTTACGAACTGAAATGTAGTGTACTGCAAAATTAATTAAAAAGTTTAAGTTAATTCTCAAAAACAAGTAATAATAGCTGCAAAAATTCATGAGTTTGAGGGCATTTTACCTAGAGTTTTTTCAAAGTATTGTAGCAGTCCATTTATTACCTGGATTAATTCTTGACTGAATTTTGTCATGAGAATTAGACACGGTATGACACACAATCCAGCCATAAAGGCGGCATAACACATGTTGAAGTTATCAAACTCACCGTCTCTCTGGAATCGAAGTGTTTGCATAGAAATGAAAACAAGTACGATTCCAAATACAATGAGATTCAATTTGTACAGGAGTTTTGATTTTGATGATGATGCTACAAGGCGTCTACTTTCCATTGAAAATGCAAATGGTATGGCTCCAATTATGTTGGCGAAGCCAAACATGAGCGATATCATTTGGTAGAAACGCTTTGTAAACATTTTGGTAGCAAGGAAAAAATGCCAAACAAAAATTTCAACAATGAGAACAGGGATCAAAGTATTATTCGGGGAGCACTTTTTTGCAAAGACTTCCTTTGGTGAACTTTCATAAAGAAATAACAAGAACTCGCCTGACTGTTTCTGTAGTTTTCAAGTTTCAAACTAGAAATTGAATTCATTTGGATATCAAGGTAAAGTTATTAATTAAAGGTAATAAGTATTTACGATGGAAATTGTCAGTTTGTAATATGAAAAGCTTAAACGATTGGACTGGGATTTCATTTTAAATTAAACCTAAAAAAACAAAACAAGGAAGTTGAAAAAGATTGGTAAAAACCAATTTAAAAAGGTTATGTATTTTGTAGTGTTACTCATTTATTTATATAGCATGAAATGGATAAGCGTATTATTTTTTATGTAACATAAAGGCAAATGCCACGAGCGAACATATTTATCTTAATCAAATCGGTTAAATTGTTTTTTTTTATTCTCTCTGAAAAGAATATGAAGTTCAATTTTCTTCTGATTGTAATCATGACGATTGCGCCATGTCAATTGCCAGCAGCAATCCTCATTCTTTATCAGATGGCTAGTAAATACGCCTGCAATTTAAAAACTATTTAAAAAATCGAAATTGAAAACATTTTTAATTGAATATCGTATTATATCTCACTATACACTTACAAACGAGATGGTGTAAGCATCTAATAGACTGTAGAGCGAATCAAAACATTGCGATTCCTTTCCAAAAGCAGGATACCTCTCCATTTCATCATCTTCATCCTGATTCCATAAGTATTCCTTCTGGTATAGCCCGTAAGGGTAGTATACTGATAGGAAATTATCTAGAATTAGAATAGACATGGTAAATGTTGCGAAAAATAATTAAATCAAATTTTTTATTGTCTGTGAACTTCACACTTCAATTATACGATCTTAACTAACGTAAGCAGCAATAAATGCTCTTGTACGTAGCAAAAATTATATCAGCTCACAATCAGGCTGGCTGGTTATCTGCAATGCTTGTCTGAACCAACGCAAAAGCATTATAGCAAAACAGATAAGTGTGTGGCAATTGATATGCAAACATTCAATATTTATATTGGTCATTCCACTCGTGACAAAGATCTCCTTATCAATATTACACCCATAAATATCAACAATGGTTTCATGCTATGTGGAATTATGCTACTAATTTGATGCACATCAACATTGTTTGGGTCATCTCCCACTTGTTTACACAGTCTAATTGACTTGCTTACAGTCAATAGAATCACAACGTAATTGCAAAACATGGAGAGTTTTATAGTCGCACAATAATTTAGAACGCCAAACTATATTCTCATCAATTTTTTTATATAAAATTGTTTACATCTGTGTTGAATCAAGTTATTATTGATTTTTCTCAAAGAGTTTTGGTTATCTGATTTAGAATTCGTGCACTTTGACTGACCTGGAATTCTGTAACAAAGGGTATAATTTATGTCCCCTGACATTTCAGTGATTCAGTCGACCACTGTAATATTTACGTGCATAACCATAACTATGATGCAATAAGTGCAGAAAATTATGTGAATAAATTGCAATAAAAATTTGAAATATTAAACACAAACAATGCTCCCAACTCGCCTTGGATAACCATTTAAAATTTAAATTGTTGTTTAATTATCTATTTCGTGGATATATACATGTATTAAATTAATCTAAAATGTGTTATTATCACAAATGACAAAGTTTTATCCTGAAAATTTAGCCAGAAACACAGCGTATTTTAAACTAAGCTGTGGCAGCATTAGCAATATTCAACGTTATGTACGATAGACGAGCACCAAACCATAATACAGGAATTTAATTTAATTGTGTCAGCAACATGTGAGCTGAAATTGATTTTGGTTACAAAAGCAATCACCATTTATATGCATAATTGGTATTCTGGCCTAGTATGATGTTTCTCCTTCTATATAATTGGAATGTAATATAATCCAATTAAATAAACGAGAAAAAAAAACCTTCTGAAATTACAAAAGATAATAACGATTAAATACATAATATAGCTTGGTTTTGATGTATTACAAGTGCATTCGATTGAACAAGTTTTGGCATTAAGTGGTTTTAGAAAATTGCTAATACCATGTCGAGTTGAAAACACACCTAATTATTTTTTCCCAACTGTAAGCAAAGCCCTGAACAATCCCCTTGTGATTCCTTTCAAGAACTTTGGTAAGCTCAACTGTTTAATTGCATAGGTACTTCCATACTTGAACATGAAGGGTCTGCAAGACATTTTTTAAATTTGGACATAACCTTATTTTTATCTTTTGAACCCCAATCATACCTTTTCCATGATTTTAATACGTTCTTTCCGCGCAAATTTGCACTTCCCCCAATTTGAAGAACAATTGACCAAAATGTAGTCCCAAACACACACCAAATCATGAGCACCATAATCACCCCTATCTCCAAATCCTCTCGATGCTGAATGATCGTATAGCTACTGTACATGACAAGTTTCATGCTCACGCAATGAATGGGAACAAGTATGAAACCGAAAATGTCCATGAACCGGTTGTGTAAAATTTCTGTGCATCTATAATGAATCATGATATTTTCCACGCTTCTTAAAGAATCCGATGTTCTGTAAACTAGTCTACGACCACCTGGATCTGTACCCATTTTGAATTCCTCCGTAACAAAAAGTATGATTTGGATCCCATAAGTTGCGAGAATGATCACGGATGTCATTAGGTTTGAGTAGAAAGCTATAGTACAATATGCAAGCAAAAATGATATAGAAAAATGAACTGGAAGTGTAAAGTATTCTTCCGGAATGATACTTCCAATTGAAAGGGGAAACCGGGGGAAAAGGGCAGAGACGAGACCAACTAAAATTCCTGCCCAGAACAAGTTTGAAGCACCGAAAACAAGAAGCATGTCAAATAGGCAGGAATATTTCCTTACTTTCGGATTGAGAACAGACATGTACGAAACTGAAAACAATATTTAACAAAACACTTTCAAGTAGCAACAGCAAACCATCGCCCATCATGAAAGGAAATTTTTAAGCATAAATGTTACCTGTGATTTGGTCAAAATACTGCAGGAATCCATTCAGCGTGACATACAACTCTTTGAAGTGAACAGTAGTCAAAGCAAGTGAGCTGAAAACTATTCCAAACGCTAGCAAAGAAGCATAACACAGGCTGAATTCGTCAAATTGGTCGTGAATGTAAAATCGAATAAGTTGAACTACTATAAAACAATTCCATAATACTATCGTAGTAATATTAAATTTAAAATGCAGCATTGAATATTTGGAGGAAGCCACAAGTCGATTTATTTTACGATCAAAATCAAATGGAATTCCTCCCATTTTATTGGCATATCGTAGGGTCAGCCAAAGTATCAAGTAGAATCTTTTGCTCAACATTTTTAAGTTTTATTTGAGTGCGAAGTATATAAAAGCACAATACAATATTTACATTCGCTGCTGATACTGCCGACATCGGGCCACGACTGACTGAGCACAAAAGTGACTTTAGCGCAATATTGCCCCAATTTCAGATTCTATTTTTGTAGTTTTGTTGCGGAAAATGTTTGGTAAATCTACATTAATTAAGTCATTATTTCAATTTTGTGAACCTCATACAATCGGTGAAATAACATAATCAACCATTATTTTCGTAACATTGCATTACATCATTGCATGTAAAACAAAATTTTGATGAAGGTTTCTTTGAAAATAAGGGGAACAAAATTTTTGGACAAGTTTTAAATGAACAGCAAATTTCAGAATTCAAAACACATTTCTACGGCTTCACGTCAAAAGCTCGTATGTCACATTCGGACCAATGCAGATTCCTCATATCTCATTTTAAGTCTAAAATCGATAGCTCGTATGTCAGTTTCATTTCTAATGCGCAAACCACATATGTGGGTATGAATACGAGTAACAAAACCTCGTATTTTATTTATGGGGGTAATTGCAATTTCGATGAAATTTTATAGAGAATTGTTTCCTCTGTCATTTGATTTATGGATATCCATATAATTTCGGCTCCAAACCAAACAAAATATATTATTATTTAAAAGAATATTTTGAGGGAAACAACGAGTGTTTGTTTATTGTAGATTTTATTTAATTCAACGTTTCGACTTTTCCAAAGTCCTCATCAGGAGAATAAAAAATTTAACAATGAAATTCAAATCTTTTCAATTTCATTGTTAAATTTTTTATTCTCCTGATGAGGACTTTGGAAAAGTCGAAACGTTGAATTAAATAAAATCTACAATAAACAAACACTCGTTGTTTCCCTCAAAATATTCTTTTAAATAATGTATACCGAGTGGCAGAATATTTTTAATAAAATATATTATTCTTGTATTCTCAACATTGTCGAAGAAAACAAGTCGTTCCGTATTATTGTTTATCGCAATTTAAGCCGTAAGTACGTAGTTTAAACACTTAATTAATACCTTATAAACGAGTTAAATTTTTGATCATGGAGAGTGAAAGTTTTTCTGAAATTCTTGGGAACGACAATTTTGTATTTACAGAGATTTACTTTTTACTTTACATTATCTCAAAACTTCAAAAACTCAGATGTGTGGGTTTCGTATTAGTCCTCTGGTCGACATACGTGTTTTGTACTTTACGAATGAAACTGACATACGAGCTATCGATTTTAGACTTAAAGTGAGATACGAGGAATCTGCATTGGTCCGAATGTGACATACGAGCTTTTGACGTAAAGACGTCTATTTTCAGTAATTATTGTATTTTTTCACAAAAAATCTACATCAGTTTATTACTTTTTTCTTACAGTCAACAACGCTCTAAATGTCCCTCGTATTAAACCTCTTAAAAATTTTGGGGCACTTAACCTAGTCATAGCATAAGTACTTCCATAATTGAACATGAATGGTTTACAAGATATGCGAAATTTTTTCATCAACAAATTATCATGCGATGATCCCCAATTACATTTTTTCCATGAAAACCAAACCTTCTTTCCATTTAAACTGGCATATCCCCCAAATTGCAATATGACTGTCCAAATTAAACTACCAAAACATGAAAAAGCTAGAAGCATTCCTATAACACTCAAATGCATTTCATTTCGATTGCGGATAATAACATAATTGCAAAACACGGCTATTTTTGTTACCACGCAGTGAACCAGTACCATGATCCATAAATATTCATTATGTTGACATGTAGTATTTGTGTTTTTCTATATTCAAGAGTAATGTTGTTCACTTTCCTTAGAGAATTTGATGTACTGTATGGATTCCGTCCTTTTTTACCAACATGAAACTCATTATGAATAAACAAAAGCATTTGAAGTCCGTATGATGTAGCGAAGATTGCGGAAACAAGTATATTCGCGTATATTACCATATTACAATGAACGTAAAAGGTTGCATGCAAGAGCCATACCGTAAGGGTGAGATATTCGTCAGGAATTAAGTAGCCGAAAAGCATAGGGCTTTTGGGGAACAGTGCGAAAACTATTGAAGCAAGTAATCCCGTTCCGGCCACGCTTGAAATCAGTGTTAATAGAAGTTTGTCAATGAGGATAGAAGTTTTTACTATTTTTGGGTTGAGAAGAGTAGCATATGTTTCTGAAAAAAAAATTGAAGCATCAAAATTTTGATAAATTATGCGTAATTATTATTTTACTTACGTAATGTTTGTTCAAAGTATACAAATACTGCATTCATCGTTGTACACAACTCCTCGGAAAATATGGTGGTTATTGAGAAGACCGTCAGAATTAATAGGGCTCCTATAGCAAAAGTATAAGCCAAGTGAAAATGGTTCATTGGACCTGTGAATCGAAGGCGAATTGATTGAATAACTATGTAGCTTTGGAAAAATGCGATTGCAAACATATTCGCTTTGTATAGGATGAGCGTGAATTTAGACGCGGCAACAATGCGATTACGTTTCCGATCAAAGGTGAATGGCACAGCCCCCATTTTGTTGGAAATGACTATGGTGAGCCAAATAATTGAGTAGAACCTTTTGCTAAACATTTTGATCTCTCTTTCTGTTTTCACTTTCAAGTGACAACTGAGGAGAGAGGAGGAAAACTGCATCGATAATAGAAGGTTTGAAGGATAAAAATAATACTTTTTTCCTTGTGTAGTTATTACGTGGCTGTGGCACATGCAGCAAATCATCAGGCATTTCAAAGCTAATAAGAAAATTGATCTAATAAGGCATTTAAGCTTGACGAAATTACTGGAATCAGATTTGTAAGCTTGGAATTAAATGCTTACACGTTATAGGTAATCAGGATAAATATTGGGGAGTAAATAGAAATTGTATGTTGTAAAAGCTTTTAATGATGGTGTTGAACTTGGTAAATTAATGGCTGCTCAGTTCAAGTTCAATCCTTCAAAGTTTTACGTTCGTCAAGCCCTTGAAATTTCAACACATGTTATTAGTGTCACTTAAAATTCAGAAGGAAAATTTTTGGATGATTCTGTAATTATATCAAATTTCTACCAAATTAAACATCAGCATCAGTTAGATAACAATACAAAGACCATGCCATACGGGGCAAATCAAGAATGGTTAAAAATGCTCTTGTGTTATGTGTATAGGTAAAAACGAGATTCCCAGTCACATTGACGATATGTAAAAATGCCGATTTTTTTTGTCTCGGCATTTTTGCATAAAATTGAAAAATACTACAAAAATGCCGATTGGTTTTGACAAATATGCCGATTGGTTTTTACAAATATGCCGATAGATTTAAAAAACATGTCGAAATAAAAAAATTGTTAAATCTACATCTCTAGATGGCGAGTCACAGGATTAAAACCTAAACTAACCCAAAAAAATTCTGTACTTAAACAAAAACATGTAAATTTACATTCATTAAATAGTAGTATACATGTGAGTAAAACTGTAAAGCCATTCTATGAAACCCTTAGCGTCTAAAGTTTCTTCTTTGTAGCGTATACAGTATACATAATGACTATGCTTTTCCATTTGCCTTCCTATATTTTTTTTTGCAAGGGCAGGCTACAAGTGTTACGTGTGGATGCTAATGTGTTCGCAGTTCTACTCTGTTCCTTTCTAATAGCAAATAAAATCTTCCACTAAGGTAGACGGAAGGCTTGAATAGAAAAGACCTTTCCATCTGTCCAAATTATGTAAGCGTTGCACTCTTTTTGACTGTCACAAGCGTAGTAACGCTTTGAATTATTTTTTAGCAACATTACGAATGCCGTATGTGTAGCCTCCGTGGGCAATTTAATGTGATTTTTTTTCCAAACGAACTGGGATACTCAACAAATTCGGAAGCCATGTTGTTTGCCAGGAAGTTGAAATTGAACTACTGACAGCTTCAATTTAGGATACCTGAAATCTGAGAGATTTTGGTAGAGGAAGATGCAAAATGAATTTTCATGTAATTTGCATCTCGACATTTTTCATCTCGGCATTTTGCATCTCGGCCTTTTTTCATCTCGGCATTTTGGTAAAGATTTTCAATTTTGAATCGGCATTATGGTAAATCGATATATTTGCATACAAATATGCCGAGAGCAAAACCATCGGCATTTTTGCATATCGTCAATGTGACTGGACACCAAAAACGAATCGTCATGTTTAACCTTTTCAGTGCCAAATACACCACAGTGGTGCTTTTTTACACAACACTATTGGCTACCAACGGACACCACTGTGGTGACTACAATTAAAATTACTATACTCCCAAATGCACCACATTGATGCTTCACGTTTCCATGCCGTGAAGTCCCAATTACACCACATAGATGCTCAATCAAAATTTTCCCTTGACTCCCAATGTCACACAGTGACATCAATGTGATGTCATCTCAAATGGCTTTCCGCACATATGTAGACTCACGTATTTGCACAATGGACTGCTTTACAAATGTTTTTTATTCCCAAATCGAAAGAAAACTGCAGGAAAACGACTACCGAAGAAGAATATGTAGTATTTACTTCGTTCTCATAAAATATATTTTCAATCTAATGCAAAAATAGCATTTCTCGCCAACTTTTTTCAATCCAATCAATGTTAATATATGAAAGCTTCTCGGATACTGACGTGTCCGGCTTCTTATAAGATTAACCTAATGTAACTGAAGCTGGGAATCCACTTCCAGACAGTTCTATTACACTCACTTCATTAAAAACCTATTTGAACGGTGGAATCTTTGTAACTATCTGTCAACTCTTTTTAGCTTCTACTTCAGGCTCCTAGTTCTGCCTTCACTTGCAAGTTTGATTTGATTATATAATGATGAGGTTTATATTCTGACCCTCTCGGGACATGAGCTCCTTCTAGGGCGGTTAATGTTAGTGTTAGTGTACTTGTTTATGCTTGCCTAGGCAGTTAAAAAGATGATTTCTCAACAAAACATAGTTTTAAGTTGTTTTGTATATCAATCTAACATCATAATCAGTTTAAAATTTCAAAATCTCTTCCGAAAAAAATTGGGAGCCAAGGGTCGTAGTGGCTCAGTTTTCATGGTTGTGATGGGTAATAGCATATGATACGTATACTGGCATACAAGTGAGGTTGCATGGATAGTATATATGGTAGTCAACGAAAAGTTGAAGTCATTAAATTGGCACCGAAAAGGTTAAAGGTTGTCTCAAAAGGCCTTCCTTCATTTTGATTTGATGAAAAGCCTTGTTTTCTCAGTAAAATTATTCAATTCTAAGGAAATTGACCACTGTTTTTGACGTCACGTTGTTTGTCAAAAACATTTCAAATATGATATACATAATAATGCATGTATGATTCTACTTTAAATTTGTAGCTGTCTTTGAATCCAGAAAAATTCAGCATATCATCCCAGTTCAGCGATAAGCTTATTAGGCTATATTTGTGAAGTTTTTGAAAGGTTTTAGAAAAGGAAAGTGAGCATTGCAGTATCTAGTATCCATTCGATAGAAATTAGTCAAGTAAACTGTTGGTTGATGATGCTGAGTTTGTGGCTTCCAAATGATAAATGAGGTCTGATATGATTTGATCTCATTCAGGTGAACAATCACATGGTGGTGAAGAGCGTAATTAGTAAACAAAGCGCTTCAGAAATGACGTCAATCCATACTGCACTGATAGCCACAAATCAACGCTGTAAAAATGGCTTGATTGTTTGACTTTTTTCATTCATACCAAGGTGCATATTTTGCGTCTGCTTTTCCAGGAAAGCCCCGAAAATGACCTCTCAAACCGTTGAATATCAATATATAGTCGTATCTAGTTACGTAACCTAATGATCATGGTACCAATTAAATATTGTAGTGCTTGTGAGCTTCGAAATTATACTTGTGTTTGTATTCAGCAACAATTTATTTAATTTAGGAACTTGACGAATCCAGTGGGAACGGTTTTAGTCTACTTAAATTCCGTTTTTCATTGTTCCAAGAGCGTTTGACTTCAGCACAGAATAAAACAAAGCTTGTAATGCATAATCCAACTAATTGGACGAAGTTCATTCCTAGTAATATAATTTGGTCATTTGTAAATTGGTTAGTATTTAGCAATTTCTTCGTAAGCCCTTTAACTCTTGCGTTAACAATTTCATTTTTCATTACGAAGGCCCATTATTTTGATCACGCTAACACAAACAAGCTCGATTTACTCGTACGATGATTTACTTAAAAAATGCTCCATGATGAAAAATATTGTTAGCTTTTCAAGTTATTAGAAAACACCCATCTCGGGTGAAAACTAAAATCAAGCAAAGTATAATTATTCAAGATAACTAAAAAATAATGATATTGCATCATATTAGAACATTTTAGCAAAAAATGCAATTTTTAGTTGTTAGTTTTCTGCCCTTAAATATTTGTATGACAATGTTCTAACCTTCTAACTGGTCGATGTTTTTCACTGGATACATTTCCGGATGGAGGCTTGACGGATTGTCACGTTAAATTTAATGAAAAATATAAAGGTATAAACGACAATTCAAAATGTTGATCAACGATGTTTTCTAACCACAATTCGACTTTGTGCTGTTTTTTTAAAAAGAGTTTTACTGTAAAGATTTATTGGCGTTTGTCGTACTACTAATGAAAAGTAAATGAAATGCTGACTTTATGATAAATTCAAAGAATTCCAAGTTGTATGTTTTGGTTTAATAATTACTTATTATTAAAAATTAAACTTAAAAAAATTAAAACAAAACCGTAGTGAAATAATAAATTCTCAGTAATTTTTTATCATGCGATCAATTCGTCAACGTAGATATTGAAAAACGAGGTCAATTTAAATTAACTAGAGCTATCAACTACAGCATGCTACTACATATATACTTAAATATCAATTTAGTTTAAGGGTTTTTAATGCTTACAGAACCAATACTCAAATTTTAAATCCGCCTCGGAAAAATTCAATTTCCTCTTAGTTCATTTAAGCTGATAAAATAACAATTATTTTATGACAAAAACAATTTAAGCTCCTTACGACGCGACGTTGTTCTAAACCCTTACGTACAGACATGGAAGCTAAGGCTAAGGCCTATCTAGTAAAACCAGTATTATCAGCTAGAGCAAAACATCCGTTTCCTCTTCCATAACACAATCTGATAAAATACTTGATTTAAATTCAACTAATTGCTATAAGGCTATCATTATATTTTCTTGGACATGGCGCCATGAGATAATAATTTCCTGTGGTAAAGTCATTGAATTTCATAATTAGTTGCTGTTCAAAACGCTCCTTGGCCAGATTCATAGACAATAAGCGCTTACTCGTTTTTCGGAAATAGAAAAATAATCTTGAAATTCCAACTGTTCCAGCAATACCATATTTCCCACCTCGAATTTAAATTTATCTTAGATTTAAATTTATACTTTAGTATTATTATAGCTAACCAACTGCCAAAATTCTCCACACCAAAATTTTAAAAAAACTCAAAATGTATTTCAAACACGCTCTCAATTTGCTTACCGTATGTATTTGGTTAAGTATGGTTACTCAAAATTTTGGTTTAAATTCTCAAGTGAACGAAAAAACCGTGGAAATTATCAACTTAAACGAATATTTGGAACTTTTTTCATCCTGCTTTGTTAACATTGCCTCCTACAAGGATTTAAGTTTTCAACCACTCACTATTCCAATCATACTTTCGATTTACGAAACACAAGTATCGTATCCGATTTACGATGACATGGTTAACACGTCACGAATTCTGAACTGCGAGGTAAATATTTTGATTATTCCCCCAAGCCAAAACTCGAATTGCGATCAGAAAATGAAAGTACCCCTTGTATTTCAATGGCCTTTGAAACCAGTTTATCAAGAAGACAACAGTGCTGTGAGTTCAACAATTTTTAACACAAGGATGCAGTTTGATATATTGCTATCAGTATCAGACCCTTCCCTTTCAAACAAGTGCTATAAGCGATGGCATAAAAGCGTCCTAAAACACAATACGGGACGAAACAGGCCTAATTCAATAAGACAATTCTCAACACCCAAAACTTCATGGGAAATGCTGCATTTTCAAATGTTCAAAAGAAAAAAGCCAATTAAGTCCCATCAGCTCGTGATTGGAATCGTTTCTGTCTTATCTCACATCTACAACCCTGGAGGGATACTTAACCCAATTAGTATTCACACCTTGTTGTCCGATCCAATCACATTGGATGTGTTGCAAACCAAAATTGCTGATATTAACTCAGACACAACAAAAATTATTTGGATGATTTATCACGAAAATATGGCTCCAATTAGTGACACAAGAAATTTTTATTACCCCATAAATTACGATAACCGTCAATTTTTTCAATATTCTCTCGACCTTATCATATTGGAAAGGGAGCGATTGCTCTACTATGTGGTCGGGAATGCAACCTTCGCTTCATATGGTGATTGTAAAAATTGCTACAAAAATCATAAAATAGGTATAACCCATTTGTCATTTCGTAGACATCATAATATTTCAATTGGCCACTTTCCCCTCCAACAAAGAACATTATATAGGATGGGTCAGTTGTGGATACCTACATGGAAGACTTCCTTTCATGGAACTGATTTCTGCGTATAGATTATATGCTTGGCTTGTGATTTTGCTTACTTTCTTTTTATTTCCCTTTGTAGCTCTAAAGATTGAAAGAATTTTCACTAATCTAGTCAATAGCTCAAGACCTTTGAAGTGGAGACTACGTTACCAAGATTATTTGTATGGCTTAATCAAACCTTTCATTGATCAAGGTTCGGATGAAGTAGCATCAGCTATAGAGTCCATTCCTGCTCTCCGAATATGCATGTCATTTTATTTCTTGATGACAATCATCTTGAGCAATGGATACAAAGGAGAAAATATAACAAAGATAATTTCACCAGTTCCTCCCATTCCATTTACAAAGTTTGAGGAATTAGTAGAAAATCAGTATAAGATTTTTAGCGGTGTAACATACAGTCATGAAGAAGGTAGTCAAGCATTCACCCAAAGTTTTATGAAAAAAATACCCTCGTTACCTAAAAAGCATGGATATGATCCGTATGCCAAGGGGTTTCACACCTTTGACATAACTGACTTTGACAATGCTACCAAATCAAAATTCCGAATTGGTGTTAACAGCAATATACGTTACCATTTACAACAACATGGTTTAAATATGTCTGATCGGGAAAAGTATATTCTTAAAAACAGCCAACTTGATCTTAATTTACCGTTTATAAATCAAACCCCTGACTGGATTTTTACCGCAGGGTTATCCACTTTATTTAACTGTTCCAATAACCCAGAAATGGCTCTAGTTGCAGATCAAATGAAAATAGTCAAGTTTCAAAGTCTTTACACTGTTAACCATCATGCAAAGGATGGGGATAAAAGGTTCCAATATCCTTTATCTTTTGGTGACGAACAATTTGGAAGAATGTCAGATGATTTTATTTTCGCTGCATGGACACATTCAAAAATCGTATGGAGAATAAAAGGTTTAATCTCTGGAGGTTTTATAGATAGATACGCAAAATTCAATGAGAGCTTATACAAGAGTTCAGGTAGGCTAGTGGACATACCAATTCTAAACGTATTCAAACCAACTAGCATGTCAAGTAGTTTTAGACTTGTGTTTTTTTATTTTAGGGGTAGGATTGTTTTCGGCTTCAGGATTTTTTATCCTTGAAAGTGGGCTGAAACGTTTGCTATCATTTGCATTCTCCTACAGGAACAACGTAAGAGAATTGGAGCTCGTAAAGGAAAATAATTGAATAATAAGATTCTGGCGGATTATTGTAGTAAGTAAGTAATTAATTCAAATTCTTCACTAACACCTTCCCAAAAATTATTTCATATTGCAAAGATATGTGTTGATAATTGAATTAGACGAGCACCCAAAGTTGTGTGGTTTAAATAGGCAAATTATAGAGCAAGCATGCTAAATGTTTGTGAAGAAATTTTATGTAATTAATGGGAATTGGAATGCATGAGTCAGTGTGAAACTCAGTATGAAAGAAAGTAGTGGTACAGATAATCTTTATCCAACCGCCAATTTCCTTTATAAAGGTTCATTAACTATTGCTTTAAATTATAATACTACTATGTGTAGTCCATGGTTTCACCAATTTAACTTCACTGATTGCATAAATATATGAATTTTTAAATAGATAGGAAACAAATTGACATAATATGATATATTATATATATGTGTTGCCAAAATTTAAATTATATTTTCCGTGCATATGTCGTAGTATGCCTTAATAATAAGCCCGGATAAAAAAGTATTTCACATTCTGCGAGTTAAAACGTAAATAAACGTGACGTAATTCTACATTAATAACAATAACTGTATATATTGTATCATTCTATTGCTTGACTAAGTAGTCAGAAAATAATTAATGCACAATAAAACAAATATTGTATTTTGGCCATCCCTGATATAAAATGAGAAAAGTGCACTTAGCCTGCTATCTACCCATTCACTGTGTTTCCAAAACCAAAAATTTCGGACATGGGGTACTAGCTCTTAGCAGAGATAATATGACACAGAATGCAAAAAAAACCCATGTCAAAATTCCAATGCTGGCTGGAGTTATGGCAGTGTTTGTGGACGTAGTTTTAGGGTTGCGGGGGCGTTGATATTTTTATAAAAATTTGTTTAAAATGAATAATTTGTCTACGTGGATGACACATAATAGAAAAAATTAAAATGGAGTTTGAGTACTGAATAGTGAAGAATATACATGATACAGTATAATATAATAGTATGAACCATCGTTGGTCAATTTGCTTCATATAACTTTAGTTAAATTGATGCTATATTTATTATGTAGGCAAATTGGCCATCCCTGCTCACCGATTGCGTAATACTTAATTGGAATTTACCTGGCTATCTTTAACTTGAGATATCTCCGATGTCCTGGGGGTTATGCCTAAGATTTTTTTTGTAGCTTGTAGAGGACACTTTGAAGTATACTCCACGACTACTAACTTAGGCATACGTATCAGGACATTCGTTAAAAAAATTAACTTCGAAAAACTAATTAAATTGAATTACTCATACGTGTAATATGTTAGGCGGCTAATTTTTTTCTATTATGTGTCATCCACGTAGAAAAATTATTGTATGCAAGTAATTGAGTTTAAAACTTGACTGCATTCATTTTAAACAACTTTTTATAAAAATATCAACGCCCCCGCAACCCTAAAACTACGTCCACAAACACTGCCATAACTCCAGCCAGCATTGGAATTTTCGTATCAGGAAATAAGATCCCCAACATAAGGTCCCTATACAATAAGGTCGAAGTTAAAAAGGTCCCCTGGAAAAAAGGTCGACAGTTTTTTTGGTCGACAAGAAATTTGATCGATAGTTTTTTTGGTCGACAAGTAAAAAGGCCGACAATTTTTTTGGTCGATAAGCAAAAAGGTCGACAGGAAATTTTGGTCCCCAGGAAAATTGATCGACACAAAAATTAGTCGCTAGATGAAAAGCTAATGCAGACATTACTCAAAAGCCTTGCCTTATTAACCGAGGCATGAACATACTGCAGGATTGGATACGAATTAATGTTGTGTTGTTGGTACTGTTAGTAGCATGAATTGGATTATTAATGCTTAATGCATTTATCTACGAGAAATTGGTTTCTGTTAGTTTATATTAAATACATAATCTAGAAAGGAATAGTTAGAAAATAGTCGGGGCTTCCATTTCTTACTCCATATTTTATTGCGGTTATTTGTGTACCATTTCTTCAATTATGATGACGGAATTGCATCCGTTGTCGTAATTACTTTCAGAACAACTCCTATGGCAATGATAGTCAAGTGATGCCTTTGTTTGTTAGCACCTGGCGCAAATATTTGGGATCGAGATAATAATTTATGAATTTTTATAGATGAATAATGTCAAGCATCATAATTCATAACAAATGTAAGTAATCGAGTCTGGGAGTAGCATCGTAGAATATCTCAGGATACCGACATAGCAAACAGTTAAGTCTTACTCTTAATATTTAGCTCGTCTGAAACTGGCAAACTGGGGAGGAAATGCAATTGCCTTATGTGTTAGCTACATTTACAAACCCGTGGACACCATTTATTCATTTCCCAATGTTTTGCTGATATACCTTGACCCGTGAGGGTTTTTTTCTTATCGTGTTTTACTTTATATGAATGTTTCCATGATTATTGCCTTTTGGTTGGAGTTATAAATTTTTTTAGTCCCAAACGATTGAGCCCATGGAACGCATTATAATTGAAGTACGCATCACTTGACTATCGTTGCCATAGTGGATTCACTTGGAACAACTCAAAAAAAAGTAGGGCCAGTTTTGCATAGGGTTTCCAGTCTATTCTAATTATATAAGCTCGTGTGTCTATGAAAAATGCAAAGCAATTCTTTTGTGTCTGAGTAATGTGTGTATTATCTTTTCATCTAGCGACTAATTTATATGTCGATCAATTTTCCTGGGGACCAAAATTTCCTGTCGACCTTTTTGCTTATCGACCAAAAAAATTGTCGGCCTTTTTACTTGTCGACCAAAAAAACTATCGATCAAATTTCTTGTCGACCAAAAAAACTGTCGACCTTTTTTCCAGGGGACGTTTTAAACTTCGACCTTATTGTATAGGGACCTTATTTTGGGGATCTTATTTCAGCGACCCGGAATTTTGACATGGGGTTTTTTGCATTCTGTGTCATATTATCTCTGCTAAGAGCTAGTACCCCATGTCCGAAATTTTTGGTTTTGGAAACACAGTGCCATTGTTTGTCACCGATATATAAATACTTGTTATTTATTATAAATATTTGCAAGTAATTAAAGTAAAATACTAACACAATTCGTGATTTAAAATATATTTTCATGATACTTTTATACATAGTGCACTGATTGGCACCAATGAGCGCTGTAAAAAATTGCCTCATACCAAGGTAAAATTTTTTGTGTCTGGTTTTCCAGGAAAATTCCAAAAAGGTTTTTTCAAAGCCCAAAGTCGTACTTTACTGTCATCCTTTCGGTTGGTGTTTCTTTGACCGAGTTACTTCCCTCAAGAATATCACAAAGCCAATGAAAAAGATTCCAGCAGCACTCAAATTTATTGCCCACTGTTCTCTTAAAGTAACATAATTGGGCTCCAAAATCATATCCGATGATCCAATTTTAGTATTCCGACTTGTATGTAACTTGAGCCCCAACAATTCACGCCAATCCGACCATTCATTCCACTTTAAAAAAAATCCAGACTCGACGATGCGCTCCAGCGTTCTAAAAATCCAGTATCTATTTTCAGTGTTCACCTTCCAACTATACAGCTTTGGATTAAGAGTCTGGTCTAGTTTAAAGCAAATCACGTCTGGCACATGTT
Source organism: Orchesella flavescens (assembly GCA_964034955.1). Classification (NCBI taxonomy): domain Eukaryota; kingdom Metazoa; phylum Arthropoda; class Collembola; order Entomobryomorpha; family Orchesellidae; genus Orchesella; species Orchesella flavescens. The sequence continues at coordinate 39,165,328 of OZ035954.1, read as the reverse complement.
TTCTGTATTCGTTTGTTAGGTGTTGTAATATAACCTTGGCTCTTGAAGAAGCATGTGTCATTGCCAACTTTTTCCCACTTTTCTTTTTTCTTGCCACAACGTCTGATAATAACCCTGTGGCATTCGGCATCGTGTAAAATGAATCATTAACCCGGTTCCCAAGTCTTAACAAGTCAAAATCAAATTGGAAATACATTTCGGGAGTACGAATAGGAGCTAGTCTTGGTATCCAAATGATTTGATATTTGGCATTGAGCAACTCACTCAAAGTTTTAAATCCCGCTGGATAAAATACTGCAGTGATTAGGCTGAGTAAACTGTTCTCATAAATCATGAGAATAAATGTGATGGCACATGCTATAAAATAGTAGCGTCTCCGCTTCATACCGATTTGTCCGAATGCACAGGCCAATAAATTACCAATCTCTTCCAATAAATTTTTAACATTTGAATCTACCCCAAAAATTATCCCCACTAGAAATAACATGAATATAAATGTTAGCCAGACATATGGAGTAAATGGGTTGTACCAAACTGCATAATTTACACTCCAGCCTGACATCTTTCGTTCCTGACAATAAAACATTGAAATGGAGTCAAACTTTTCGAAGTGGAGTTGGTCAAATAATATTGGTGGGAATTGGATGGGACGCAAAGATATGGAAGAAACCATGTGCTCCACGTTCCCGAAATAGGTATCCATTTGTAGGGAGCTGAGAGTAGTTGACAATCTTCTGAAAAACGATATGGTGGAGTTGTGCACACTAGATATAAGGAGAAACGTCATTAAATCGCTTCGGCAGTGGGGATTCAGGGTCTTAACGTGAATAAAGCATTTGAATGGGTCACTTACGGAGATCTCAGCTATTGGAAGTACGTTCATAATATGATGGTGGGTGTTGTGATAAAGAGATTTGTGAATAAATTGAAAGGTAAACTGGAAAGGGTTCCTATCCAAAAGAGATATTGGAGACGAGGAGGAGCAGTACCCATTGCAAATGTATGTTGCCCGAACGCGTTTCAAATCACAGAGATCAATATTTGAGGGTAAATAAAAGACTGCTTTCAAAGCTGGAAATAGTGGCAACTCTTTGCTCCATTTCGTATCATGGATTTCTCCTCCAAAGGGCTTGACGAAGAGAAATATGGTGTACGTGGGGCTCACAATATTTATGAATTTCATTATACAGTTGCTGGCTACTTCCAATGTATTTTGAAAAGGTAGAGGACATATGATGACGTTGTAGGTGTCGGAAAAGCGATAAGTTACTCTTTCAAGCTGAATATTATTGGTATCGTTATGAAGCAAAACGGCTCTAGATAAAAATACGGGGTGATTTGCACTTGCTTGATTTATGTATATATTTTGCGTATTATAAAAGTAAACTATGTACATTTCTCAATGAATGTTTAGTTGTGTAAATAATTTTGTGATGCAACTGGAACTAGTATTAAACTGTATTACTAAACACAATAAAGTCACAAAGCCGATAAATTTCAGCAGCGTCATGGCTATTTCTTTTTGCGCTGCACCAACCTTACGTTTTTTATCTAATTTGCAGACAGAATTTATATTCAAATTGAAAACAACAGAAACCTAATAATATGTCCGTCATCAATGAATTTCTCAGAGTACAAGGGAAATAATTATTGCTACGTTGCAATTGAATTTACACCCAACTTTTGTGACGTACAGTTTTTCTCTGAGCTTGGGATTTAGTCACCAATATAATTTGCAACGGTAGAGCCTCTTTGATACTAATGATTCGTGACATATTCTGTTTAAATTTTAAACAATCGGTGTAATTATTCATTTGTTATCGAAAAAGTTTACTAAATCATAAATGTGTCAATTTAAGGGTTATTTTATGTCAAAATGTAGTCCGAGTATCTTCTTAAATCAATTAATTTTAAGAGCATTTTATGTACAAATGCAAAGCACAATATATAATTTGATAAGTAATTTACCAAGCACAAGGACCCTTTTTGCGGTTCAATAAAAAACAATGGGCCCCTACAAGTCTACTCCAACATTTAGGCATAATGGCTTAAAGTAAAGTAATGAAAGTAAATCATAAACGCATGTTAAACAATGTTTGTAGTCTGATTGATTTGCCAAGCAAGAATTGAAAACTTTTAATTTCAATCAAAGCATTACAAGCTACAATTCAAACTGACGGTTTTTCAATCCTATAAGCACTATAATACCAAATGCAAATAAACAATTACTCTGCAATAAAAATTCGAATGCGCAGAAATTTGAAATTATGAATAATAGTTTCTTATGCTTATAATATATGCCGCTAAGTTTGAAGAGTAATTTCTTCGTAAACTATTTAACTCTTGCGTTACCAGTTTCATTTTTCATTGGTTGTAAAGAAGCACCATTCTTTTAACCACGCTACCACAAACAAACGCGATTTACGCGTACGAACATTTACTTACAGCTTCACTTCAATTCTTCACAAATTTTGAAATTTCGCGGGGTATTTTTTCGAATTTTCCAAAACCCTTCAATTTCTACCTAGACAATCGTGCAAAGAATATGCGTACAAATTTTCAGCCAATTCCGTTTATAAATGAACAAGAAACAGGCGTCCCTTTAATAGTGTCACATTGCCCCTGGTGGAAAACTCTCACATTCCCCCACCTAGGAATCCAATTTTCTTTCATAACTTTCAGAGCTCTTCAACATAAGCATAAATTTTGGTATATAAAAATGGGCGTGTTATATGGTTTTCATATATGCGGCGAAATTTCTCTATAACTAAATGTGGAAATTATTTCACTCATTGTTGAGGTCGGGGTAACAAAATCCCACGAAAATTGAAACATCTTGAAATGTTTTTATTTTTTTGTAATTGTTTCGAGTCCACTAAATCAGCTGTCCACGCTCGCGTCGTCTCACAAAGGGCCAATCACAGCCACGGAGAGGGTCTAAGAAATGAGTTGAGTAAAGTGCACTCAACTCGGCCTGAATGAGTGTGCTTTATTCATCAAAAAAGTTTGATCGTGACGTCTTGATAAAGAAAAATGAGTGAAATGAAAAAGTCGACTTTTTTATAAAGATCCTTAATATTGTGCAATCCTATACACAACTTGAACTGTTCAAGATTATATTATGCAAAGGGATTCATTCCTTCTTCAGTATAGTGTCGCAGCTGAGGTAGAGGGGTGCGGAGAACATTTTTCGATTTTTCATCTCATATTTTATACAAATTGAGGAGAGATTACATTTTTTTGATTTACCATTTTTATCCTCAAACTTTATTAGTCACCATTTCGGTTTCTATGTGTAGTAAAAATATTTAATAAATTTCTCTGGCTGACTGTTGACAATCAACTCGTTATCTCCCAAGTAAAAGATTTCCGGTTTAAAAAAACGCGTGTGTCTAGTAGAGGATACTGTACAGCCGTATTGCTTCCAATTGTGAGTGTTTTACTTTTTTCATTGGATAAACTTTTTAAATTTTGGTGTGTTGGTAATAATTCGATGCAAAAAGTAATCGTGATTTTTTTAATAGTAACATTGTAATTATAGTACTAGCATTCATATTACTATTATTGTAAGTATAGTGCTTTTGTAGTTTTTCCAGAATCTGTCCATCTATAATGTCGACTGACGAAGAAGCCCAGCAAGATGAAATGCTGGCGATGGAAAGTATTTTTGAAGGGGATGCCTTTAAAGCACATCCTGGAGCGACAAGATCTGGTCTTATCAAGGTTCGAGTAGATTTGCCGGATCCATTTCACATAAATGTTGAAAATGAGGTTGAAGTTGAAAACACTATCCCCCTTGTTGCTGGTATTAATAATGGATTGGAGATTAAATATAAGGTGGAACATTTACCGCCGCTAATGCTTCACTTCACCATGCCTAAGAATTATCCTAGCCAGGGAAAACCGAACTTCACCTTGTCTTCCAATTGGTTACATCGCGCTTCTGTAAGAAGACAAAAAATATAAATGTGTTTTGGCTTATTTTCAATTAATTGCACAACTTTCATTGCTCATTTAAAAATATTTCATGTGTCTCGTTTACAGTTGACCATCTTGTGTCAGAAGTTAGATGAGTTGTGGGAGGAAAACAAAGGAATGGGGATCTTGTTTACTTGGGCGAACTTCTTGCAAGTTGATACACTAGCTACTCTTGGAATTACTGACTTTTATGAAACCAAATGGCTTAACCGGCCTACAAACTTGTCGAAAAAGAATGCATCCAACAGAAGCCCACGTAAAGGATTGAATCACACAGTATGTGATATAACGGTTGCCAACGCGTCCGGTGATTTCGGTTCTACAACTTCCGATGATCTACCCGCTGCTAATAATGCTTCCACGTCTTCTGGTGGCGTAACCAACGGTACTACGGCGTCTGGTCAGCTGCTCAACGGTTCTACATCTTTTAGTGGAGTTTCCAATGTCCCTTCGACTTCAACTGGGACAAAAAATTCCTCGACGCCAACCTCTGCTTGCGTTAGTACTACATCTAAAGTCTCAAATGACATCATGATCAGCGTGTCCTCAGCATCCAGTGACTCAACACTTTCCGGTGCAGTTTCTGGTATTACTGAAGATACTGAAGATACTGATGAGGAATATGAAGAGGAGTTGGAAGTCGCCTTGGCTCAAAGTGGTGTGAGTAAATTTATTATCAGTTCTGAACCAGCGGCACAATCAAAAGCGGAGACTACAAAGCCTAAGGGAGTTCGGAAGCGTACTCATGTGCAAGCTAGATCTTTGTTTGACCCACGGGCCGTTACGGATGGAATCCCACCAAAAGATGGAAAAACTCTCTCGTTTCAGGAATATCTACTAATGTTCAATGATGACCAGATACGAGAAGCGTTCATGGAGGCCAGTCACACTTGTGACATTTGCTTAACACTCAAGAGTGGTCACGTCTGTTTGCGTTTCCATTGTGGTCATGTCTTTTGTAAGGAATGTACCACTGGATTCTTTACAACTAACATCACCGAAGGAAACGTGGATAACGTTAAATGCCTTGCTTTCAATTGTAGAATGCGTCCAACGCCAGAGCTTGTAAAGATATTAGTAAAAGAGGAGTTGTTTGAGCGTTATGATAAAATTTTGTTTAAGCGAGCTCTTGAAAATAGGTCTGATGTAACATATTGTCCTCGACAAAAATGCCATAATCCCGTCCTCGGCGTCCTCTCTGGTGATCCCAACGAAAAGTGTGCTTTATGTACCAAATGTGGATACGCATTTTGCACCATATGTAAAAGGGTTTATCATGGAGTGGAACTTTGTCGATTCAAGGATGGTAAGTACTTATTCTTAGGCCTTAGCTATATGTACATTTAAAAACCTACCATTTTCATGTAAAGGCTATGACTAACCTCTTTTATTAATGGTTTTCTAAAATAGCTGACAGGAAGAATGTATTCAAAAAGTACACTGAAGGTACTCCTGCAGAAAAGCAAGCTATGGTCAAAACCTATGGTGAAAAACAACTCAAGATCCTTGTAGAAAACGTGTTGTCTGAACAGTGGATCAAAAGGGAGAGCAAATCATGTCCTCACTGCAAGGTTGCTATTGAGGTATAAATGAAAAATTTTGAAAAATCATAGCAAAAAATGCCGATAATGTGCTAATTGAAATTCTAACCAACATTTCTTTGCTTATTACGTGTTCTAGAAATTCGAAGGTTGTAACAAAGTTACTTGTTTCAAGTGCAACACCTTGTTTTGCTGGCTCTGTCTCAAGCATTTGGAAACAGGGAATCCTTACTTTCATTTCAACGATCCTAGCTCCCCTTGTTTCAACACTCTTTTTCAGAATGTGGAGGACGAAGAGGAACCGGAAGATGATGAGTGGCTTGAGCTGGAGGAAGAAGAATCTGATGAGGAGGACTTTTTCTTTTATGACTCGAATTCGGATGATTTTGATTATTAGGGAGTGTTATTAATCCATAATCCATTGCTATTTGGATAGAAACATTTTACAAAGAACTCGGATCAGTTCAGTGACAGAAATCCGTGTTTCATATGTTGCTTTTAAAAACAACCTAATAATTTTATAGGCTAGCCTTTTCAACTAAATGTTTCCATCCATTTTCTTATTTTGGTGCTATATACTATGGCTGTGAGAGTCGCTAATAATATATGTTAATCTGTTTTCATATAGGTTGTAATCTGATTTATTTTTTTAGATTAGATTAAAATTTGAGTATTTTGAGTTGATTAATGTATATATACTTTATTTCTATTTTCTTACAGTCAACAACGCTCTAAATGTTCCTCGTATTAACCCTCTTAAAAATTTCAGGGCACCTAACCTAGTAATAACATAAGTACTTCCATAATTGAACATGAATGGTTTACAAGATATGCGAAATTTTTTCATCAGCAAATTTTCATGGGATGATCCCCAATTACATTTTTTCCATGAAAACCAAACCTTCTTTCCATTTAAGCTTGTGTATCCCCCAAGTTGCAATATGACTGTCCAAATGAAAGTAAAAATAACTGATAAAGCTAGGAGCATCCCTATAACACTCAAATGCATTTCATTTCGATAACGGATAATAACATAATTGCAATACACAACCATTTTTGTTACCACGCAGTGAACTGGTACAAGAACATGTCCATAAATATTCATTATGTTTACATGTAGTAGTTGTGTTTTTCTGTATTCAATAATAATGTTGTTTACTCGTCTTAGAGAATTTGATGTCCTGTATGGATTCCGTCCTTTTTTACCAACATGAAACTCATTTAGAATAAATAAAAGCATTTGAACTGCGTATGATAAACCAAAAATTATGAAAACAAGTATATTCACGTAAAATACCATACTACACTGAAAGTAAAAGATTGCATGCAAGATCCACACCGGAAGGGTGAGATATTCGTCAGGAATTAAGTACCCAAAAAGCATAGGGCTTTTTGGGAACATTGCGAAAACGATTGACATAAGTAATCCCGTTCCGACTACGCTTGAAATCAGTGTTAATATTAGCGTTTCAATGAGGATGGAAGTTTTTACTATTTTCGGGTTGAGAAGGGTAGCATATGTTTCTGAAGAAAAATAATTGAAGCGTCATAAATTTTGATAAATTATGCATAATTATTATTATTTTACTTACGTAAGGTTTGTTCAAAGTAGACGAATACTGCGTTCATCGTTGTACACAACTCTTCAGAAAATATTTTCATTGTTGATAAAACGGTCAGAATTAATAGGGATCCTATAGCAAAAGTATAAGCCAAGTGAAAGTGGTTCGTTGGACCTGTGAATCGAAGGCGAATTGATTGTATTACTATGAAGCTTTGGGAAAATGCAATTGCAAAAATAGTCGCTTTGTATAGGATGCGCGTGAATTTAGATGCGGCAACAATGCGATTACTTTTCCGATCAAAGGTGAATGGCACAGCCCCCATTTTGTTAGAAATGACTAGGGTGAGCCAAATAATCGAATAGAACCTTTTGCTAAACATTTTGATGGGCTCTCTTTCTGTTTTCACTTTCAAGTGACAACTGAGGAGAGGAAACGAAAACTGCATCGATAATAGAAAGGTTTGAAGGATAAAAATAATACTTTTTTCCTTGTATAGTTATTACGTGGCACATGCAGCAAATCATCAAGCATTTCCAAGCTATATTTCCTACTAAGAAAATTGATCTAGTTATATAAGGCATTTGCGTTGATGAAATTACTGGAATCAGATTTGTAAACTTGAAATTAAATGGTTATGCGTTATAGCTAATCAGTCTAATATATTGGGACGCAAATAGAAATTGTATTTTTTAATAGCTTTTAATGATGGTATTGAACTTGGTAAATTAATGGCTGCTCAGTTCAAGTTCAATCCTTCAAAGTTTTACATTCGTCAAGCCCTTGGAATTTCAACACATGTTATTAGTGTCACTTAAAATTCAGAAGGAATATTTTGGATGGTTCTGTAACTATCAAATTCGGACCAAATTAAACACCAGCTATCCGCATCAGTTATGATAATGTAGATAACTATGTATACCAAAATCATGCCACGCGGGGCAAATCAAGAATAGTTAAAAATGTTCAGGCAAAATGCTCACGCGTCATGTGTATAGTTACATACGAATCGTCATGATGTTTCATGATTATCTCAGAAGGCCTTCCTGATTCTGAAGAGCCTTCGAAAACTATTCAATTCTAAAAAAAATTGACGACCAATTTCGACGTCACGGTTTCTCAAAAAAAAATTACAAGTATGATGTTACATGTGTATGCTTCTTCGTTTTTCATTTCAAAAGCATCCCAATCTCATCCCATTCTTTTCCTTTTAAATTTGTAGCTACCTTTGAATTCAGAAAATTCAGCATAACATTCCAGTTCAGCGATAAGCTAATTACCTTATTAGGCTATATTTGTGAGGTTATAATCATACCATGCCATAATTGCAAAGAGAAGTAGAAAAGGGAAAGTGAGCATTCATTATCTAGTATCCATTCGATAGAAATTAGTCAAGTAAACTGACTTGGTTGATGATGCTGAGTTTGTGGCTTCCAAATGATAAATGAGGTCTGATATGATTTGATCTCATACAGGTGAACATGCACATGTGGTGATGAAGAGCGTAATTAGTAAGCAAAGCGCTTCAGAAATGACGTCAATCCACTTTGTCAATCACCTTCTAATTACCTATTTGGTATTCTATGATTGTCGCGACTGAAAATATTATACCAGTCAATATCAGCACACCATTCATTATGGATTATTAGTAATTCACTCAGCGACTCAACAGTTCAAGTTAAACAGCTTCAAATTGATCATTTTGCTTGTTCACCTTCAACTTCTTGGAATTTCCCATAAAATGTCGACATCACTGGATGATACACCACTTTACCTCTCCAATCCAGTGAAACCAGCAATGAGATCTCCTCATTATGTTCCATTTACGGACATTGAAACTTTGCCACCACCACCTTCTTCTTCTTCTTCAACTTCAGGACGTAATTGCATGAAATCCAAATAGTTTGTTTGTATTTTTTTAAAGTCTAATTAAAGCTTTTTATGATGATTTCAGTTCCCCCTCTAACACCTTTCCCCCATTTTCAAACTACTCCTCAACAACTACTACCACCACAAGCGGTTGATATGAGCGCGCCTCCACCTCCACTTCAACTCCAAGCTGCAGCGCCACCTCAAAGTTTTGGACCAAGAAACGTTCTAGTGTCCTGCCCCTATTGTCATTGTGAGATTCAAACAAGCATTGAGAAGAAGCCGAGTCTAATAGCGTGGATTTCTGTGGGAGTAATCGCACTTTGTGGAGGAATATTTGGATGTTGTCTAATCCCACTTTGTATGGACTCGTGTATGGACACCTTTCATAACTGTCCCACTTGTGGGGCTCGGTTGGGGAAACATCCGGGCTTGGATTTTTGAAAAATGATGATGATGATGATATGATCGAAAAGTTATGCAATTCAATGCAAATTTACGAATTTGTTCTGATATGAACTTGTAACTTATAAGTAACGTGTTGACGATAACTTTTTAGTAAACTATTTTGAATCTAGACAGTAAACTACATTTGAATTCCCAAGAATATTTTGTTACTGCTATTAATTGGAATTTTATTTTCATTAATAATTCTTAGTGAATAAAAAAATAACGAAAGCAAATTGATAAATGATAAGCACATCTAATCATCAATTAATGCCAAAAAACAATTACACTTTCACATTTGTAACAATATAATTAATTGCGAGTTGAGAATGACATGCTGAAGTGCTCACAATCGAGGGTCCTTCCTGGTTTCATTGATTATAATTTACCAAGACTCTTGAACTCATCCCCTTCGTTTTCCTGTAATTGATAATTTGTATAATGTTGGAAAATGAGGCGTTAGGAATAACGTTTAAAGAAACGGTTAGGGATTAGTTAGATGAATTCATATCATATTACAACTTACCTCTGAGTAGGAGTAGTAAATGACTAATCCAACGTAGATCACCATCAAAACGACCAACAACACCAACCCAACTCGTACTATGAAGCCATTTCCTCTTCTCGGAGGTGGTACAATAAATGCCATTCTCTCTTGTTGCTCAACAAGCTCAGGCTCCTCGGGCTCGAACTTTGGCGGTGGAGACGACATTGTCTGGCCTGCTTCCCATGTCCGTTTGCGAATGACATACTGATCATTAGAATCAAGAGAATCAAACCTGGTACAAAAAAAAGTAGAATAAAGTGTTATCATAATCACTTGTAAGAGTAGGTACTTCGTACTTGACATAAAACAAGAAAAACTTACGTTCCAGAATCTGTGGTATTGATATCCGCAGCCACTGGAAAATACGGAGAAGAAGGATCAGGTTCAATGTGCATCTCCCGGTCCAATGTCAAACTTGCTGGTCGCTTCATCAACATCTTCCTTGGAGAAACTGGGGTAGTTGATTCGGCAGCTAGGGCAGTCTTCGGAGGAGGAATTTTTACTTCAGCCGCTTCACTTCTAATTGAAGCAATTCCAACATCGATGCCCCCTTTCTTCCTCTTATCATCAGCGTGAGCGTCACCGGATCCAATAAAATCGGCATCAGCAGTGACCCAGTGCTCTCTGGATTCTTCATGAGTAGCCAGATATTTGTCAATGCATTTCGCAACAGCCTCAGGTGGACACTTTTTGAGAATTCCAATCATCATCTGTTCGTACAATTCACGTGTGGATCCTGATAATCACAAAAAACAAGCAGCGTCGAATAACAAAAAAACATACACGATATAATCAATCATATGCAAATGAATGAAAAGAAGGAATGGATTCTAAATCACTCCTTACCAATCACAGGCCCCGGGTTTTGCGCAAACGCCTTCAGCAAAATGAATAGCTTATTGTCCGGCATTTCCTCCACCCATTTTGCACGCCAGTCATCATCATGCAACTAAAAACACAAAAAACAATTGAATCTCTCAATAGTTAAACATTTCAATCAAATTCAATGCGAATGTACAATTTAAAATATGAAACGTAAGACCCAGTCACTTTTAACAATCAACGACACAATTTTTATTATAATTTAATTATTAAATAAAGTCAATTTACATTCTTAACCAGTCGGTTAAAATCCATCTTGACCTTTTTCCCTTTATTCTTTGTCTACCGATAGCCAATCAACGTTGCCTGTAGAATTATAACTATTGAATGAACAATGAATGACAAACCAATAACAGATCTACAATCTAAGTCGAAGAAACTTGAAACAGGTTCGGTTTAATTAATCAAATTCAAACACGAGATTTAAAAAAAAATGTTGAAGTTTGTACTCAATGCTCGAAGCACATCAGCCTATCAGAGTGCGAACAAAAGACAAAAAAGCAACAATAAAAAACAGGATACAACATATATTTTAATTGGAACTATAATATTTGCTAGAACGACGTCAAGTGAACCCACTGGTAGCAAGCTACTAAAAACAGTCGGACGTCGGAAGTAAATAAAACCCAAGCTAATAGCCGCGCATCTCACAATACCCTCAAGTCAAGTTGCTACTTTAGTAATGCTTTACACTTAACCCACAATGGCGTCATCTTAAGAGTACAAAACGTTATGATTATGAAAATAATTTGCTCATTTACAAAATGTGTACAGTTAAAAAGTTATGTAATTGATATCAGAATGATAATGATGGTTTTATTTTTGTTTATACGGTCTGAAACTGAAGTAAAATTATTGTGAAGGTCACGACAGCGCTCGAAACCTGTAAGAACAATAAACGCCAATCATTTATATCAACATCACATATTTATTTTAAAAGAACAAGAGATACCAAAGTTTCGTTGATATTCCATACTATACCTGAGCTAGGAAAGAATGCGTAACCGTAAAGCATTGCATTCCCCGTATTCCAAGTGGGTTTTGGGTGAGATCCACAAACATACCAAATAATTGCTGCTCATGTTCTCCCTCACCCGATTCAAGAATCCATTCACGGAATTCATCCGTCTGTGGATAAGTACAAAAATATAATACGTAAATATATTATTTTTTGCCATACTTTACTTGTTAAGCTCCTGCGTGCAAGAAGTATATTCAGTCAAACAAACCTTGTTTATAACCTCCGCGGCTCCAGTAAGCACAAATGCATAAATTAGCATTGTTAGCCAGGTAATTGGAGATGCATAGCCCCAAGATACCAAAACGTCTGCAAGATTTGCAACATAAAAGGTTGGTGCACACACAATGCCGATTCCGAATATAATTGGACCAATGATTTCGTTAATAGCCTCCAGAAAATCTCGAAACTGTTGGAATGCTTGCATTACCTAATGACATTGCCATATTTGTAAGTTATTATGATTAAGAGCAAAGGTAATAATAATAATTAATTGTTTTTATATGCGTTTATGAACATTACTAATAGCTGGTCAGTTTCCGTTTTGAAGAATTCCTCCAAGTCGCACGCATTCTTGAAAATTACTGTGACGCCAGTTATTGCCAATAAAATTGCGAATCCTTTAAATAGTTTCATGTAGCTTATAAAAACTGTGGAAATCAATATTGCAAGTAATTCTGCTCCATTCATTTGTTTAAACTCCTTCATTTCCCCTTGGGGAATGAAGAATCCTAGCTTTATCTGGTGTAAAACGTATCCAAACCCTTTACTACCAAAAACATTGAAAACTGTTCCGAGTAGTTTTAGTAAATCCAGGATGACAATTAAAAGAAGAATTATCATACATAGCGTCATTGGGAAAGTTAGATTGTTTTTTTTCCCTAGAGAGGAACTCTGCTTTTGCGATTTCTTCCGGAAAATATGCTTCACTGGAGACTCGTTTCGGTCGTTTCCCCTCCATAATTTGTACGTTTGGAGAGACATTAAAGACCAAAAGGCAAACATTTCATTTTTACGTCTCCAAACTACGTACCAACATGTAAAGCAAAGATAAATGTCCCCGACTTCAGGAGCGATTTCAAAAATAATGGCTGGAGTACGAAGGTTGACCTGTGAAAATGCTGAGTGTGTCATACCACATCCAAGAATGGCTGTGATCACCGTTAAACAGACTGACAGATGCTATAATCACATCATCATGACAGAAAGAAAATGAGGTAAATTCTACCTCGACCTAATCATTATTTCAGTAACCATAAAAATAATATATACGTTTTACCTTTCGCCAAGGGACAGTAATCACTGAATATGTCTCTTGCTTCTCATTGTATCCAATTTTATACGGAACCATACCCAGTTTATATGCGAGATTCAACATCGCTTCAAATAAATTATCTACCCAGTCGAATTGTAAATCCTTAGATTTTGATTTATTCATTCTACTTCAAGAAAAGGTTAAAGGGGCAGAGTGAGATTCTTTGAAGTAAATTTATTAGTTGTAACGTTATAAGTTATTAAGTTTCTTTGCGATTAATACTATCCAATCCAACTTCGTTTTCAGAACAACACTGCAAAACTTATCACTTCAAATTTTAAACGCAGGGAGAACTAGTCTGTGGAGATCCAGGTGTGGTCTCAAATTGTAAAAGAATTATAGTGAAAGTCACAACAATGGCAAACATCTAAAATTAAATATAAAATTTTATCATTCATAATACATTACTTTTTAGAAGACCACCTAATATTTCAACCAATTTGTATGATTTGAAGATTTTCTACCTTAGATAAGAGTCCATAGGTAACGGTGAAGCACTCAAGGCCACGTAATCCCATTGGATTCTGGGATACTTCAACAAACATTGCAAAAAGCTGGCTTTCATTCCTTCCTTCACCATATTCAATTATCCATTCTTTGAATTCGCCAATCTAGGTTTCATTTTACATTAAGAAAATACTTATTACCGTAATATAATGCAATTTAATTTGAACTTTGAAATGATATATATATGAATACGAAAACTACTTTGCTAGCTGCTTCAGCAGCAATGATGTAGAGAAAGCAATACATTGCGCTATAAAATACCACACGTGGCCCAGTGTATTCCCAATTGGTGAAAGTGCCAATAAAATACACAACAAAGAAAGGTGGGGAGCAAGCCACAGTTCCGAAAACGACATAACCACACATTTTGTTCAAGTTACTCCCAAATTTGCAAAAGTCAACATAGCTTTGAATGACCTGTTTGAATTATTTGTGTCAATAAATTTTTACAAATTCACAAAGTGATGAGGGAAAAGAGAAATTAAATTGAGAATGCTAATCATCTTAAGTTGCATATTATACCTTGTCCTGATCTCTATCACTTGAAACGGAGGTCACAAAGGTCACAGCTCGTTGATACATTGTGACGGCAGCAAACGTGCAAAATAGAACAGCAGCATGATTGCATGTTCGCACATAGATTCCAACTAAATCATACAAAATGGTGAAGCCATATTCAAAATCAGTTACAACCTTGGATGATGCTGGGACGGTGGTATTTCGCATTCCAAAAATTGAAAGCACATCCCCAGCTCCTTTGTCAATGCTTTTATAAATGTAATCAGAAAGTCCGCTTCCGCCCGTGTAATGTACAACATCGATAGCAATTGACGATGGGAGCATGAAAAGGCAACAAATCCATGTGATGATTTTAACTTTAGTCTCATCTTTTGAATCCTCTTCCTTTTCATGTGGAGGAATGAGCCGTGCAGATGCAGATGATGAATGTCCGGATGTTTTTGTTGTCAGGATGAAAAAATTTTCAAAATGAGAACGCCTTGCAAAAAACGTGAATAGTAAGGCATAGTAGATGACAAATCGACTGTAAGCAACTGCGGAATGAAAAATGCACTTGGGATTTCCAAGGCTGAGACGAGAGCCTGAAAAGTAGAGGAGTACCAGGGTATATGAAATTCCTAGAGTGTGTGCTACTGCAGGAAGAACCTGTAAAAGAGATAATAAACAACCGTGCATATTTTGATTTGCTTAATTGATGATGAAATTTTATGTGTAAATTGTTTTGCATACTTTGTGAATAAAGTTGGAGCTCACGGTGTAGATGCCTTTCTCTCTATTATATTTTACTTTGAAAGGAGATACACAGAGAAAGTAGAGAAAGTTTATGACAATTTCCAACCACAGGTAAATTCGTGGTTTCCACATTTTTCAAACGGATATATTGGAAAATATATTAAAGGTTCAAATTTATTCTTTGTCCACTATTTTATATTTGACGGTAAGAAGGTTTTCCGAGAGATTAAAAGAAATAAGTGTGTCATAACAATTTATCAACTAAGCTCTTTTCAGTTTGAATTAGAATTATTAGCTTAGAATTTGACGAGCAACGCCCAATTCAAAAGTGATTGATGGAACTGCTTATAGCAGAAAAATGTATTGAAACTATAAATTTGAGAAATTGCTTCTTGTTTTCAAGCTTCTCAAGTTATCCTTTTTGCTTGCAATGAGCATTGGAATGCATTCGCTAAATAAACACCATTTCGGTCTGATAATGTTTATATCGATCTTCTTTCAAAGGGCACTTCAATATTCATTAAATTACACTCAGTAAAGTCGCTCTACTCTCTAAATTGTACACGTTCAGAAGGAATGAGTTTGAGATGTATTGGTGTTCGGGAGCATGTACCGTACCGATATATTATTATGTAATACCAAAAATGTCAAGTAGGGTTTCGAAAAACGCACAATTGAGGATGTAGAATGCATACTAGCCAATTCCCATAATAATCTGTGTGTTTGCAGTGTGCACGTACTATCTGCGACCTTCTTCGAAAACTAGGAGATTTTCGAAGATTTTAGGGAAAAAAGAGAGCGCGCGCGAAATTTGATTTGGCAGACTTGATTTTCCTCATCAGTCACCGTCTGGTTTCATTTGTCGTGTAGCCAGGCCCGCCAGACGTACTTATTTTAGTAGTACAGTACTACTTTTCAGCCCAAAAAATTGACAAAAGTAGTACAGTAATACTTTGGCACAATTTGTCCTACTTGTACTACTTTGAGCCAAATATTCAAAAAATTCAATATTTTCTTCTAATTTCTTTAAAAATTTCTTAAAATAACGTAATTCAGTAGCCTAAACATTTTCAGTCATTAGATTTAGCCAGCCTTTTATTGAACTTTCTCTTTATGTCAGAGGTGAAGTAGTGTTATTACCAAACAACTATCTATTTTACTGCTTATCTGATGCTGATTTGAGTAAAATTTGTATTTTTAAAACGAACGAGAGCCCTATTTAATTTCTTCGTTTAGTTCACCTCAATATCAGTTTTGCACCGTATTTGACTAATATATGCAAACATAATAACACATGTTTATTTGTTTCAATTTAATTGGTTTCAGCAAATAGGTAATAACGTCCTGTTTTAGTCGCCCAAAGAAAGTGTCTCTAAATTTAATTTCAGTGACTTAAATCCCGGCAATATTAATTATGTTTGAAACTTTCAATCGTTCATGCGCTGCATTCGAATAAATTGTAATGCAGCATTTGTTTTGAAGATTTCTTGGGAATCTTAGCTTACAATTAGCTTATTAACCGGCACCCTTTGCAAAAGGGGGTAGGCTCTTATTTTCACAAATGGTGTCTGTCTGTCCGTGAGCACGATAGCGGCGACACGGTAGAAGATTTTCGAAAATTATTTTTGGTAAACGATACCTTAGGTCTTGACCTTCCCTGGGAAGCGAGATGGGTCTTGTCGGTTGTTGATAACCAGGTCAAAATGATAAGATCATATATGTGTAATAGCAAAGTATAAAGTGTAATACGTAAAAATGACACCATTTGCTGAGATGAATTCAGTCATGATGTTTTAAAAGTTCAACAATGACCCCAACGTGACCTAAGAACGCTTAAATGTCGAAATTTCTTAATTTTTAATCAATCAAAATTTTCAAATTTAAGTACAATTTGCACAAGGTGCCGGTTCTTTACGCCTGTTGTCGGGTTTATTTTTAGCGAAATTAATAACTATAAACTATATTATAAAAGCGTCAAAGCCTTCAAAAACGGGTATTTTAGCGGAAACTTATAGGAAAAATTTAAAAAAATCAACCCGATTGTTTAATTAATATTAGATATTGCTGCTTGCATTTACAGCTGTAGCTGTAGAATAAATTTCAATTTTGGATGCCCGCATCTTTCGCTGATATGGAAATATGATGAAAAACTAATTTTCAAACTGTGATTTTAACTAATTACTAATTAAGGGCTACTTTTGAATGGCAAAAACGTTATGTATATACATTATGTATTTTTTTAAATTTTATGTACTACTTTGGGCTTCGGAAAATCTGGCAGGCCTGCGTGTAGCTTGCAGTGTGATTGGAGATAGCAGATGGTGAAGAAGAGTTTTCTTTTTTCGTCGTTAGTTTCGTGAAATCAGCGTGCAAATAGAAAACCAGTTAATTACAGTTGTATCCAAACCCGCTTATTGTTTAGTTACATTCAATCAACATTTGTTTTCTTCAGTTTCGTCAGTAAGTTTACCGTCAGTAACCTTCCTGAGCTTGGAAATGAGCCAGAATGAACATGGGAGTAGCAGTGGCAGCGACATGGCCTTTCCTTGAAAGTAGACTCGTAATTTGCGGTTAATTGATAAGCTATTCTCGTGCTTCTGATAAGTTTGCGTTCGGTTTTGCCAAGAATATTATTTGTAGAAGCTACAAATTATTAAGATATGTTTTTAGTTATTAAACGCATGTCAATATTAATAATGAAATTTTGGGTTTGCTTGGTTATAAGGAATCTAAATCGTAAATATTGTATGATTACTAAGTAATAATCATCAAGCAAATTAATAATCATTATTAAGCAATTAATGAAGTACTTCATTAATTGCTTTTCGTTTTTGTAGTAACAGTAAGGAAAATTGAATTGTAATGGTGTGGCGTGAGTGATACACTATTTTGATTATCAAATGAGTAAATAAACTTGAAAATTTTCTAAATAATTTTGATGTCTCATTATTTTATACCATCAATCAATCAATATTTTCATAAATCTATACATTTCACCATCGTTTCCTACTTCAGAATTATTAACCATATAATTATTTATAATATAGATTTTGGCAACTGAGAAGACTCCAATATAATTGTCGCAAAAAGATTTTTTTACATGCCATTAAACAATTTTCAATATCTAGTAGCTATTAGCATCAAAAACATTAGATAATCACGTATCTAAGTCTTACATCATATACGGCATACAGACGGCCCCGTGTATTTTATAAAGTAAATTTTTACTCGGCAAGTGCATGGCCCATACTTACTCGTCATCTTCGGCATGCTTGGGGAATGTTTGTCTTTTTGGCCGAAAAGGTGTATGGGCCGAGTATCATGAAATGTAAGGGTCAAGCATCAGCCTTACAACTTGGCAGATTGGGTGAATATCATCAGACAACTTTGATGAAGTTAAGGGGTGGCATATTACATGTAATTGACAATTGAGCAACCTAGTTGGGATGAGTGGGTAAGCAAATATGATTAGAAATCGAAAGCTTGAGTTGTATAAAAAATAGTCAATTTATTCTTTAAAAACATCATCCATGCATTCCGCAAACCCTTCTAAATATGATTAGGTCATTACTATGTTTTCTGTTTCATTGATGAACGTGAAAATGAGGGATTCATTTCGGGTCGGGTTTGTAGCTTCAAATGCATACACATGTAATTCAATTTATTCAAAACCTTCAAGATTTTCTGAACTTGCGGTGACCACCTCAACGCCAAGTTAATTGATTACACTGCTGAAAAAATGGATGTTTTCTGTAGGGATATTGGCGTAGTACAATGATCAAATCTGCTAATTCTATCAAGTTGGTCATAGCAATGAATATTATTGTAAATAAACAACGAAGTTTGATTTAATCCATGCATTATAATTACACATCAAAAATTATTAAATTGATCTATCCGGACAAGAAATCTTAAATAATATAGGAGGAAATAGATCAAATGCTAAATCCCAAATGATTGTTATATTGAGTACATTTACTCATCGGCAATATATAATGACTGAGGCATCTTAACATCAATAAATCAATAAAACTAACAGTCAGTTTACTAACAATCACCCAGTTTATATTTTTCATAGAAAACAGACTCCACTACTCTTTTCAACATCTAGCAAGATAAATTCGTATTCAAGTTATTGATTGATCAAAAACGATTTAAAATATTCAACTTAACAGAAAACTCTAAAATGAAAATTAACAAATTCTTACATTATCCTACAAGTTATACAGAAGTACATACTCATTATATCTATCTGTAACTCCTCGTCAGACCTGCAGGTCGGGACCAACTTGGGTAACAGAATGTGTTCAAAATTTTTGTTCGAGTAAGTCGTCATTCGATACGTGTATATTAAGAGTTTTAGCTAATTTCATGTGCACAGTGAAAGTTTGCACAGCTTTCACTTTCGAAAACCGATATTCGGTTTTCACGTCATAAAACCAGAACCTGTTGACCAATTTTGATGAATTTTTTTCATTGTGTAGCTCTTTAAATTTGGCTTGCAGGTTTACTTTTACTTTTTCAAAAAAAGTGCCCCTTGGGGGCACAAACGGCTGAACATTATACCCATCCTTAACCGTACTAAAAATCTTTCAAATGGAGCTTTGACTAAGTATAAGCTAAATGATTTGAAATTACGGATTTTCTATCTAAAAATTAAAATTAACCGATTAATGCACGTTTTAATGCCACTTTTATGTTTAACTGTTTCTACCACTAGGGGGCGCCTTTTTTGAAAAAGTAAAAGTAAACCTGCAAGCCGGATTTAATGAGCTACACAATACAAAAAAATTCATAAAAATTGGTCAACAGGTTCTGATTTTATGACGTGAAAACCAAATATCGGTTTTCGAAAGTGAAAGCTGTACAAACTTTCACTGTGCACATGAAATCAGCTAAAACTCTTAATATACACGTATCGAATGACGACTTATTCGCACACAAATTTTGAACACATTCTGGTACCCAAGTTGGGTAACCCAAGTCAAACACAAGGAAAGAGAAAACAGTTGTGAATGAGTAGGAATGCAATGCAGGTGCATAGTCAAGTTTGACTGTTGAGATAATCTCAGAAAGGACTGGATGATAGGTTACGGTATAGGATAATATTGTACTCAGGTACATGCGCGTACGCACACTCAATTTAATGTGCTTATAAACCTAAATATAAATATGTGCGTATGTATGTATGTCTCAGGTAACAGGTGGAATATGCGTTTCTATATTCCAAGTTTTCCTCATGTTACACTCTGCATTGTTTTGTAATGTTAATAGCCAGAATAAAATGTATGCACTACCCTGTCTTTACTTTTACTGTTTCATTATATGGGTTGTGGATGGTTGATGGATTATGAAGATGGTTTAGCTCATCAAGCTAAAAAGCAAGCTATCATGTGATGTTTTGACTTACTCTCGCTCATCGTCAGGTCATTCAGTTGAGTGAAGCAGAATAGGAGACGATGATGGCTTTTTTAGAATGATGGGTATGCTTAAAATGTACCTAAAGCCAGCTATTCCGTTCCACTTTTTCTTCCCATTCAAAAGGTAAAATAGCATGGATAGATGTTTCTCAATCAGCCGCATTTCTTTGGTTTGCTGGAGCGAGTGAGGATATATTTTTCTACAACCTGGCTGAATTTAAAGCAAATTTTAATTATGTAGAGCACTCTATGCGATGGTTTATACTTTAAAGTCATCAAGTCATTTAAAATGTTACAGCATGCTGCGTTGTGAAACCCATCACATTAGTACAAGAAAGCTAAAAAAAGTGTAGCGTTGAGCAGAATAGCAGGTGATGCAGCATCAAAATGAAGTAAAGTGTATGCTCACGTACCTGTCTACCAGCTTCTTTGCTGCACTAATTTGTTTTGCTGAATAGGTACACATCTTGCGTCATTCATTCTCAGCCAACATTACATGGATATATATCAGTATCAGCCGCATTTGTTTGGATTCCTTCTGCGAGCGAGGATATATTTTTCTTTAACCTGGCTGAATTTTAACACACCATTAACTAATATCACGAGTAGCAAATTTGGGTACAAAATGGAAAGTGAAGGAACTCCAGCAGTAAAAAGGGCAAAAATTAAAGAAGGAGAGGAAGAGCAAGTAGAAGCTTCAGGGTCAAGTGGAAACGACCAACAGGTGAATGTTCTTCAATCGCCTAACACTGCAATGAAACTTCTTCCTGAGGTACAAAATGTTTTTTCACCAAAATATCTCAAAATCTAAATAATTACATATAAGCTAATTACATTATTTTTACAATTATTTTTTAATCTTTTTAATAGATCTGGGAGCAGATCTTCAGGCGATTGACCCCCACCGATTTTATGAAGGTTAGTGGCTTGTGCCCAGAGTGGAACCAGTTGTTGAAACCCTACATGGCAAAGAAGCTGATTTCACAGGTAAACATTAATTGAAAAGTGATGAGTGATTGTTACCAAGAGACGAAGAAATATGTTGACAATTAAATGTGTGTATTTTTATCAGGTTCTGGAACTAGGAGTGGAAGGAGGTATCTCCAGAGAAGTCTTACTAAAGTGTCGTGATTTGAACGAGGAAACCAGAATTGTTGCTGACAACGCTCTTCATCGGGATAACGCTCGAATTCTAGATATCATCATGGAAGGGAATCAGCAGCGGCGAATAGAAATTCAGCGGATACGGGAGGAAAATTTGCAGCACCAGATGGACCTTCAACGGATGCGGGAGAGGCTTCAGCAGCAGGAGATGGAACTTCAGCGGATACGGGAGATGATGCAGCAGCAACCACAATTACATTTGTGAAAAGTGCAGTTGATGTTTATATTATTCTAGATTTTTTTAGCTCATTCTTGCTTTAGGACCGACGCAACTTGGCGTGGTCAGAGCTAGCTTTTCGTACTTAGGCTTTTACCTGTAGATACCCATAGAAATAATTCCTTCTACAGTGTTAATTAGTCCATTAATTAATTATTCCGGATTAAGTCAACTAAAAAAT
Source organism: Orchesella flavescens (assembly GCA_964034955.1). Lineage (NCBI taxonomy): Eukaryota > Metazoa > Arthropoda > Collembola > Entomobryomorpha > Orchesellidae > Orchesella > Orchesella flavescens. The sequence continues at coordinate 39,143,429 of OZ035954.1, read as the reverse complement.
GAGAAAATTATAGTCATTGAATTTAGGAGCTCATTATTTTAGACTAATCCTTTGGTGCTTTATTCTTTTATCTTTTGGTGTTTTCATCAATATCATCGATCAGTGCTTATTCCAAGAAGTGCTTTCGTCGGGCAGACTTTAGGACCTGCTCTTCACAGAAAAGTAGACTTCATAGTAGAAAATGATTGATATAAAAAAAACTTCAGGAAGAATCTCTCATGGAAAAACTTGTTTCTGCTACCCATTTCCATTTCATATGAAAATAAACTGCTGGTAAGCAGACCTAGATACGTAGCTGAACTGAGTGATGAATATGAATTCTAGGCGATGAATAGGAATTCTGGGTGATGAATAGGATTTCTAGGCGTTGAATAGGAATACTGGGTGAGGAATGGGACTATTTTTGAATTTTCGCGCTCAACAACATTCAAAACCGCATGAAATACTATCCATAGAGCATTACTACCATAAGAAATCGATTCAGCACATCAAACAACCTGTAAATACTGGGTTTCAGCCAAATCGACGAATGTTTGAATTTTCGCGCCATAACTTTCAAACGGTTCAACCGATTTGGCTGAAAAGCAATACCAGGTAAGCTCTTGAGGTGTACTACCTATGTGCCAAATTTGGTGGAAATCGGTCAACGTATGTCGACAGGAGAGTGCTCACAGACGGACGGACAGACAGACAGACAGACAGACGGACAGACAGACAGACAAACTTAGTAAAGTTATGACTACGCTGACTCAGATCAGCTACGTAATAAGTGGAGAAAAAAGCTTTAAAAAGGGAAAATTTATTTCAGTCATTTGCTTCGCAAAGATGACTATTCCAGTCGAGTAGAACAAATGTATTTTCATGCTCTTTTTTATGTGGACTTCTCCACATCATATTCGCTACTACCAGAACCACTTGCAATGTTGCAATGCTCAACATTAAAAGAGAAAAAAAACTGTCCATAAACAAGCTGACTTCACCCTTCATCATCATAAGGAAACAGTTGAGAGAGAAAAAAATTGTGTTTCTCTCATAAGTCAAGAAAGGTAAAACATTTAGGGTTCCTTTCCATGTTCTATTTATACATTTGATATGGAATCAAGGAATTATCATGAGCTAATGATGTTGATGAGCATTCGTACACATTTATATGGCATTGACATCATCATCAACATCACCACGACTATTTGCAACCCAAGAAAACAAAAAAAACTGGATTGAGATTGAACCTGTGGTAGTACCACACAAAACCACTAGCAAAAGGATCCATCAACTTTTTATATTGTGTTGTGACGAACCTTTTTGGGAACGTCTAAAATTAAAGGGGGATTAAATTAATAAGGGGTAATTAGCATATGTTTGGAGGGACTAGGTCTATTCTCCCTGTGAATCCGGGTCCAAAAAAATGGTCATTCATTCTGGCGTCTCCGAACATTCCTAGTGGTTGTCCACTTCTTGGAGTTTGGCACCAGCCTTCCTTCTCATCATCAGTGCTTGCTTTACTGATTGAATGGATTACTCTCTTCGGGTAAACTTCATCAGAGTAGTTGTTGAATGCCCCAACTGTAGCTCTTTATTAGCTTTAACCAAAACGCATGATAGCTAACTCTCCATGTGCATAACCTGAGATTCTAAACAATAAATTTTACGCACAAACAATGCCAGGAATATTGAAGTAGGCAATTGTTGAATAACTTTTATTTCCAATCAAGTTGAATTTATACTGAACATGATCCGATTGTCACTAATCTAAATATCTTTTAGATAATACCACAATACTTTTTGCGTTACTAAAACCCGGGGTAAATAAAGAAGCTAAAATAACCCAAGACTAAAAAAGAATGAGGGAAAAGACAAATATGTTATTCTAATGTTATTTCAATGTTGATCCTAGTACTCCTCGAAGCTAACTAAGTACTTCCTGGACCAAATTTGGCACAAATCGGTCAATGTATGTGACCAGGAGAAAGCACACAGACAGACAAACTTAGTAAAAACCATTACTTCGCTGAATGCAATTTAACTACGTAATAAAAGCCATTTACGGAGCACGGGATGTAAACGATAAAATTCCGTATTAAAAATACAAAATTAACAAGAGAATTAATATTCTCAGTTCATACTAAGTTACTACTATATCGATTGCTGATAACATTTTAATACATAAATAAAACCAGAATGATCTGCATTAGAGCTTTTAACGAAAACATCATTAAAAACTTTATTATTAGAAACTTGGTAACATAAAAAAGGTATGTTTGCTTCAGACCAACTCGTTCAAATTGTATTCGTACGGTATATTAGGTATATAGATAGCGGTTTGGAGAAGCTACACGAGCTGATGAAAGAAAAAGTCTTCAGTGGAGCCATCATACATAATTCTAATGGAAATGAGATCTCTTTTAAAATTCATCGTTAAATCTTTCATTGTGTAACGTCCTTTCCCGGAAGTTGAACACCAACGCCCACTGCCCACAAATTTTGGCCAAGCATAGAGTGGGGGTAAGGTTTTAAATAAAGCCAGACTCTCCGGTTCATATAGTGTGATTTGGACACAGCTACCTTCATCCTCTTTTACTGAGCATACCGCTATTAAATCTAAATCCGAACAATGCTCCAAATCAAGAACTTGAATTGTCGTTGATTTGTTAGGTTTAACAACTTTCCGAGTTGAAGCTCTTTGTAAATGTTCTCGACATCGTTTTTTTGTTTCTGCAGACGTTGTTGGTTCTTCTTGTTTTTCTGGTAGATTAAACGGAAAAGTTTCTGACTTTGGATCCACCTCAACCGCACCGTTTTCATTTCGTTGCAAGGTGATTACCCTGTAAGTCATCATCATCATCATCTCAAAGCCTGAAAGGGGCGTTTACAAGTATATATATGTATTTAAATGACAAAAAGTTTCTTACATGTATTGTTCATCTTCACAAAACAGAAATCTAGGGGATTTGTCCGGAAAAGCAGTCACTGTGGTAGAATTAAAGCTGCTATTTGTATGTTCCCAAATGGTTTCCAGGTTGTCCAAACTAGCAATCTGCAACTGCAAACCAAAATTTTTGTACTTATGTACACCAACTCTACGTTCTCATATAATTCTTCTACTTATTTTCCTCATTGGCTTTTTCAAGACGAAACGGAAATTTTTCTTAATTTACACCAATCGTAAGAATGTGTGATGAGCTAAAGATATTTCACAAAACTTGGAGACAAGATTCAAGAGCGCTTGCTAATAATGATTAGTAAGCATCAATTGCCATTAATTACCTTTGTAATAGTATTCATTCCAACAGTCTGTTTCACGAAAAATTGGGGTGGACATAATGCAGTTGAAACGTCCAAGTAGCCATTGTGTGTTTTCAATAGCTCCAGCGGCTTCAGCCATTGTGGTATGCGCCATATGACGTGTTCATGCAAATCTGCGCAATCTGAATCCACATTCTGCACAGCTTTTATTTTTGACTGCCCCGGCTAATATTGAAATTCAATTGCTTTAACCAATAATTACCAGAAGATTGTAATAATACCAAATTTATAACCGTACAAACATATCACCTTTGAAGCAGAAACTAGACACTTCCAACTGAAAATGTCAACATAGTTACCGGAACCCAGCATAGCCATTGACTCAAACATTTCCATTTTGGCTAGAAACCCCTTAGTTACGTAAAATAATGCGTAAACAAAACAGGGAAACAAAGAAAAATAATATATTTAGCATATTTGACCGGTAAAATATCATGAGGAACTACCATTATTTTTCAAACAAGTTTAGTATTGTAATGAGTGCATTGGACACTTACCATATGCAAAACGAATTCAATCATCAGTCGGTTAAATTCACTTATGTACTTGAGGACATATACCGCGTGTATGAGTTACATGAGTTACAGCGTGTACATGAGTTAGTTGCAAGCCACCAGCCAATAATATAGAGCCACCAGCCACATTATTGGCTGGTGGCTTGCAACTAACCCATTCTGATTCGTTGAAACTCTCGCTCATTCGGTTAAATTTTTTCCATTGTATCATATCTCTTTTGTATATAGGATATTTTTTCATTTACTCTATGACAAAACTCGAAACATGAGAAAAACTACTTAACAAAATGTTCCTATTCTACTGCTGACATATAAAACTATGTTTTGCTACATTTTAAACACTGACTAAGTATACAAGTAGCACCAGCTCGCCTTAACACCTTAACAAATACTTAAAAGATGAAGATCTTTCCAGATGAGCATAGAACGCCAACAAATCCACCAGGCAGAGTAGCGACATTCACTGGAAAGTCCAAAGCTTGGTCCAGAACTCGTGAAATGTTGGAAATGAGATCACTCTGGGGCGACACGTGACGAATGCAATTGTTGTGAGAATCAGCAATTAACAAGTTTCCACAACAGTCCACAGCAATTCCCTGAGGCCGATGGAGCTTTCCCTCTGGAATCATTTTGCGATGGTGTGTTAAGTCTATTGGGATGCGGACCACGTTATCACCGTTAAAGTCAGCTACGTAAATGTTCTTTCCTGAAAAAAAAACATAATAAAAAAGGATGCTTTGAGTTAAAATGTATAAGGAGCAGCACAAAACATTAATTAAATACCTGTTTCATCGAAGGTGATTCCTCTTGGATAAGCCAACTCGTTTTTATATTCAAACGGATTGGTCTCAAAAACAGAATACTTGTTCAGGAAATTGCCAAACCGGTCTAATAACTGGACCCTCTTATTCCGGGAATCTGATACAACGACGTGTTGCCCGTCTGGAGAAACAGCTACATCCCATGGATAGTGAAGTTGGCCTGGAAGAAACAAAAAATTCAAAATAGAAACCCAAATTAAATACAATTTACATTCATTACTTCCACTTGTCTTCCTAATTAATAATAAACCTATTTTATCAGAACGTACCATTTTTATGCCCTTTGCTACCAAAGCTGGAAATGTACTGTCCATCCATGGTGAAAAAGCAAATGCGATGATTGTCTTTATCAGCAATGATGAGTCGTTTGTTTACATCGTCATGAGCAATTCCAGTGGGACGATAGAAATTGGCTTCTGCAGGACCGTCTTGACCAAACCTGAACAAGGTGTGACCTGCTGGATGCACACAAATGACTTAATTGGCAGCTCGATCAGTGTAGAAAAGCTGTAAGACATAAGAAACAGGATGAAACTACCTGTAAATGCATTGAAATTAATATTGTTTTAGCTAGCTATTAACTTTTGACTTACATTGTTAGTCCGTTGGTCCGCAGTGAGACCCCAAAGTTTGCATTCGTTCCGCTGCTGTTTTATAGGATATTTTTTTACTCTATGCTGAGCATATATGAACTGAGTTTTTGACCTGAACTTTCCTTGTGGGTCATGCTCTTGTAATTCCCAAAAATTGATAAGGATGGCCATGTACACTAATACAAATTTATTATCTTACTAATCAATCATAAAAAATGATGAAAACATATTCGCAGCATGATGAATGATTATATTTAAGGTTATGATAAATATGAAATAGTGCTTAAAACAAAGGAAATGCAGTTAATTTGTTGATTAGTTTGCTATATATAATTACTGTTAATAAACTAAATAAACTAATTTTATTTTTCCATATTAATTAATACGTTTTATTTATTGAATAAAATTGTATGTTGTATCCATTGTTAAAAGCTCAATCAAAAATCAATTAATTTCAAACAAAAATAAAAGTATGAGCGTATTATTAAATGTGCATATAATAATTTCGTACCAACAATTCATCAAGGGTCAATTATACATTAAAGTAATGAATTCCATAGTGTGACGCTCCGATCTTATTGCGATAAATATAATTCAGCCAACAAATCAACGTCAACACCAGCAAGAGCTTTCACTGCATCCACGAAAGCCTTGGACTTCATCAGTTCTTTTTTGTTCCTACAATGCAAACACAAAACACAAGCAATACATGAAATTCGGAAACCAACAAATTGCAATGTCTACAAATGGAATGTAGTTTTACTGACTTGTTAATAAAATCAACGGCTTTTTGCTTCAAATACGGAGCATTGTGAGAATGAGCAAGGATCAAGGTAACGGCTGCATTTTTCTTGCTAAGCCTGTCAGTAATCACGAACTCGCAATCCTTCTTTAAACTGGGTAAGTCATACTTTTCAGAGATTTTTAGAAGATCTTCAGCTTGCCCAGCCATGCAATCAGTTTTCCCAGTGTAAAGATGCTCCAACATCCCTTCCACAACTTTATCATCAAAATCAGTGATTTCTACACAATTCTCCTTCTCCTCCTTCATTTTAGCATTAAACATGACAGCAAAGACAGGGCTTCGGACTATCAAACATTTCAAAAAGAATCGAATATTATTTTATTAAAATGAATAGATAATTTTAAAATGTTTAGTAGTATTAATTAACACTATATATTTTACCCATGAGAACGCATTTGTGAGCCTTGAAAGAAGTGCGTTTTGTCTTGACCATAACGTCACTGCCAATTGATTCCTTGTACAGCTGCCCAAAATCATTCACAAGTGATGCTTCCCAAATTTTAGTCCTTTCCTCCTCCGAGGGGCCCGATCTCGAAGCTCCACCATTGCCAACCCTCTCCTTCTTCTCACCATGAATCCAGATTTCACAGAGGATTGTGAATGAGTCATCAACAACTAATCCCATGTGGGTGGAAAGCAAATCTTCCACAGAAACTAGCTTAGGTTCCCCATATGATAAATCATATTTTTTGAAGCTTTGAAAAATGTAAGGAACTGAAACCAAGAAAAAACGAAAGAAATACAAGACCGTTTGTTCAATTCGAATTGACATGAAATCAAAGTTATATAAAATTAAGTACCATATGGTCGGACAGCTGGAACTCCTTCTTGGTTGAGAATAGATAACTGAAAATGGGTTTGTACAACTCTATCAGTGGAATCATCACCGTCTTCCTTATCCCCGTAGTCAACTAATCCTAAGAAAAGGCTAAGATAATCCTTTCCCTCAATGGGATTTTTGGGATACATTACTAGCTGCCTGAAATCAATATATACATACATACATACATACTTAAAAAATATATGTGGTACTTGTTTGATCGATTGTAAGTTTGGTGACCCTTACCAGCTATGATTATACTTGGGGCCTCCTTGAAACACTGGGGATACGAAGTCTTCAAAATCATTTGCCAATACTGAATAGTTTTCTACGGTCCATAGATATGAGATCCTATCTAGCTCAACCTGTGTGTAAAATATAACGATTTGAAAAAATCATGCATTTAGAACACCAGGTTACGGTTGTATCGTCACCCAATTCAACCTTTGAAACGTTCATCTTCAAGTATTCACTAATGATTTACGCATGTTTTACCCGAACAGGTCACATTCTCCGGATTATAAGAGGAAGCCTTTCGTTTAGCACGAGTTTGAGCCATATTTCCGCAAAAACTCACAAACACAAGTTAAGTGTTAAACGAATCAACGCCAAACAAAAGATCTACAAACTGCCACTTCACTTACCACCTATGACCTACGGATAACAGACACTAAAGAACTAGCCAAATAATTATTGACTTGAATAATGATGAATTTCGAAAACAAACAAAAGTCAAGAAGTAAAGGAAGACAAGCAACCAAACGCTGGCTCTATAAACAGCAGCTTCACGCACCACCTACAAACAAACAATTAAGAGCTACCCAATTGGTTAGTGACTTAAATATTAATGTGGCACCGTAGATTACAAACCACGGCTAAAAACAAGTCGTACTTGGTTCTATCCAAAAATACCTGAACACTTCTCTGCACTTAATAAAGTAATAACTAACTTGGGGCGGCACGGCGTACATGTATGTATTCAGATAGATCTCTGAGATCATTCTCCTTCTTCTATCACACAAGCAAAATATGTATCGTAATTTCGTAATGCCAAACGTAACTCAATCGCAATGGTCGTAACATATATTATGCATGTTAGGGGCAACGTGAACAACTAAAGGACATTATTAAGTGGATGATGATTTGATGATTACCTTTTATTGCTCACTTAAAGAAATCTGAATGTTGTATTTGATGATGTAAGCCAGAATTGGCCATGAACTAAAATATCCTTGATACGGGACGGAGGACGTTAAATTGAAAATTATCCTGTCTCTTTTTATTTTACTAGATTCTGCTTAAACTTTCGGAGTAACTGGCGATTGGGAAGTTGTGACATCAGCAACAAAAAACGTTTCACTGAACAAACCAAAGAAATGTCTTTCCAGGACCCTGTTCACGAGCTCTTCTGTAAGGTGGGGGGAATTTAAAGCAGGGGAAAGCTTGTTGCTATTATGTGTTCTTGAAGGATATTTCCCACTAGTCCGTCTTGAAAAAAGAACAATAGGTAATGGAGGGATGAAAAAGTGTAGGATGGGAGGATCATTGATTAATTCTTTAACAAATTTGCGTACATGGTTATCTAATTGCCTATTTTGCATAGTAATTAATATTATAATATAATATCTTTGGTTGGTTACTGACTGTGCGGCTATACGGAAAAGTAACGAAAATGTTTGAAGTGAAAATTGAATTAAACGTGGTACATTTATTGTCATTTCATTAATCAATGTACAAAATACAATCATATAGTTTTATAGATTTCATGCTTTACTTTGTATTTAAATATTAAGTGAATAAAAACGTCATTAAAAAGAGATCAAGTCTTAACATGTCCCATAAAAAAGAAACTATATCCTCTTCTCACAAACGTATCTTTGCTGGACGTTACAAGGGCTGTAGTTAAATTGCGTTTAAGCTGGAAAGCAGACAGGAATGTTGTCTGAAGTTGTGAAAAGCGTAGATATACAAGGACAAAAATTTCAGATTATGACAGCTTCTCATAAGCTGGCGTCACATGAGCCTTATACTTTGATGCATTTGGTTGTATCATTCCCCTACTTTTCATCTTTCCATTTCTGCTACATTATTTCTGTGTAAAATACATTATTCAACAATATTATGGCATGGCATTCTACCACCCGATATGTAGATACCCGCTTTAAAAAGGAGCCCGCATATTTGACAGGGTGGACGTGGTAAGTCTAAAATTACATATTATATTACATGTATATTGTACTTTAGCTTGTACCTTTTGAAAGGCAAACTATGAGTCCCCAATAATGTACAAAACGGAAAAGGATATGAATCAATGGATATTTTTGAGCCCAACAAAACCTGTCTTTCAACGGAAGCGTTTCCACTTTCTAAAAAAATTATGAATGAATCTTACCCTTGAGAAAGCTATTGAAGATCTGATAAATGAGCCAAACAGTGCGTTTGAACTATTGGAATGGTCGACTTTCACTTCAAGTATCTTTATTTTATCAATGCAGACGAAAATCGAATGAGGAAATTTATGTTCACAAAGAAAGAAGTGAATCAAAATTTTTAGATTTAGCTTAGTTAATAAAGAAGTTACATTGGTTTTTTTATTGTATTTATGTTCTTAAATTTAATTAAACATCCTATTTATATATTTATCGAAAATAAAAACTAACAATTAATGTAAATGTAAATGTAAATACGCAAGTGCAGTTTTTATATACAAAATATTTACATTTTAAACTACAATAATAATTCTTATTATCACCATACGCAAACAGAGTCAATACAGATCGAATATTTAAGTACTATCTAACTTTTTACGAGAACTTATAATTATATTAAAGTAACATTAACACTTTAATTAAAAGTCTTACATTACGACTACTTTGACATAAGTAAAGCCCGGAAGGTACCTCTCGCAACACCCCGGAAAAACACCAAAACGCTTACTCTCCCGATGACAAATTTCTTATCATAACAAAGTAAAATTGGCTTGCACGAACGATGAAATTTTTTCATAATCTTATTTTCCTCAGGACTTCCCCACTTATCTCCCTTCCATGAGGTTAAGACTTTATTCCCTCTTGTAAACAGGAAACGACCCAGTTCCAAAGTAAAAGACCAAATTCCCATGATTGTTACCGTCCAGACAATGAGCTGAGATTTTGACATGGGTCTCAATTGTTCCCAATACTTAATCAGGACAAAGTTGCAATACAATGAAGTTAACATCAGACCCGCGTTGCAGATCATTAGAATAGGACCCATAACGCATAATCCATTAGCTTGGGTAACCTGAAAGCATCTATAAACGTGACGAACGTTCTCAGGATTTCGGAGATCATTTTCCATTTTATAATTATTTCTGCCAATTCTCATCTCTCGGATGAGAATCGGGGTGAAGTAGATACCATACAAAATAGTTGTGCCAACAATGACGAGTAGAGTCAGATGAAAATATGCAGTGATGTATACATGAAACAAGACTACTGCAAGTCGAACAGGAATGGAAAAGTACTGGAGTGGTATTAAATCACCCAAAAATACTAGGTCCCTCGGGTCATATAGTAGGATAAGGATCACAAGAATATTTGAAATTGCCATGGTAGCGCCTAACAATAAAAGAACTATTTCGGCTATAAGACTTTGCTTGCTTTCATCGGGCTTGAGAGATGGATAGTATTTTTCTGGAAAAATAATAAATTAATGTTTTTCTTCAAAATTTGCAGGTTTTAGAATTTTTGAACTTTAAAATCCATGTATTTACCCTGAATATGGAATATCAAACCAAAGAATCCATTCATCATGATACAGATATTCTGTGGCATAAAAATGAGAACGGAGGAAAGTACAGTCACTATTATTCCAGGTAACCAATAGGCAAATGTGAGATTGAAACGATCCAAAGTCCCTAGCTGCTTGTACTTTATGATAATCCAGAAGGAGGCCACGGCCCAGAAGATTAGTAAGCTGTAACCTAGCTTTACTTTCCGTGAAAGTTTTGGCTCTACGTGAAAAATTCTGGATCGCATTTGAAAGTTAACAGCAACAACTCCAAACCATCTGGTGAACCTGTTTAGGAGCACCATTAGGTTGTAAATTCGGGAGCTGAACATGACTTTTGGTAATTAGGAATCCTAATTTAAGAATAAAATAGGAAAAACTAAATGTACAAGTACTTTAAAAACCAAGTTTAAAGGCACTGTGGAATTAACGAAAAGGATTTTCACTTCTTCTTCTACGCCTTTGGAAAATACTCTGGGTGGAATTGGTTTACTTAATCTATGTATATATACTCATGGATTTCTAGTCTTTCGTCTGTATTGTTTTTCAACCTTGTGAATTCGATCACAAAAACAACTAGATTATAATTCAATTCTACGATAAATTCAGCTACTTTTGAATGTTTAAAATAATGGGCTTGATAACTTCCGGGTAATATTTTTGCTGGCGAAACTAAAATGTGTTATTATCAGGGCTGGCAGTAAACAAAACAGCGCTTTTTTCATGAAAGCGCTTTCTTGCTTATCAGTTTTCGGTGCTGTTTTGCTGTATTACTTTTTTGCTCATTAATAAATCTTTTATAAGGATAAATCGCTAACAATCTTGTTTACAGGTGATCTTATGAATCACAATTCATAACAATTTTTATAAAATGCCATTACTGATCAATACAATCAAATATAGCACCCTTTTGATCGGTATATAATACTTTAGTGCCTTATGTATACAACATGAACATCTCAATTACTGCTCTTGTTAATACACTTCAAATAACTACTGAGAAAGTAAATACATTGTAATTTAGCTGTCCGATTAGTCCTATATTTAATGAACCGAAAAGCAACCTTGTAGCTATCAGCTATACCATTGTTGATAGCATCATACTTTATGTATGACGTCTTACTAAATAATTACGTACAAGCCAGCTAAGGTATACTGGTATACATACGTCTCATGTATATTCATAAGGAAAAAAGCAAAAGTCAGACAAGCAAAAAAGCATGTAAAAAGCAGAAAAAGCCAAAAAAAAGTGATGCTTTTTTGCCAACCCTGGTTATTGTCAAAAATTGGAAAGTTTGAAACTGCAAAATGTGAAAAGGAATTGACCTCTTCATTTAAATTCACAAAGAAATGACATTTAAAAAATTGGGGACGGCAGGAAGCTTTACCACAAGGGCATTGATGTCACACAGTAGGCTATATAATTTTTAGTATTCTTAATTAGGCCGTTAAATATCGCAATAATTCTGACATGCATGCATTGGAATGACTATTTCATCGGATTTATTGTTTCTATGTAAATAACACCGAACGATGATGGTAATGACAATAATGCTGTCGCACAAAAGCTGTTGCATAAAAGCACGTCTTTCTTCATTTGGTTGTTTGTTCTGGTATATGTAAGTAAATCCAATTCCGTTAAAAAGGGAATAGGGCGGCTTGGTTGGTTTGATGTGGTATACCAACCTAATATTTCTCCAGGCAGAGTTCTGCCTCCTAAAAGAGAAAATGGTGCTCCTAACTTTGAAGCTCGTTCTCTCAAGCTACTTCTTGGAGCGGCTTCAGAACCTACTGCAAAGCAACAAAGTTGAATGGGCATTTTGTGCATGCGCATGCAAAAGAAAATCGTTTTCATTTGGAGGAACTTTAATACTTATACGTAACTGACATGCATAAAATAACTTTACATTTCCCTTTACACTTCCCCAAGGCAGTAGACAAATTTAGATGATGATTTAGTTCTTACAGAGAAATCCTTTCCTTATGTCGTTGATGCTTTAAATATTTTTTTAAAAATCCCTCTTTTTCAAGACACAAATAAATATGTAGTTTAGTCAAAAGCACGGCTAAATCATGTGAACATCAACTACAATGAAGGAAGAATGAGAAACTTATTGGCCTTGGATAGTATAGATTAAGAGGATACAGGTCAGAAAATCAAGTAATTTCATGCGTATGAGGATCTAAATTATATTAATTATTATGGTTGCTATTATTTATAATATCTATAATATTATTATTTAACCATTGTTAATATAAAATATAATATGTGTATTTTCCTTCGATGACATCTATAAATTGAATAGGAATCCTTATCTTCTCAGTTGTAGTTGTAAACTTTGTTGCCCAAATCCATAAATTAAAATCCATAGGAAGGAAACGAAGGCGATATGCAAAAATGTATGCTAGCATTAGTAACAACTATAAATGTGAGAGTGAAGCATCAAAAGTTATTTGTGTTGTTGTCAAAGTTTATTTCAAATGTATAGTTCAGTAATCAGTACAACAAAAAGGAACATCAATCACAAAACACAATCAGTATCTTATATTAACCACTTTTTACATCATAAAATATTGACGTAAATTTGCAATAGTAAAACTATATCTACGATTTAGATTACTTATGGTCATTCAATTCATTACTGTCCCTGACATACATATAAATATATAGAAACAAGTCTCAATTAATTACCGCACGCCTATAATTAGTATAATTAGTTAACAATGCAGTAGGCAGTATACACGAAACTACAAAATTAATAAAAATTTGTGCGTGTCATTTTTCAATCAAAATCCATGTTACTGCCCTATTTTATCCCCCACGTTTCGGCTGGTTCTTCTTTCTCGTACTCGCACAGGTTCAGGTTGAGCATTGGACGATCGTATGATTTTGCAAAGGGACCTAAATCGCTTTCCCCGTCAACAGTTAACGTTTTGAGAGACGGGATTAACGTCCAAATGTTTGAGCTTTCCATTCGTTCCTCAAATCCATGTAGCTGAACCGCACTCCCTTCGCAAGGACGCACTTTCTTGAAACTAACATACAAATGCTTCAATGAGGGTAGTTGAATGAATGGGTCAAGAGGTCCGTCGTAAAGGTCCAACAATAGGGTTTCCAGCTTCGGCAAATTGACCCTGAATCCAATATTACGATCATTCAGCATCAATTTTTGTTTTCTATAATATGAAGGCATCGTCAGTTGGACATCTTTGAGAGTGTCTGCAAATACTTCCAAAATTGTGAAAAGCAGTTGGAAATCAATGACTCGATACCGATAGACCAAATCTGGGTAAACAAACCACAAGGCCACTTTTCTTAAAGGTGGGCGAACCTCGAAAGTCCGAAACCGGGCCAAATCTTCTAGTCTACCCACACAATCCAGCACCTCAAGGTTTTGGAATCTGTACACAGAATTGACAAATCTGCCATCCGTAGGAATGAAGTCCACTCGCTTGATTTTACTAGGGTCGCAGCAGGATTCCAAAATCGAGACAATCATGTCATGAGGTGCTCCTTGAATCATCACAGTTTCCAAATTTGCAAGTTGTGGTAGCTGCATCATCCTGATTTGTCTTACAAGTTGGTCGGAAACGTACTCGACATCCCCTTGGATTTCCAAGTTCTTTAGATTTGGCATTCTCTGTAAGCAGCTTTGAAAAATTTGTGCAATGTCCAGGTTGTTGATGGGGAGCCATAGTTGCGCAAAAAATAACAAGACTTGAAAATTAATATTTACAACATGAACTTGGTGGCCAAACTTGTCCAATAACTGCATGACACTGTTGTTCCAATAGTTTACAAAGGGCTCCACCTCTAGGGGACGACCTTGGTTACAGTCCCATCCCAGGAATAAGTTTCGTGCTGGGAAGGGGTTTCCAGGATGGGATTCCATGTCTTGTAAGAAACGTGTAATCTTATTCGAAGAATCCAAGTAGTTGATCAGTTTTGGAAATTGGTAGTTTGACATCCAGTTCCAGTTCTCTGAGTCTACATGTAAATTGTAAGGGTGGGTTTGGTAGCTAGCATCTAGTCCAATTTTCCATGATCGGCATACTTTGCGGCAGTTCAACAAAGCAGTTTCTGGTAGATACTTTATAAGGAAGGGGACAACCTGCAAACATTTTTAAATACAGTTGATGTTAAGTTTTGTGTTCACTGCGGTGCCTTCTCTCATTATCTGTCTTTATCATGAGCATGTCTAAGTTTAATATTGCCAATTACCTCTGGAAAAAGAAACTGAGTTCTCTGATGCGACAACCATTGGTTCCACCGAATATAGGCTCTAAAGCAGCTGGCCACGTCTTGATCGCTCAACATTCCAAATATTTTCAACCCAATCTAATCGCAAAGAATGTAAACAGAAATTAAATCCTTTCCAGATATGAAGTATTCAATTAGTTGTATCAGTAGCGACTCGTTTTTACCTCTTCCAGCAACGTATCCACCGGAAACGTTGACGTTGTTGGTGCCACCACCTCCAGATCATCTCTCAAGTCTTGACCATCATCACCACCTCCCTTCTCATACTTTCCAGTCGCAGGTACAGCTACCCTAGAAGGTGATTCACTCCGAGACTTTTCCTCCTCTCCCGCATCCTCCTTATACTCCCTGTGTAAACATTAGTAAAATGAATTAGTTTCAACTGTCAATGTCAATGGTAAGTAACCAAACCAATTGTCTCTTCAAATCAAGGGTTCCAGAAATAAAATTACACAGGGGCAAATGCCAACACTAACCGGCTTTTCTTAAAAGTTTCCATTTCACTGAGTTGTCGTTGTCATCACCAAATATTTGATATCCTTCGCAGTTGTTGACCACTGCACTGCCAACTTTTGGTTCGCCTCAACTCTTTTCACTCTCAACTGTTCAGTTGTTGACGTTGACTGTATGTCAAAGATTTGGTGATAGATGATGATGTTTCAAACGCTGTTCCTCACCTCACCTGATTCAGTTTTAAAATTTACAACTTAAGGTAATTTGCTTAAATTGGTGTACGGATAAATCACTTCATTTTTTTAGCCATGTGCATACTGCATACCATGTCAATAAAACGTACGGAGATTGACAAATGAATTGTAAAAAAGCTGGCAAGGTTTATTACCCTAGCTTTAGCTTGGGTTATAAAAAGGGTCGTGGTCGAGATAGTGATCCGAGATAGCTGATCTCGTATGATGAAAAGGTATACAAAAATATACAGTCAACAGAGAGAATACATGGAGACAAATACACACTCAAAAGTATGGTCGTGGTCGAGATAGTGATCCGAGATAGCTGATCTCGTATGATGAAAAGGTATACAAAAATATACAGTCAACAGAGAGAATACATGGAGACAAATACACACTCAAAAGTATGGTCGTGGTCGAGATAGTGATCCGAGATAGCTGATCTCGTATGATGAAAAGGTATACAAAAATATACAGTCAACAGAGAGAATACATGGAGACAAATACACACTCAAAAATATGGTCGTGGTCGAGATAGTGATCCGAGATAGCTGATCTCGTATGATGAAAAGGTATACAAAAATATACAGTCAACAGAGAGAATACATGGAGACAAATACACACTCAAAAGTATGGTCGTGGTCGAGATAGTGATCCGAGATAGCTGATCTCGTATGATGAAAAGGTATACAAAAATATACAGTCAACAGAGAGAATACATGGAGACAAATACACACTCAAAAATATGGTCGTGGTCGAGATAGTGATCCGAGATAGCTGATCTCGTATGATGAAAAGGTATACAAAAATATACAGTCAACAGAGAGAATACATGGAGACAAATACACACTCAAAAGTATGGTCGTGGTCGAGATAGTGATCCGAGATAGCTGATCTCGTATGATGTGAAGGTATTAACATGGGGCGAGTACTCCCCATCTGATTTGCATAGCAAAATGAGTCTGCTTCGTTTACCCTATCTCACCCACGTTCCCCGTTTGTTCTTTTTCGAGGGATGCTTGCTATGCGATTTAGATGCAGGATGGTTTTCAGGGCAGTTGATTTACTTCTTCGTACATTTTCTTATACATATTTTATTTTTGGCATTTGAGAATTTTGGATTTTTATGCGCTATTACTTCGCCTCGCACATATTTGCACCACTTCATGTTCAATCATAATATGAGAGTAATTTTTCGTAAAAATATTGTAACAAGAGGAAAAACCTGTGATTTGTAATTTAACTGTTTAGTTCTTCATTTTACTAACTTTCGGACCACGTTAACTTTTGATGTCATTCAAAATTAAGGGATTGAAGTGCCAGTTTGAGCTCAGCTGAAAGTATTAGTTTCAGTTTTTGTGATAACTTTACTTCTGAGTAAGTGCATCAAATTTTAACTAGTTTTAGATTACCCTTTCATCAGAATGAAGACCGCTGTTGCCAGCGATGAATCTACTGCCCTTACCAATGACGATTTGTTATGTTTTTAATGAATATTCCACCCAATTAGTTCTCTGTACGTGTGAGACTGATAATAAAATATTTGATTGTAGTTTCAGTGCCGAGTGATCCAGGTCCCGAAGAACTTAAGAGAAAACGACGAGCCGAAGCTCAGAAAAGGTACAGGGAGAAATACAAGGAAAAATCAAAAACCGATAATATAATATCATCAAGTCAAGCTGACACAGAAGTGGGAGCTACTGATGAATCTGCTGCCGTTACTGATGACGGTTTGTAATGTTTTATTGACTATTTCACCCAATTAGTACTTTGTACATGTAAATCAGATAAATAATCATTTCATTTTCGTTTCAGAGCCCATCCTTCCAGATCCTGAAGAACTTAAGAGAAAACGACGAGCAGAAGTTCAAAAAAGATACAGGAAAAAATGTAAAGAAAAATCAAACACCGAAAAATAAGGTGGAATGGTGTGGAAATGGTAACGTTAATGTATGTGGAGTTTCTTTTAATCTGTAATCATACAATTTCAAAAATATTACCTACAGAAAACGACCCTTCAAATGAACCTCAAATAACAAACAATGAAGCTGATAAAAGAAGACTGCGTTATTCAAACCGAAGAGATCGGGAAAGAAGTGATTTTTCGAGGCTACTTATGCAATTCGAAAATAAAAAGATTCAAGCACCAATATGGGTCTGTTCCTGTTGTGGAGGACTGTTTTACGAAGAGTCGACAAAAATAACATGTAACGTAACATGTAGCGTGTAATAGCGTGTAATAGATGGATAGTCAACAGTCAGCATGCATTTATATAAATACACTCGGGTGAGGCATACAAGAAGGTTAGGCAAGGGAGTCCCAAGTTAAGCAAGGCTTCACCCCAAATTAAATTGGATTGGTGACCCGATATGGCTGCTGTCAACTTTTTTCATATTTTTATGCGCTATTACTTCGCTTCACACATCCACCACTTCATGTCAATCATAATATGAGAGTAATTTTTCGAAAAAATATTGTAACAGGAGGACAAATCTGTAATTTATATTACATGCAATTTAATGGTTTAGTTCTTCATTTTAGTTTTACTTCCTGGTATTCATGCATCAAATTTTAACTAGTTTTAGATGACTAGTTATTTTTCATGGTGAATTAACTGATAGCATTAGATTTCAAATTCACTGAGTATTTCGAAAGTAAACTCGCGAAAGTTTAAAAAATCAATCGATTTAAATGAAACTCTGTATCTGCAAGTTATTTTTCATGGTGAATCAACTGATAACATTAGATTTTAAATTCACTGAATATTTCGAAAGTAAACGCGCGAAAGTTTAAAAAATCAATCGATTTAGTTGAAACTCTGTATCTACAAGTAATTTTTCATGGTGAATCAACTGACAACATTAGATTTTAAATTCACTGAATATTTCGAAAGTAAACGCGCGAAAGTTTAAAAAATCAATCGATTTAGTTGAAACTCTGTATCTACAAGTAATTTTTCATGGTGAATCAACTGACAACATTAGATTTTAAATTCACTGAATATTTCGAAAGTAAACGCGCGAAAGTTTAAAACATCAATCGATTTAGTTGAAACTCTGTATCTGCAAGTTATTTTTCATGGTGAATCAACTGAAAGCATTAGATTTAAAATTCAATGCATATTTATAAACCTTTGAGCGAGAAAATTTAGAAAATTCGTCGTTTTGGTTGGAATTCAACATTTTTAATTTTTAATTAAATTGAAATGAATTCCATGTTTGTGGTTTTACTAAGCTAGGGTTCGTACATCTCTTTGACGAGTTTATTGCTCGGCGTTGAAGATGTGACGAAATTCCAAACAAAACGTTCGTTCTCGCAAGTGACGCAGTACGTAATCGAAGGTGAAATTAGGAAGAACTAATTCCTGCAATAATATGCGATTTGCAGTTGCATAATATTCGCGGGCTGAGAGAGAGACAAAGACCAAAGTTGAAAGTTGTTTGTTCCTCGTGTGACGTTCCCCAAACTTCCGGAGTGGAGGAAGTAGTTATATTTAAAGAATGCCAAGGTTGAAAACGACTGCTTCTTCAACAAAAGAAATTGTGAAGAACATCATGGTATGGTTTGAGAATCATGGCAGTACAAACTTAGTTTGTTCATACATTGTAGGTTCACTTCATCCCAGTGTTCGGACTTTGCCGGCAATATTACTATTGTGCCACTGACTGGTTATAGTTGACAATATTGGCAGTAATAGCTGGCAATATTTGACAGTTTTTCCCACGTTATATACCTGCACACTCGATACATACCATACAAAATGGTGTAAATAGACTTTAGTAAGCACAGTAAACCTGGCAGAAACAGTTAATCTTTTTATGCATATTTGTTGACAAGATTGCTGAAATTCGTAACATTTATTACCTGTACTTTGCTGTATTACAATGATAAAGTAAATATTGTCAAATTCTGCCATTATTGCCGTCAATAATTCGGTATTATGTCAGCCATTGCATTCATGCCATTTATTGACAACCCTCATCATGATAAAAATGATAATATAATCTATGATATAACTAGCCTCAATAAATGATAAAGACATCTTTGTGAATTCTGAAATTAACTAATTATCAGTTCAAAGGAATTACGGATGGAACAAAAGCAAAAAAGACTTTAGTCTTCGACTTGACAGATATTCTCATCATCAAACCGGCATCAAACCCATTTAGTCGAAAACATTATAAAAAATGGACATATTAGGCATATACTTAAAATTTATGTATGATATATCATGTATAACATCATAACATGCACGCTCTTTATGTAGGTGAAAGAAGAGGGAGAGAAAAAGAAGAAAGAAAGAGAAATAAAAGGTTTGGAAAGTGTACTTTGTAGGGTCGGTAGGGTAGTAGTCATTTATATACTGTACACCTTGTGTTGTAACGTAGCAGGCCGGTTCCCCTTTTTTCACTTTCCCCTTTGAGGTAAGTTTCCCCTTTAGGGCGTTTCCCCTTTGTCTAGTATCCTCTTTAGGACATTTCCCCTTTGGAAAGTTTCCCCTTCAGTATTTTATAACTCAGGACACCTTTGTAAGTCTTCAGTACGAACATGATGAGGATGATGGTATTGAAATATATGCATGTATAATATATGTAAAATATATAGTATATAAAAATCCAAAATATATAATATATGTAATGCTGAAATACACATTACTCTAAAAATATTTTTAGAATTTGAAGGGACTATTTAAATGAAATCTGTAGTACAATGCAAATGAATCAAATATTTTTAGAATTTTGAAGTAAACTCGTATGTATTTTGAATTCCAATTTGTAGTTGCACGTGCAGAAATTGTGTATATGCAATTTTTTCCAGTTTTTTAATTTTATGCTAGTTATTGGCAATGTACAGTTTTTACTCCAAAAAATCAAATCACGATAACTCAAAATCGGTTTGAGTTTTTAAAATTCTGTTTTCACTAATCGATATCTTAGATGAACAGTAAGAATTTTTTCTGAGATGAACCAAATCGGTTAATGGGGAACTGGATCAAGGGCCAGGACACATAGTTAAGGTATTGATTGGGATTGGCTACTATAAAGAATTGTTCATAAGTAGTGCTTTCAAAATCTTACGTAACCCCAGCGTTATAAAATACTGAAGGGGAAACTTTCCAAAGGGGAAACTAACCAAGGGGGAAACTAACCAAAGGGGAAACTTTTCAAGGGGAAACTAACCAAAGGAGACATGTCCTAAAGAGGAAACTAGACAAAGGGGAAACGCCCTAAAGGGGAAACTTACCTCAAAGGGGAAAGTGAAAAAAGGGGAACGGGCCTAGACACGTGTTGTAATGCTTAAGGTACAAACGTAGGAGTATATGAAAAAACAAGTTCCCAGAGAGGTGGATATTAGTGTTAAGTGTAAAACCAACAGGTCAACGGTGAATTTTGTAGACATCCACGATTTCCATCCTTTGTACTCTAAAACAGTTTCTTGGTTCACATGATATGCATAAAGTTATATGATTAAAGTCAAGTAGAAATGAATGGAAAATACATGTGACGGAACACAAAGCGACCCTTCCTTTCCGATTTATTCTTGAATGTGTGTTAGTTGCACTGATAAACCATTCGGCTTTCAAGGTCCAGGAGATGTATGCAGCTATTTTATAGAGTGTGTAGAGATAATTCATATTCAGCAAGTACGCACTGTCCTTTCTTCTATATTATGTCTGATGATAAGTAAATGAGAAGAAACTAACTGTGAAGCAGTCTAAACTTCATTTCCTTCCTAGCATCATCACATCATACAACCGGTGTGTATCAGTTCCATTCAAAGCTCATGTCTAATAATTCTGTCTAATATAACGTTTCATGGATATTATGCTGTTGTTCAATGATTATGTATATATATGGACACTTTGTGTGCATACTATTTTTGTTGCTGAATGCTGCAGATTGTCGTGCAAAGGATGATTCAATATCTCAAACTCAAAGCAGAACAGGAAAGGAAGAGAGCAATGCCCCTTCTGACTTGTTGTTGCTTGTCTATTTATATCATGATTTTCATCTCAAACTCATGTTCTAAACACTGTTTGGAATCCCATTGAACCCCTTAAATGGAAGGAATAATCGACGAAATTAAATGCATGTTGAATTCATGCGACAAGGTCTGATCGCTCATTTATAGTCTCAAATTTTCGGATGTAGAAGATGGAAAAGTGAAACAACAGAATTGTCAATCCTTGTTGTGAGGCATAATTTAAAATCAAACTGACACAGATTTAAAAAAAAGAATTAAATTATCGTCAAACCTCCATAAACATACATAAATTTCTGAAGGGAAAGTTTTTTTTGGGGCGGATCTCGAAATTAGGGAGACCCTTCTGAACGTGATAAAATTAGCACCATATGAACACATCAAATCGAATAGGCTCCTACATATGAGGAGTCAAAGTAGCAGTCAGCTCGTATACCAGACTGTCCTTTGGGAAATATTGTGATGATTCTACAAAGTCCGTATTATAGTTCTGCTCAGGACTGAACACTGAACATACAATGGCAAGTGTGCGAAAGGGGAATACATTTGGGAAAGTAACCAATATAAACAAAAAAGAAACAAATTTTAAATGAAAAATAACTAAATCGAGTTTATTATTCTGTAAAAATTAAGTAAGACGAGGAAAAGTGGAAAATATTGTGAATGCGAAACGAAGTAAAGGGTAAAATTGAATGCTGAAAATTAATTAAACTGATTTTATTACAAATTGTAATGAAAAATGAAATTATATTTTTTAGACATATATCATGTGGCTAAGCATTTTAAATCTGTTAGTAAGCATAATCCGTGATTTTTACAAGTATTTATCATCATCTGATCATCTCATGAGCAAAAGTCAGCTACAAACAGTTTTGAAGTGTCAAACATTTTGAAGACGAGTGTAAGTTTGTTATTTATATTTTTAATCATAATATCATGTTTTCATTCTCCAAGAACATTTTAATAACTAATTATAATATGTTGATTTGATATTTAATATTCTACTTTCAGGTAAAAAAAGATGTGCCTCATAAATTTAATACTTTCACCCGTTTTCATGTGGATCCAGCCCCAAAGAATTGTAGTCTGTGTTTAGGTACGTGACGTCATCCATGCTTGACACCTTGTGGTAATACGTTTTGCAGGGAATGTATCATTAACTGGCTGATAACCGAGGAATGTTGTCCAATATGTCGTAAACATAATATTTCGGAACATCTAGTTTTATATTTTAAAGCTAGTAATTAGTTGCATAAATTTATTTACCAAAGTATTTCATGCAAAATATCACATCACGCATAATATTTTAGTTTTAAACAACATTTAAGGTAAGACAAACCAAAGGTGCATGCATGATTTTTCGCGTACGCTGAACAAAGGGAATGAGAATGAAATTGAGTGAGCCGAGCAGCAAGCACTAAACCCTTCACTTAATTCACGAGCATTGCTTTGCTCTTGTGTGACAGAACAGAGCTAAGATTTCTGTTTGTCTTCCTTGCCATTCACATGGAACCGAAACGAAATTTAGCCTACAACTATGGATTGTGAAACTATGGCCATAGTAATTGCGTGTGATATACTGGATAACGTAAAAGGTAAGGATACAAGATGTTAACTCACAAATAAAAGCTTGATTGAGCTAGTGCTTGGACAAAGGCTAGAAGGACAAAGACATGAATGCTTCAATAGCATTTTGATTTTACTTTACGTTTTATATCCATATGACATATCCACATTATGTATGAAATATTTATTATTATTCTTTATCCCCTGAGATGCACTGTACTAGATGAAGCTGATGTACTCACTGAAACAAAGCAAGTGCAAAAAACAAAGGGATTTAGTCATCGTCGTTGTCTTCAAGTAGCATATATACATTTAAATAAATGTTTCAAAGTTACGTTTTCACCGAAATTTCCCTGTAAATTCTTCTAGTACAAAACATCATCTCCTTTGATCATCAACATCATGATGATGATGATGAGATGCCAAATCATTCAGTTCATGTTAGCTAGCCTATTCAAATTACATGGCAAGCCTGTGATTTTCTTAATTAGCTATACGCTCTCTCATCATCTCTTTCATTCATGCTTGTAAGTTGATAAGAAGCGAAAGAGAAGTAAACGTTCAGGGTTGAGAAAACCTGTGAAGCTTGGGGAACCGTTTGTCATTGTCGTGATACTCTGAACACCCTGTACATAAACATTTCACTGCGGCTAGATATATCCCATCGCGTGAAGGGAATTTTCAACTTGTGATGCTGACGCTTGTATGCTGATGCATATTATGTATGTATGTAGTGGTGAATTCATGGCTTATAAGTTATATAAACGTTTTTCACACTCTCCTATTCCGTTTTCTCAGTGCAAGCCATCTTACCCTGAGTGTTTTGTTGTCAATATATGTGTGTATACTATTCTTATATCCATGTAACAAACAAGTGCACACATCATGGTTTTATGATATGGTGTTATTAGGCTTCTGGGTATAAATTACGTGGAGATGGTCTTGGTGTAAGTCATTGCCGTACGATATGCGAGTTGAAGCTTATATATCAGAGTTATATATAAGTGTATCAAAACTACACTATTACTATGAACGTTTTGCGAATCTACTTGTATACATAGGAGTCTTTCTATTCTCAAAGAAGACCATGTCACATTACCAGCCAATGAGTATACAGTATCTAGTTGGTGGTTCGTTTTCTTGGCTTACATTTTTGTTCTTGTCGTTATTGCTGATGAAGATCTGGTTTGATCTGGAATTTTCCACAAGCACAGGAGAGTTCTCTTCCAAATCTCTGCTGAATGAGGCAAGGAAAAGAACAAGAAAGGGTGAGGCAGTTCAGTGTCTCTGTGGCTTTTGCCACAGAGACAAGCTCCTCTTCCAAAATACGAATAAAAAAGTTTCAGTTGTTCTGTCGAAGACAAGTTTTCGGTTGTTTCGTAGTTAAGTGCTTTTAGTAGGAGGTTAAAAAGAGGAGCCTGAGTCTTCAGCTAACAACGAGCACATACAACATTTACCATAGCTGGTTTTATGTCAGCTCATTACGCTGGCTTGATATGAAGATGAAAGTTCTTATTATCCATTTCGATTTAACACCAAAGAGACCTCTATTTAGCAGCAGAAGTTTGCTATAAGTAAAAAAAGTAAAAAAAAACAACCAATTTAAAGTTTTTAAACTGTTTTTTACTGTGCATATAAACTGGATGCGTGGTGTGAATTTTGATCATGGGTGGAAGTGGACATGTGTGTGATCAGATTTAAAGATGGTTTGGGAAAAAGAAACAATTTATAGTAGCCGGTTTGAAAGTTATATTGAATTATGTGTGGGACTAAGCTGGAGTGTTTTATCGTTGAGTGGTAGTAACATCGTGATACCTGAGGATTTACAATGTAAGTCAACTATTTGAAACTATGTTAAATCTAATGTCGTTAAAAAAATTAATTAAGATAGATCACTGTGCAATATCATATCATGATTGTGCGTATTACATTAAAGTAGGTGCTACATCCACATAACGAGCCTTCCAAATTTCTATAATTTATTTGCATATAACCTGATTTAGTTTTCTTTAAAAAGTTTCAAAATGGCTGTAGGTAGGTATACTCAAGATTATATGTATATATATTTATGAGGAACACGCATTAGATACGTAATATTGTAAATGTTGTCTATAACATGCTCAACAAGCTTTGAGCTTTTTTTTGCAGTTACGGATATAAAATACATTGTATCCATGTAAGTATGTGTAATCATCGTCTCATATCAGTTACGCTTTACTTTTTTACATCCAAATACCCCCTGCTTCTTTCTCCAGATCAAATTGTGGTTCTGACGTACAGCTTGGTTACCATACACAAAAGAATACTTAAGAGTCACAAGGACAAAATATGCTTCTAATATCCTTCGCTTACTTCATTCCTGCTTGTTTTATTGTAATGAACTACGTGTTGCGCTGTGACTTGTTCATATTGTGGAGCGTAAGAAGACAGTAGAACTCAATTGAACCAGCAAGGTATTAGGCGCATATTGGTCGTATCGTGCTGCATATTACGTGATATGGAATTGCATCCATTTTACAAGTAAAAAGAGCCTATTGTATGCTGATACACATTATGTGTGTATATGCAGTGGTGAATACATGACTTACAAGTTATAAGATTTGATCTATCTCGTTCTATATCTCCTCAACATTTTTCTCATTCTCCTTTTCTCAGTCCAAGCCCATGCCATCTTACCTTGAGTGTTTTGTTGTCAAGTGACTTTAGCAAACGCTTTATACTATTCTTATATATCCTTTTGCTTTTGGGAATAAATTATATGGAGATGGTTTTGGTGCAATATATTGCCGTACGATATGAGAGTTGAAGCTTTATATCAAAGTTGGCAAGTGTATGAAAACTCCACCATACTTGTGAACATTTTGCGAATCTACTTTCTTACATGGTGCATGAATTTATATTAGCTCTTCTACCTGTAACAGACATGCATATTTTTTAAATAGAGTACGATTTATCACCGTCACCAACAAACGATTTTTTATTTATTTTTTTTACAGAACAGTTAATGATGGTCCGAGCTCATTTCTTTTTTTGCCAGCCACCCAACCCACCAGCCTAATATGATGATGATGAATACATGTAAGTAGTTTAATTTTTATTTTGCGTGGATGTGGTGTAGATCTATCACAAAGTTTTTGGTAAGCTTGACGAATAGAATTGATTTTTTCGCATCACTTGTTGATGTAAGTACATATTGGTCTTACAAGAGGGAAATAATTGGCTTTTGTTTTATTCTAAATTATATTTATTATTCTGTTTTAGACTTCCAAAGCAACCAAAAGTCACCGGTAATCCCTGATCAAGGTTTCCGACGGAAGTGGAGACCCTGCTTCAGATGAAAACATCAAACGCAGGAAAAACAAGTAATAGTAAATCTTAAGAGATAATCTTCACTTCTAGATTTTACAAGTTGTCTTCTAAATCATAAATACATTTAAGTATAAATTATTTTAAGAACAACATCGAATGGCTTCATAATTTTGTTACAGTAATGGTTCATGGTATAGGTTCATATTCATCTACATTCTTAATGTTACGGATAATACGTCATTAAATATCAGAAATCTGTGAAATGACGATAGTATTTAAAGCACACGAGACTTAAGAGCAATGGAATATTTAAAAGTAATTTTTTTTTCACTTAATGAGACACCACAAAAGAAACTGCTCGTTTAGCGTTCAGTAATCGCCAGAAATATTCTGCTGAGTTACTATTTTTGTTTGAATAGTAAGGTATAGTAAAGTATGGATTTTGACACATCAAAATTAAGTTATTGTAAACAATAGTTTATTTACGCTACTCTTGAATTTCTTATAGATGACACCAGCTTGACATTTGACTGTATTTAAATAGAAACTAATATTCGTGTGGCGAAAGCAATATACTATAGATGATTTTAAAATTCTTTTTTTACATTACATTGAGTACCATTGGCAAAGTGCTTTCATGAATTTAAAGATTCTAAGATAAAGCTTATCAGAAGTTTATTAAATGCCAAGGTTAAATATATTGTACAGTAAAGCATAGGGTGATATGCATAAAAATGACGCTATTTCCGACAGTAACTCATTCATGCTATCGTCGATGAATGATTTATAATAATCCAAAAGTTGAATGTAACTCAATACGTTTCAAATTTTAAGGTCCAAGGTCCATGTCTAACAAAACAATGAACCAACAGAACTTACGTTAATGAATTTTTTATTTTTGCATGTTAAACATGTCAAAGCGACCTGTTAAAATGCCTCAGTTATCCGTCATCCTGGTTCATTTCCCATTAAATTATTTTGTTTTTTACACAACAGTTACTTATCGTGGTCCGTGCTCCTTTCTTTTTGCCATCCAACCAACACACCCACCCAATGATGATGATGATGATAAATACATGTAAGTAAAAAATACCCGATTATTACCATGTCCTATGATCGCTTGTTTCTTCATGCTGAGGATATGCTGCATGTTTAATGGTTGGCATCTGTTGCGTTACCTTTTACTTAATTTCATCTTTGTTTTCATAATTTATATTTTGCGTGCTTGTGGTGTAGCTCTATCACAAATTGTTTGTGAGCTTCATGAATGGAATCAATCTTTTTACCATATATACTTCGCTTCTTTTTCGCACATGTTTGTGGAGTTCCAATACACTTTTTAGCAGTCATTTCGCATCGCTTGTTGATGTAAATACATATCGCTCTTACACGAAAGAAATGATTGGCTCTTGTTTTATTATAAAATTATATTTATTATTCTGTTTTAGACTTCCAAGGCAACCAAAGGTCATCGGTAATCCCTGATCAAGGTTTCCGACGGAAATGGAGACCCTGCAACAGATGTAAACGTTAAAGGACAGGAAAACCAAGTAACCTTTTCTCTAGTTTATAGGCTCTAGTTCTATTTTAATAAATATTATTCACTTCTAGCTTTAAGTTGTCTTTCAAATCATAAATACATTTAAGTATAAATTATTAAGAGCAGCACCAAATTGCTTCATAATTTTGTTACAGTAATGGTTCATGAATTTAAGGGTTCTTAGTTCAGGCTAATTATAGAAGTTGATTACATGCCAAGGTTAAATATATTAAAGCATAGGGTAGGATGCATAAAAATGACACTCTCTCGGAGAATAACTCATTCAGGAATGCTATTGTCGATGAAAATGATTTATAATAATCCCAAAGTTGAATGTGACTCACAAACGTTTCACTACAATTTTTTAAACATTAGTAATGTTACACCAATCAAAAACTAAAGCAAAGCTTACATCAGCTGTACTGATGTACGCTCACTTTGATATTCGATCACTTGGTGAATTACCTGTGTTAATTTGTGCCAACATTAAAATAATGCGGTCACCACATTTCCAAATTTTGATTAGCTAGTGTAGTTTAAGCAAACTCCTTAGGTATATATTTCTTAAAAGTACATTACTACATCTTGAGTTTATTTCAACCTGCACAATGTTAATTGCACTTTTATTTTTGATGCAGGCCGATTGAGACTAATTCATTGGCACTATTGTCTAAAAGTTCTCTCGTTTTCATGAATTACCAACCACACAAGGTACAAGGTGGGAGTAATTAAAAAAACTTTGAAAAATATTTATAAGCAGAGTTATAATCAGGATAACAAGAGCATTCGAAAACTGCAATCCCCAAAGCCGAAGCTCCTCACCAATCTACGTTTATAAATCATCATATATACATAAATACCATATTAGAAGAGTGTTAAGAAAAAGTAGGCTTCCTCATTTAGGTTAAATACGAGTGGTGAGTTTGTAGGAAAGAGATATCAATCTCTTGTTGATGATTGTCATTGTCAGACGAGGTTGAGGTGGCAGTGATGGAGCGCTTCCTCTTCATATCTCCTCCAACATTTGCCTGAGGGTTTCGACCCCCGTGAGCGATCCGAATATGTTCAGGCATGGCGTTAGGAAGTGCCCGATATTTATACATTCAATACTATGTTATTTCTTCTTTCGTTTCCAATGAATTCTAAATCACATAAGGTAAAAGGTGAAAGCAATTCATATTACATACGGAACGTAGAAAAAATATTTCATAAAGGAACATTACTACATCTCGAGTTTATTTCAACCTGTATAATACTAATTGCACTTTTATTTTATGATGATGCGGTTGAGACTAATTCATAGGCAGTATTGTCTAATATTTCTCTAGTTTTCATGAATTACCAACCACACAAGGTACAAGGTGGGAGTAATTAAAGAAACTTTGAAAAATATTTATAGGCAAAGTTGTAATTAGGACAACAAGAGCATTCAAAAACTGTAATCCCCAAAGCTGAAGCTCCTCAACAATCTACGTTTATAAATCATCATATATACATAAATACTGGATTTTCCTGAGCCGAAGTACTGGTTATGGCGCTGTTGAGTGCATCAAATTCGGCAGCTGCTTCATTAGCCACTTGAGATAATTTTGAGAATGAATGATCGTCTCGAGACTTAAAAACATCATCAGTCTTCATTTCTTTCTTCTTTTTGTCAGCCAGCTACCTCTTACTTTCTCTGCTTATAAATACGTCCCTATCCGCAGGCATTACTAAGTTACAACGTCTTATGCTTCCATTTGCCCTAATATCTACCTCCAGGATCACGATGGGCTAGTTTTGAAATGCCAACAATTAAGTTTTGTTACTGTAATGCTGCTTCGTTAACTTGCCGAGGGAGGTATTGTTGTTGTAATAATACGTTGGCATGATAAGTCCTGTGGCCAAAATGGAATTTTAAAAATTATCTTCTGACATTCAAAGCGATACTAAGGTTTACACTTTTTACTCACAATGTTCTATAATTCTGCACATTTAACAGTCTCCTTGTTTTTGTGGCGATTTATCATCGCTCGAATTTTTACGATCACAATTTCAAGTTTTAATATGGTTCTGCAAAATGTACTTATAGGGGAATTTTTCTCCGCAACCTTCACACTTAAACTTCAAAACGCCAGAGTCTTCAAGGAGCTGCATATGACTTTTCCATTCGGGTGAATCTTTGGAATGGTTTTAACCACATATGGTGCAAGGTAGGATGCGGGCGTGCAGTTGCCTTAATGTGAGCTGCATAAGAACTACGAAGAGTTGTAGAAAATTTACACCCATCACCTTCACAATTATAAGTTTTTTTGGGTACCGAATGATCAAGCATGTGCTTTTTAAAGTGTGTTAATAAGTTCTTTGAAGATTACTTTTCTACAGAGAATTGCAATAGTGAGCTAGAAATTGCATGGTTTGCGGCCAACCGTAACCATCCACGAATTTTCATCATAAGGTAAATATTTCTATTGATTTTATGAGCTACATAGTTCTCAAAATATCAATACTACATAATTTCTTCTTTCGTTATCCATGAATTACAAAGCACACGAGGTAAAATGTGAAAGTAATTCATGTTACATAGGAAACGTAGATTTTTTTGTAGGTAGCTATAATCAATGTATCCCACTTTAATATAAATGTCTGCAATGGCTCGCGTTGTGCATTGAAATTTGCAGTTTTCTTTAATTAGTTCTGCTGAGCTTCCCTTCAGAAGAATTGCTGTACAAATGGACGAAGTGTCCATATCAGTTGCCTGTTAAAATTGAAATTAATTTATCATTTACCAATTTTTACTTGAAAATGTGTTGACAACATGACTCAAAAAAGCTTAGTTAACAGTGGGAGTTTGCAGAGGCCGCTAGAGACTTCACAAGTATCCGCTTCAAGTTCAGTGATAGTCAACACATCCTTCGAGTTCACGTCCTTGATAATGTGGGTAGAAGTTATTTCCAATGAATAAGTGAAGTCACGGCAAGCGATTATCGGCGCATTTCTCAGTACCATCGTCAAACACGAGTTGTATCTTGCCATTTTGAATCTGAAGGAAGTCAATGTACTTAAGTTATGTACAATACATGAATAAAAAAAACGTTTTAAACTTTATTGATGACGTTTTGTTCACCATTCTAACAGTCCCACAGAAAAGCATTTGCCTTCCTGCAAAAACTCCAAGTCTCCAACTTGATTTTTTCGCGGGAAGTAGAAGGATCACCGGTAGCACTGCTTTTGGGATCCATGTCGGACCCAAATTTTGTCACGCGTTTCTCTTGAATTGCAATCACTAATGTAAAGGTGAGAGTAATTCATGTTATCGAGGAAAAGTAAAAACACATCAAACTCCTTCTCGACTCTTAGCTCGGATCACATTAGTCAGTGGCTATGGTTTTAAAGTTTTATAGTTTAAGATGGCAGTGTTATCAATACAAATATTTTTTTATAAAAATACAGGACATGCCCAAACACGTCCTGAATTTATTAGAATTCCCGTATCTGTATATATTTGCAAATCCTGGTTCTTTAACAAAAAAAGATTGAGAACGAGTTACCATAGTCCAATAATTTTCACTGTATGTTGGAAGATGAGGAGACACGAAAATATACTAAGCGAGTGTCAACTAAAAATTACTTTAATAGAAATATGCCTCTTATCTGAAATAAATGTATTGTTACCCTTCTACTCCTTATGATTCTAATAACGTTGGTTTGGTTCTCTAATTTTGAAAAAATAACCGCAAAGCAAAAATGAGGTCACGTAGTATTCTAAATACTCACGATCGATCGCATTCACAATGCATAATCTATTTGAAAAATAATTAGCTTCTTTATAGAAAGTAAAAATTCTTATTCCAATCGGATTTGATTGTTGGCTTTACCTAAAAGTTATCCATTCGAACAAACATAATATTTTAAAAAGGCAGGCCGTTTCCAAGCTATCGTGCTCTTTTACAGACGGACGGACAAAACACATAGCTATCACGTTATCAGTAAATAAGTGTGTATGCGAAAAATTACAAATGATTAAATATAAACTGGAAGGCAAACAAGGCCCTACTCTAAAGCCGACGATGAAACATAAGGGTCAAAATAACATTTACTAATTATGATGAGATTTCAAAGATCAGAAACCATCATAACATAATAATATGCAATAAAAATTGAGAAACGTTTAAACTTACTTGATCACAGGTGCTTCCATACATCTCCCATCAATTGGTCGTTGAACTTGATATCTTTCAACCTCCCAATACCATTTTACTTACTACCTAATACCTGTTTTTGACTTTCTCAAATTTAGCTAATTAAATTATTATCTTTTTTAACCCTAGGTTAAAATTAGAATGTCTGGAAGCCATGCATTTTCTGCAATTTACTTTTACTTCTTAAATGTAACTTTTGAAATTATTGTTAGCCCAGTATAGCTAGCTCGGGCCCATAAGCGTAGCTGAACATGGGCGAACTCTAATTTTTTTTAAAAAAAATTCAGCCCTTCTCTAGAAGAAAGCGTGAACTGGTTTCTTCTAAAGAAAAGCCAATCTGACTCACAGTTTTTATATCTTTCGTACTCCAAATGTATTGATTCCAATTTGACAATCCATGCTTAATTACGTATTTTAAGGGCCTTATACTTTTAGATTTCTAATAACTTGAATAAAGTACACAATTTCTAAACCAAATATTCCCTTCCGAAATAACTCTTTGACAAACTATTTTAAAGTGAGGTCGGACTTTCTCTCATTCCTAAACCCCTAATTTTTACATTTGAAGTTTTACCAAACTTAACTCAACGTGACCTACTTAATAATAATCTTCTCAAATACATCAAATCAATCCGAAAGGATTGAGTAACAACCAAATAACTAAGTTATAAAATAAAATGTACATTTTGGCAAAGTATCTTACCTTCATGTTATCTAACCCTAATTTCCTTTTAACCATAGTGCTTAGACAAGCCTATAGAACAATTTATACCGTCATTTAAAACAGCTTATTGGTTCTACATGTAACTCGTAGCTTCTCACTAAACCATTACATATGTTATTGTAGTAAACTGCTAATTAAAAAATCAATAATTATTAATAATCTTCGACATTCTTCCAAAAACCTAACAATATTTTAGTAGTGTCCGAATTGGAGTTCAATATTTACATAAAGAATTTAGTTTTTCAATAAGAACCTGTACTATTCACACGCTATTTTATTACTACGCGGTTTAATGTGATGACTTTAAGGGAAAAAATTCGTGTATTGAAACAGTTAAGACCGCTCAGCATCATATCTAACTTATATCAGTTTAACTAAAAAACGTGGACTCCTTGAAATGATACCTATGCTTAGAAATATGTACGTTTACTAACAATTGAAACTTACAAATGTAACAAACCCTCTATATATAGTTGCTTACACTTCACTTTACAATTAGATACTTCCTTAACTTAATGTTGATTACCCCCTTGACACTAGGAATATTTTAACAGTTGAATTTAGTTACGGGTACGCTTGTAACTAATCTCCACTATGTCACTGTCAATATAAAAAGCAAATAGTATTTAATTAATCATTTTCTATTCCAAATAATGCACTGCCATTTTACATTTACAAATGCTTTGTCTACTACCAACCTGTCATATTCCGTGTTTGCGCGACTACTTTGGTTTTCAGTTTTACTTGATGATGTTGCGTCTTTTAGAGGTGAAGGTTTCTCTTTCAGACGGCATTTTTTTAGATGCTGATTTTCCAAACTTAAACGTAGCACTTCGTTCACTTCCCGAAGATGTTTCCTGGTCTTAATCTCATTCTGCTCACGTAGAACCTTTATTTGGTTTTCCCCTTTGAGATGGTCTTTTTTAAGACACTGATATTCCACACTTAAACGTAGCTTGTAATATTGTACGTCAAGGTTGTCTAACTCAACGCTCAGCGTTGAAAACATATTTACAGGTAGTTATAATCGATTTTACTGTACAATATAGGTATAAAATAGTTTTAGTTTTAGAAAGAGCAAAAATGGCTTACACTTTGACACTCCATCTGAAATATGACACTCAATAAGTTACATGACAATAAGTTATGTCAAAAATGAAATATGAAATTTATTTAAGTTGTTTTTAACTCTAAATATGTCCTATGTCACGCGTTTCTAATTGTGAATTACATTTCACACAATGTACATCGTGAGAGTAATTCATATTATTTAAGAAACGTAAAATATAATTTATAGTTAAGTTAAATTTAAGACAAATTGGTTATAAATGACAAAAAACTGACTACTAAAGTATAAAACACAAGATTTATATACACAATTAGATTCAAAAAATCTTTCTAAAAAATCACTTAAGTTAGTGTTTAGTTGTTAGAAAGATGAACCATGAACCATTATTGCTGTATCTTTTAAAGGGTGTTATATTATGTCGCGTTATATATAAGTTATATATAAGTTATGACGTAGATTATATGGAATTAATTTAAAAACTATGCGAAGCGTCCATTTTTTATGTTTTAGTATTGAGTGATATGTACGTATGTATATATGTTGTTACTTTTACACTGCAATTAAAATTATACGAATATATCATGGTAACAAAAGTCTAAAAATTAATCTCATAATCACTTTGTATTAATTTTCAATTCACTACAACTTTAATTCATATATGATCCCGTGGAGTTTGTCAGCATCATCATCGTCTGCTAAATGACTGTCACTGTCGCAATTTAAAAATACATTAAATCCAAGCAGAAATGTGTTTTGGAGCATACGCACGTTTGGCAAAGGATATATTGAACACGGTGACATTCATATTCATCTATACAAGACATGTGTATACAAGACATTTTTCATAGTACGACCAGAAGGATGCCATCGTAAAGAGTGGTAAGTAAAAGATTTTTACATCGATCAGATCTATATAAGATGAATGCCATTTGCTCCAACCCAATCACCTATAAGCCTCGGAAAATAATCAAAAGTAGAATTTATTTTTTCATATTTTAGCAAGCATTAACAAGTATCAGCTTCAAATCTTGAACATCAACAAAAGTTCACTTCTGCTTTAATATCCATTGTGGTTATAGATGCATCTCATTTTGGTTGCAGTAAGATCTTACTGTTTCATTTCTGAATGGCATGTAACCGCAAAAAAGGTAGCTTGCATATATGTGATTTGAGCTTAACTAAAAATTAACATTTTCAGCGTTGGAACGAGATCATGTTCGATATGGCGCAGGAACTGATATAATTGAGCTAATTGGTAGAATGTATTTTAAGTTTTCAGTTGGATAATTGCTGGATAAATGATTTGGAGAAAATTTGATTTGGAAACAAAAGCCGATCCAAAAGTAGAAGAAGGTGATGATGATGGTAAGTGTGAGTAAATTCTTGCACAGTTAATAGTAGTTGTAAGTGTCCGCACGAAGTAGTATGAACTTTGCTGCATTTTT
The DNA here is from genome assembly GCA_964034955.1 of Orchesella flavescens. Lineage (NCBI taxonomy): Eukaryota > Metazoa > Arthropoda > Collembola > Entomobryomorpha > Orchesellidae > Orchesella > Orchesella flavescens. The sequence continues at coordinate 39,108,037 of OZ035954.1, read as the reverse complement.
ACATTTCTCTGTAGTACTCTATCATTCGTTGAAGTGAGAAAGCTGTATAAGAACATTCCATTCAGCAGGTTGCTGTCAACAGGTCAGGCTGACAAGACGACTATAGTCGTTAGTCGTGTCCCTCATTTTTTGATTCTCTGTATATTATGTATCATTCAAGCAAAAGCAAATAATCTCTTGCCAACTGCATTACTGGAAATTCATTACATTCAAAAAGAAACAGACTTTACAAAAGCGAAATGAAACCATAAAAGCTTATATACATAATAATACAGGGATTTGCATAGATTGGAATGAGATTAGTCATCATAATTCTCAATAAATGATGCAGCAACCAACTCAATCGCTATCATGTGTAAAACCATTATAGGGTTTTTGAAAGGTGTACTAACACTTACTTTAAAATTCATAAGGAAATTTGAATCATTTTAACTAGGCGCGGCAGCAAGCTTTAACACCGAGGCATTCCATTCAGTCAGCCAGTCAGTGAAGACTGCTGACTGCGAGCTCCCTCTCAAATACTAGATCTTGGAGATGCTTCATAACCTACTGCAAAACAACAGCTCTGAATATTATTTTATGCATACATATACAGTCGCTTTGCTTTTGTTGGATTGATATATTGGAGAGATAGTCAAAGTGTCAGACTCAGGCAGTTGGAACAAGGTTCAAGACTTTGGATGGGAGTCCTGGTTGTTCATGTAAAAGTAGAACTAGGAAAGAACAGTAAATGAGAAATAGAAGTCTTGCTTGGTAAATCTGATCTGCAAGCTTTTACGAGATTGCATTGCGTTCAATTCTTATCTTTTCAATAAAGTTGTTACAAAAGAAAAGTTAGGACCATGAACATGCTTGACTTGGTTTCACAACGTTGTGGCAACTATGAATTCAATGACAAGCATTACGTTTTTTCAATTACAAGCAAGCATATCCATTTTCTTGTCAATTATGACTTTACTCTGGCATGAACCTTTTACTCTTTTCTTCTTTCTATGTAATATACCACAGCCGCATCACACTAGAAACTTTATCATTAATATCGTTAGGGTTTTTACACCTAATTTATTGCCACTACTTTTTCATGGCTCTTTTTTGAATTATTATTATTATTACACTACTGAACGTACTTAGCTAACCAGGAGTAGATAGATGCAGCTTTGAAATATCTAGCCTCAACATAATTGGGGTTTCATTATGATTTTCGTTTTATATGAGATTTTACGAAATTGAAACTTCTTAAAAATAGGGTTTCAGAAAAGCTGAGTTCAGGGTCCCCCACAGGTTATCTAAAAAATATGATAAAATTACTGCTCCAGATATTGCATTGCACATTATTTTACACATCCATTAGTATACAGATATGTAAACGCATGTTTGCATCAAGTCGAAGCATGTACTCCTTTGATTTATTCGTGAAACTGTAAAAAATATTGCATGCATCACATGCTGCGTCATCATGCAATGCGAATTGTTTTTGGTACAAAATATCAAAAACAAACATCAAATTTTGTTCGTTCTGGAGATACATGAAAGTTTGTAGTGCTCAACGTCTCTACAATAACTATGCATATCGAATCTATAAACCTATCGAGTTATATCCTCATTCTTGAGCCAAGTCGTAAATGCAGTAATAATGAAGCAGTGGATAGAAGAGAAGGGGGAATGGGTCGTAAAAATAGAAACTTCAAAGGACAATGTGATATGCTTATCTCTCTGGGGTTTTTTCTTCACCGTACAATCCTGTGTTAGAATACTGGATGAGACGGAACAAAGTTTGCACAGACAATGAACATTAAACCTTTAGACGAGTAGGTATATAACTGTTTGTAAGAAAATAGCGAGGTATTGTTGATTAAACTGGAATAGGCATGATACCCATTGCAAATACCTATTCAATCAAACATACACACAATATTGTTTCAAATGCAAATCCAGATTCCTCACCAAACCCTTCTTCTTCATTTCAATATTTTTGTAGACGGTTTATACAGGCATAAATATTTGTATTGTAAATCATCGAGCCACAAATTCATGCTCTGTTGTTCTCCTCCTTGATTCTGCTGAGCTAATTAGTTGGAATCAAATAATAAGAAATAATCAGATTCTATGCATCACCATTCTATCTCCAAAATTGTGACAAAATAAGTAGAAAATGTGAAACTGGTTAGGGAAGATTGCCTCCAAAAGCATGATGTCATAGTTGACGATTGCGGTAGACGCTTGAAATCATTTTTATGAGTAAGTGGCTCATATTTTATTCTAATTTCAGAATCGTTTTCGACACATAAAATTACTCCAGAATCGATATTTGGAATAGATTACATGATTACAGTTATGTAAGTCAAGCTACTGCTACGTCATACATCTCATTAATTTACATCATCGTCATCATTACGACATACGAATTGGGTTACAATTCCAAGGTCAACATTTAATGTTATTCACGAAGCAATTTACTTTTTAGTGTTGCAAAATCATAAAATATTAGCTCATCCTCATCTTCTGCTTATGCTTGAGTATGTTATAAGTATTATAATGTAGGATTAACATTCAACATTTGTGTGAGCTAGTGAATAAAAAGTCAGTGATGAAGAACAAGCTCAATAAAGATCTGATGTAAATATTTATTTAATTTTTGATTCGGATGTAGTTTTTGTTCAAATAGGCCTGGTAAATAGAAGAACGGGTTTTTAGTTTTGAAAACCTAACCTTTTTTCTTTCATATTTGTATCATAAATGAAACCCTTTTTGTTTTTTCAGTCATCCATCCTTGTAAGAAATCACCGTTAAAACGTTAATTTTTTTTACCTGGATTACCCGTCACTTTCTCTTGGGCAATTATTGTCATTTCTATCACCCCCATATGGATAACAAAGGTAAATTCATTTTCTCCTTTAGTTATCACCAAATTTTATAATCCTGAATTTTATAAAGAAATAGGTTTAAGTGGAGCTCAGAATGCTCAAATGGCCATCATCATCATAATTGATAATGAAATTCCGTTCAGCAACCTTTTGCAGTTGGAGAAAAGAAAACGTCAAAAAAGTTCACGTAAGTAAATACGCCACTTGTCAATATCAAATGAATTACGTCATCGTATCAAGTGAATTACTCATTACCACATGAGGAATTATGATTCTTAAAATTACAAGGTCAATTTTTAATGTAGTAAATTTATTAGAGTAATTAATTTTTAATTGATATTGGCAAATATAAAGCTTAATTATGTAATATTTTATGATGTAACTTCTGTAGATTGACTAATTGACAATTCTGTGCGCTACAAGAATCAGTGACCAAGAGTAAGCTGAAGAATTAGGACATTAATCTAGCATCTCACGATAAGTCAGTTTAGTGAAGTCGGAGGTTGGTTGGAGCTTGGTGGCCTGCAATTCCTGTGGTGTAAGTATCTTTTTACTTCTGGTTTAATATTTTGGTTTTTAATTCAAATCGTCGAATAGCATGGCAGAAAGAATTGCTTTTTTGAAACCCTATATATTTTTTATTTAATTATTTCTTTCAGAAATGAATACTTCTTAGTTTTCAGTCATCCATCACTATGGAGAAGGGTGTGATCGATGCTCATCATCATCATCGTAATTTCAAGCTGGACAACCTGCCACACGTTTGCCTAACCATATTATCATGGGTTTTCATTTCATACGAAGGTAAAATCATTTTTATTTTTGTTTTGATTCAGTGGATGATTAAATTAGAATAATAAATTCATTTTATTACATTATTTTAGAATCATTATCTGAATGCAATGGACCTTAATTCGTCACACATGCCTTCCTCCGGGGGAAAGATACCATTTTGTTGGGTGAAAAAGGAGCGTCCAATTTGTTCTTCAGCCTTGGCACACTGACATTTACGTAAGAAGTAATTGCGCTGTTACGTTAGTTTAGTATTTAACTAGCGATAGTTAAGCAAGAGATATAAAATTACGATCGTCATCAATCATCATTAATTACGACATTATTGGTGTAAGAATAATCAAGGCCAACTCTGATTAATTGCTTCACAATTTCGTAATTTTACTTAGATTAGGTTAGAAGTACACAATTCTATTTGAATTCGTTGTTGAGTATTTGGAATTTAAGTACTTACGTATCTCCTATTGCAAAATCGGTTTCAGCTAAGGTAAGCAGAATCGTAGAAATAGATTTTCAAACTGTAAGTATAAAATGAATCGTTGTAGTGTGTTTTCAAAGAAGCAAGGCTTTGGGCTTTATATGAGTATTGACCATTTTCTAAGGTTTCTTTTGTTTTTCTGTGGATAATAAAATATAAGGAATTCACCCTATACTTTAGATTGAGGTAATTTAAACCGTCAATCGAAGTGAATTCCAGATACACGTAACAAAAAAAAGTGGTCATTTACTAAGCTTGAGAATTGAATGCTTAGGTAAGCAGGAATTCTATATGTACACAATTATATGTGTGTTGTTTTTTTAATTTGAAAAAAGTGGATAACCTGGTCCATGATGATATTTTAAAATTAGTACGGTTAAATTAATTCCAACTAAATTTTGAGATCTAGTTACGTTCTTATCAATGTCTGCAACTAAAGAGTTTGCTAAGGACATAATGATAACGATCGGCAGACAAGAAGTTTAGGAATTGATGCCAAGTTTGGATCACTGCTCAATGAACAAATCTAATTGTTATTTTAGTTTTTTACGCATTACGTATTATTTCTCGAATTGACTTGGAAGCACATTAATAAGATATTATATAATAAGTACTCTAGATCCAGGTAGACTCTGCACACATGAAAAAATCAATTCAATTTAATTAAAAATGTAGCTAGAAATACACAAAGAAACATTAGGGGTAAACAGTTGTATTGAAATTTGAAGTAATGCATGCTGATTAGCTGTGATAGCGATGCATGTATCACACCCCTTATCGGTTTGAAGTGGCTACTACACCGTGGTCATTTTGTAGTTGCCTGACATTCATTTAAAAACCAGAAATTGTCCGAAAAAATTATATTGCACCACAGAAAGCAGACATTCGGTTGGATATCCCAACTGGTAGAAACGTATCCTTCTCAGTATGAATAATGTAAAATCATACTGTAATCTCGTAAAATACCTAACATGTTTTAGTTTTAAAATTCGTTTTGTATGATAGAAGAGTCACTGATTGGCTAATGCTGATTTTGTATCAGAGCACCTTGGTTGATTGTCCCACTTAAGCTTTCCACTGACCAAACATTCATTATGTTTTTGCTAGGGGTTTTGCATCTGAGTTCCATATTATGCATGGAAGCTAGTTAGCTCGTGTCTTTGTTGTAAGGAAAATGAGAAACATTCAAACCGGAAAACTGGCTAGGAACTGTCGATACTGTCCAGTTGGTATCTCCTGTGCCCTAGCGTAGTGAAGCAGAACTGCTTTCCAAATTTATACGGGAAAGGCTGTACGGGAAAGTGCTTTTGCCGTACAGCCATCACTTGTTTGAAAATGCTAAAAAAATTGTCAGATATTAACCTGGTCCGGAGATTTTAATAGTGTTACGTTATAGCAAGGACCTATGTAGTTTTGGTTACAATTTATTATTTCTGCTCGGTTAGGGACAAGGAAGTTCTTCTACTCAAAGCTTAATCTCATTTTATTGGCAATTTTGAAAACCAAAGGAAATATAGCTAGTTATTTGTCTTTGGTGTTCAATGATAATCCACAAGCCAATTTATTATTAATCTATTATCTTCTTAAGTAAGACTCAAAGATTTTTGAAATATCACCTGGAGGCGTAGGTTTCTTTTCGTTAGAAAATAATGTAGTTTTCCTCTTAAGGCAATCCGGAATAAAGCAGTTGTATGAATTTAGTAGTTAGTTACTTCGAAAACTTTCCAATTATTTACTTACTCGTAAGACTATCCGTAAAGTTGGGTAAGTGGCCATTTTCCTATGTTAGAGCTCACATGTAAGAAATATTTCAAATGTAATTTAATATTTCTTCTTTGTGAGCTGCAGCCATTAAAAACTAAAACTACCTGACTGTTTCCTTGTCCTCCCATAATCATATCTTAAAGAAGTCCAAAGCATGAAGTTTCAAAATTGAGGGTAGTTGAATTGAGTTAGGTTCTGGTAATTTAACGCGGTTCCCGTATGCAATACATTTTTACTTTGTGCTGCTTTCAATAATAGGGAACGGGTGGCTAAGCTGCTGACAACTATGATGAAATCATTGTATCTAATTGTTAGTTAAAGTGTAGTTTTTAAAATAAATGATTTTAGTATTACTAGTGATACCTTAAAATATATTTATAACAGTTACAACTATCTGTTCTCAATAAATATTTAATCGCCACATCATTTGCTAGTTTTAATCAGGCATGGCAAGTGGGTTATAATGGTTAGGTAGGTAACCCGTTTAAACCCGGATTTTAATGGGCCCAGCCCACCTAAAATTTAGCGGGTTTTATGGGTAAAACGGGTTTGAATAAAAAATCAAGCAAATCAATGCTAAATCTGTATTTTTAACTATGAATGCATTGTTGTTGGTGTTTACAGCTGCAGTGTCTTTTACTTCAATATTAAAAAGATTTAAGCACTGATAGTAGTCTCTCTGATGTGGTGCAATGTATATATCATTAATTTTAACTTAACCACCAATTATTACGTAGCTGAATCTCAGTCAGCGTAGTTATAACTTTACTAAGTTTGTCCGTCTGTCTGTCCGCACTCTCCTGTCGACATACGTCGACCGATTTCCACCAAATTTGGCACATAGGTAGTACACCTCAAGGTCCCGGACCCCTAATTAGGCCCCCTGCTTGGACCCCTAATTAGAGGTCCGGGACCCCTGATTAGAGGTCCAACCCCTAATTAGGGGTCCAAGCAGGGGGCCTAATTAGGGGTCCGGGACCCTTAATTAGAGGTCCGAGCAGTGACTGCCAGGCAAAACAAAAACTCAGCATGAAGCCTGGCGACCAGAGCAAACAAAAATATCATGTAGTTAAAGCCAGGGATGTGCTAGTCATTTTCACGTTATTAACAGAGTGTGATTCACTATCCCCTAGTGCATAGGCGGGATACCCTTTGTTCATACTGTACCTTTTTGTTCGGTGGGTGACCGTCCCCATAACCCGCACCCATACCCATCTACCCGTTATCCTACTTCTGTACTTCAACATGCATTGAAGTTTGGATTACCCTGGCATGTTAAGGTGATAATAATGCCAGTGAATTGAAACCGGTTTAAACCGGTTTTTAATGTCTCCGATCGGGGGGATTTAATGACAAAAATGGATAAAAGCCTTAAATATGTATAAATATACCAAACTACGCCCTTTGTCCATTTTCCACCCCTTTAAGGGTGGACAATATGAAATGGACAAAAGTGGATAAAATGGAAGAAATGGACAGTATCACATGCCACGAGGAGCCAAATTTGAATATTCATAGACCATTACCGTAAATCCTGAGACAGGTATTGTACGGCTGATTAGCTGACGATAAAACTAACCATTGAGTTAGAACAAGCTAAGGAATGGAAAGGTTATAATACATGCAATTTTTAATTTGCATATTTTTTAAAAGAAATTGAATAACTGGACCATACCATAATACTATTATGGTTCGCGAGTGAAATTAAAAACACGTACCAAAGCCAACGCCAATTACGTAGAAGATTGCTTGACGTAGAAAGTAAACGCTGAAACCTAAATGTGGAAGTTACATTTGCAAAACGTCATACTTTTCAGAATAAAATACTTCTTTTAAAGTTTGGTTTGGTTTACAAGCTAAGATAGCTTATTTACTGAATTTTGTCAATTTCTTCCATTTTATCCACTTTTGTCCATTTCATATTGTCCACCCTGAAAGGGGTGGAAAATGGACAAAGGGCGTAGTTTGGTATATTTATACATATTGTAATATGTTGGGTGAATGGTTTGGTATTTTATGGTTTATGCTATAGAAATCAGGATTACGAGAGAACAACTGAATTAGAAGGCAGAGCAAAGGCAAGAGAGCTAGAGCCTCATTTATTTAGTCTTTATATAGTTTCATAATTGACCACACCTTATTCTATTTTTACTACTTCTAAATGTTTCATTTATAAATACGCCTACTTAAACTTGGTTAAGTGCGTATTGTGCATCTTTACATATTTGAGAGGCATGAACCCCAAAAACGCTGAACTACAAACTAAAATCTAGCTTACACTACTAAAATGCACGTGTATGTGACGTGATGATGATGACAATTCTTTCGGAATTGTCATCGCTTCATTTACAATATAACACTCCCATCTTTAATTCTTGAACGTCCTCGTTCAAGATGTATAAATTAATTAACCTAAGGATCCATAGTGGACTATATAACATGAAATAAAAATATAATTTGGTTAGATCATTTAGTTGACCTTTACGTGAAGGGATTAAATGGAAAGTTTCAAGTCTATCATTTCACTGAGCAAAACATTGTTATAGAGCAAATGTACTTGGAGGTTGATAATTGAACACAGTAGAAAATGGATTGTTTAATGTGACTGAAATATTATAATGAGAAATAGACAAAAATGGATTGCGTAGCGTAACACTGAATAACACTAAAATAATTTGAGTAACATAATAAACAGACAGAAGGGATTGAGTAACGTAGCACTGAATCACTCACTGAATAAATTTAGTAACAACAAAAAGTAAACATAAGAATGAACTGAAATAACTTTGATGACCATAAGAATAAAATAAAGTAGTAACGTAATAATTCACTGAAATACATTGAATAACATAATAATGCACTGGACTAAGTTGAATAAAATAATAATGCACAGGAATAAATTGAATAACGTAATAATTAGTTTAAATAAGTTGCCACAATAATAATAAGTTGAGATAAGTTGACACGCATAATAATAAGTTGAAGTAAGTTGACACAACTAATAATAAGTTGAAGTAAGTTGACACAACTAATAATAAGTAGGAATAAGTTAAAACACTATAATAATTTGAAATACGTTGACACACATAATAATAATTTGAAATAAATTGGTAACCATAATAATTGACGTAAATAAATTGACGAATAAGATAATTGACCAAAAATAAATTGTTTAACCTAATAATGGACGGAAATAAATTTGTAAGCATAATAGAAAACAGTAATTCATGGAAGATAAGTTGAAAACATAATCATTAGTTGAAAATAAGATGGGAAACAGTAATTCACGGGAAATAACTTGACAAATAAAACAATTGACTGAAACCAAATTATGATCTACTCTGTATCAAGTTTGGAAATCTGTGAGTGGCGCGGTTTACTCAACTTGGGAAAACTCAAAGAGTAAAAACCAAGTCACCACACCAGGTAGTACCAACGTGGCAACCTGATGCGTCCAATTCTGGCGTAAACCCGCCCATGGAGGCTAGATCATTTATCGGAAGTTAAACGGATCATTTCAAGGCCTGTGACATTTAGAAGTCTTGGTTGGAGCATTGATGCGATAGCTGGAACGGTGGGAAAAACTGAAGTGGTTAGTGGCTGCTCCATTAACATCTAGGAATCAAGATGGACAGCACGAGGTCTTCTTATTGTTGCTGTGGGATTTGGTTGTTGTTGCTAGTGTTTCTTTTATTTTAAACCAAGCTGGAAGAGGAGGCACAGTAGTATTCCCCCATACTTAAATCAAAGCACGTGTGAATCACGGGCTTGATGAAGGTGCCGCTGAGGGGGGTGAGAGAGAAATGTAGACGGTAACATGAGCTGTGGGAATTGTTGGGTTTGTCCAGCTGGAGGTCCTCTTAGGGAAACAGGGTGGTTGGCAGTTAATGCTGGATTCAAAGGTTATATGGTTGTCGTATTGCTGCCAATAAGCGAGCAGTAGTCCACAGAGTAACAGTTTGGGTAGAGAAGTTGAGGTCCTCAATAGCGGAATGGGCAATGGAAAAGCAAGAAAAAGGGAAACACCTCGTCTGCTGAAGGTGGTAGAGGGTGGAGGGTGGTACGATGGTAAGAGGTGCTGAAGCGCGCGTGACGGATTTGAGGTAACGTGTAAAGTGGGTAGAGATTTCTTTAACAAAATATTTGGATTGGCGTATTCGGAATGGGAATTGAGTGTGAAGGAGGCATGCGAAAATACGTGAAAGAAGTGGTGTGAGATTATTAAGTTCGTGTCAAGTATAGCTGGGTACATAAACGTATTTTGAAACATGAAAAGAACTGGAAAAGGGTTTTCTGGTTAGAAGGGTATGGATGCCAAAAACGGCCTATACGAAGGTAATAGTGCAAAGGGTAATTGTCAGAGAAGGGAGATGAGATGAATGACGCACATCTGAAGGAACAATGGGAAGGAGAAGGAAAGTAGAATGGTTTCGTGAAAAATCAGGGGTTTAAGTGGTGGAGGAGGCGGGTAGTTAGAGAGAATACGTTTTATTTCTATTGGGGCAGGTTTTGTATGCGTGTCCTTCCTGCTGACATTCGGGACAGAAAGGCTTATTCGGGCAACGTATTCTTGCATGTCCGGGTTTATTGCAATTAAAACAGATTGGTTGGCCATCGGGAGTGAGCGCTGGGTATTTGGATTGACGACCAAGGGGTTGGTGAGGTTTAGGTGCCCGGGGTGTTGGAGTACGAAATTGAGTTTCAGTAATCACAAGCTGTGGTATTGGAGTGTGAGAATGGAGGGATTGAGAGCGTTGAATGGCATTTGCACTGACAGTGGTAGTAAGTTGAGACATCAGACCCTTTAATGTGGTAAGTTGTGCCTGTAAGGCATCAGTTTTGTTGGAGGATTGATTTATCAATTCAAGTAAGGGCGAGTTATTACGAAGTGTATGTCTCGAATCGTCTAAGGTCTGAAAGTGTTGCTGGTCATTGGCGGATCTGAAATGCCGTGCCGTGGCTTCGTGGGAAAGGACCGGAAGGAGTCCGCTACGGATGAATTCTGTGGCAATTTTATCTTTCTCGGTGGCAATGGGTTGGAGAACAGTGGGATTGTTGGTGCAAATGCCGTAGTGGTTGTTTGGTAGTACGGGAATGTCGGGGCTTAGTGGTTCAAAAGGATGGAACTTCGAAGTTGGGGTGATGTACGGAGGAGGATGTTCAAATGTGCGACTCGAAGAGGTGGGAGGATAGAATGGAGTATGCAAGGGAATAGTGTAAGCGTCGTGATTTTTGGGAGGTAATTGATGGGTGGTACGGAATTGTGAGAGGGTAGGCTGCTGGTTGTTAATTAAAGAGGGTTCACCAGAAAACTGGTGGAAAGGGAGCAAAGGTGTTGGGTGAGAGGACTGATGAATGAAAAGTGAAGGTGGTGGGGAAACGAAAAGTGTGCCTAAAGGTTGGGTGTAAGTAATGTCAAGTTGGTGTTGATGTAAGTATGAGTTGTCATTTTGAGTGCGCTCAGGAAAGTACGCAGGAGCAGTAAGGAAAGGTGCGAAAGGGTGGATTTGGGAAGTGGGCGTAGATGGAGAAATTGGGATGTCGGTGGAGCCAAACTGTGCTTGAGTCAATGTTGGAGTAGGAAGACGGCTGGTGGGCGGTGTGGACAGAATGTGGGACTGCTGGGGTGGTGCTGGTAAATTTTGGGCTAGGTGTAGGGTTTCCAAGAGTTCAAGGTAGTTTGGGTCAAAACTGGCAACTACTGATGATAAAGGCGGATGATGAGCTTCGGGTGCAGTTGTTACAACCTGAGGTGTGTGCGGTGGTAGATGAAGTACCACTGGAGGTGTATGTAATAGGACTGGGAAAGCGGAACCAAGTGGTTGTTCGTAATTGAATGGTGTAGTGTTTTCTGGAAATCCTGAAGTTTCTGGTGTAGAGCATGAATCGATTTTGTTATAATTCGTGAGGTGGGTGGGTGATTCACAGTGGGTAGTTGGCTGTAGGAAAGTTTGGATATCAGACGAAAGTGGGGAGGAAGTCATTGTTCGTTTAAGTTCGGATGTCTGGTATACTTCAAGGTTATTGCTGGTTTTTGCTGCTACTTTTGTGGGTGTCGGTTGACTTTGATTGTTATTTTCTACGGTGGAAGCAATGTTTAGAGGGGGTGGTTCGGTATTAAGGGGGTGTGGTTGTGTGTTGGAAGAACTGTCCAAATTAGAGGGAACGGCATGGTTTGTGGCATCTTCGGGGCTATGCAAGTAAATTGAAGGAGGTGGTAGGACATGGCTATTGCTGAAGTAAGTTGTTTCCTCCATACCGGTGGCAGACACTTTGTTATTTGGGTACGTTCTAATTGGGTACGATTGGTTTTTTTAACTGAAGAATAGGTTTCTGGATTTTATTATGTTCTACGTGCAGTAGTTGCTGTTGAAATTTTAATTGTTGGTTGAACGGGTAGTGGCCGCTACCTGTGCAGAGGGACTGGCGATGAGTTCGGGTAGTTGATGAGCGCTATTCGTAGGTGGAGAATCGGTGGAGTACTCTTCGGGCGTTGCAGCTGTAGCGTTCCAGTGGTTATGTGTTCCAGTAGTTATGTGCTCAAATGTTCCAGTGGGTAAATGTTCTCAGCATGGTGATCTCGCAGTGTTAAAATGTTCAAGTGTTCAAATGTTCCAGTGGTTAAGTGTTCTCAGCATGGTGATCTCGCAGTGTTAAAATGTTCAAGTGTTCAAATGTTCCAGTGGTTAAGTGTTTCAGCAGGGTGATCTCGCAGTGTGCAAATGTTCAAAACGGATGGCTGATCAGCAGAACAATTACCTAGGTTTTTGTGTGGCCTTTATATTGAACGGGGTACTTTAGGGGTATGAAAAAACTAAAAGGGGTGAAAAAAAAAGTTGTGGGAGCCTGGGTGGGGGGTGTGGTATCGGGGTCTGGGTTTTGGAGGGTTTGTATTTTATTTAGAACTAATATGTGAGCATACCCAAAAAACGGGTTTTATCCTATTAAACCTGAGTGTTGCCTAGTTTTTGAGTACCTGTACGCAGTTTTTATTCATGGAAATTGTTTCGGAGGTCTGTTTTAGATCTTTAACAGGTGGAAAGTGTCCAATTACGATGCGAAGGTGTTCTAAGAACGGTGGAGAAAACTTGGAGGTAAAGCTATTTCGGCTCTCTCACAAGTAATCCTCGTAAGGTCCTGCGGTGGAGAAAACTTGAGGTAAAGCTATTCGGCTCCCTCAAGTATTCCCGTAAGGTCCTGCGTTGCAAAAACTAGAGGTAACACTGATGCAGTGCCCTTTTCGTTTTTGATCACTTATTCACTTGATGCTAGATGAGGATGCTAGAATAAAAAAAAAATATTGAACAAAAATGATCCCGAAAGCATGACAGGCTTGAAGCAAAAGTCTATACAGCTATCATTCATTCAAATGGGCCCTTCATACAGCCAAGAAACAGCAAACCAGTTGAGGTCTCGTATTCCTTTTAAAAAAATTAACAGAAATAATATTTTTTCTTAAAAAGCAATTTCAAATAAATTATGAAAAAAGGAATTGTTAAAATAAGGAGAACCGACGGTGTGTTGGAGTGCAATGCTCGTTACGTGTGATAATCCAAAGTAATTTAAGACATTAATGAAGCTTTAAATACGTTACCACTGCGAACTATACAGGAAGAACCGAAATCAGATATTTCTTGTGGTAAGTCCGAGTCCGAAAAAAAAACCAAAGTTCAAAAGCAAAGAACAGTGAAAAACGGAATATCACAATCACACACGCACACAACAGTTTTTATGTATTAACATTTTGAACTTTTTAAATTGATATCAAAATCAGGGTAAAAATATTTGAACAAAAATTTGTGAAAAAAATGATATGACAAGTAGGTAAATACTGGGTGTGTTCAGCTGTCCATAACTGCGAAGAAAAAGACAAGATCAAGATCACAACTGAGATGCAGTGGGATGTGATGATGATGATTGAGCACTGAACTTGAACAAAAAAAAAATGGACTTTTTCCTATAGTTTATGCTACGCAAATTGCATATCTACGAGAATATGGACAAAAAAAACTTTGGTGTTAACTATGTGTTACGCAACGACACATATCTGCAAGAAAGAGGACAAAACACTTTGTAACTGTCTTATGCTAATCGCAACGCATATTTGCGTGAGAAAGAGAGAGGAAAAAAACTGTGACTGTGTTATGCAATGCTCAATGCATATCCGCGAAAGAGAGTGAGAGTGACAAAAAAAGGTAAAGAAACTGGAGTTAGACTTGGTAATGGAACACCATGTAATATGTTGGGTGAATGGTTTGGTATTTTATGGTTTATGCTATAGAAATCAGGATTACGAGAGAACAACTGAATTAGAAGGCAGAGCAAAGGCAAGAGAGCTAGAGCCTCATTTATTTAGTCTTTATATAGTTTCATAATTGACCACACCTTATTCTATTTTTACTACTTCTAAATGTTTCATTTATAAATACGCCTACTTAAACTTGGTTAAGTGCGTATTGTGCATCTTTACATATTTGAGAGGCATGAACCCCAAAAACGCTGAACTACAAACTAAAATCTAGCTTACACTACTAAAATGCACGTGTATGTGACGTGATGATGATGACAATTCTTTCGGAATTGTCATCGCTTCATTTACAATATAACAATATTTAAGGCATTAATCCATTTTTGCCATTAAATCCACCCGATCGGAGACATTAAAAACCGGTTTAAACCGGTTTCAATTCACTGGCATTATTATCACCTTAACATGCCAGGGTAATCCAAACTTCAATGCATGTTGAAGTACAGAAGTAGGATAACGGGTAGATGGGTATGGGTATGGGTGCGGGTTATGGGGACGGTCACCCACCGAACAAAAAGGTACAGTATGAACAAAGGGTATCCCGCCTATGCACTAGGGGATAGTGAATCACACTCTGTTAATAACGTGAAAATGACTAGCACATCCCTGGTTAAAGCCCTCCTATATAGATAAAAATGATCGTTTCACTTTACCCCGTGTATGATTTTTGCGTATCAGAATATTTCTGATCTGATTCTGATCTGATATTTCTGATATATCAGATTTGAAGGAAATTGTGGATCTGTATCAGATATCAGATAAGAAATTTTCAAACTATATCAGATTTTAATATCAGAAATTGGATCAGATCAGATCAGTTGCCATCACTAGTGTCAGGAACAGTCTGGCGAATTTAGAAATTTCCAATCAATGTTTCATATGAGATTCTGTGTTCCAATGTGGCCAAAAGTCTTCCGTAGCTATCAGGGTGCCAGAAACATGCTGACAAATGTTCTTAGCTCTGGCAAAAGGGTTTTTATTGTGGCAGAAATGTGTTGAACTCTAGCGAAAATGTTTTTTCATTCGATGTTTTTGACCCAATTAAAAAACCTTTGCCAACATAACAAGCACTTTTGCCAATATAAAAAGCACATTTTTTCCAGAGTTCACTCTGGCACCAAGATAGCTACTGATAGCAAATTTAGGAAGTTCTCAAGTTGCCAGTGTTGATAAAAACAAAAGTGTGCTTTTTGTGGTCGCAAAAGGGTTTTTACACTGACGCAGGTCTCTATATTGGTAAAAGTGGTTGTTATGGTGACAAATAGTTTTAAATGTGCCAAATTTCCCTTCTTGTTGCAAAAGTGCTTTATATGGTGGTAAACATGATTTAATATAACCAAGAGCATGTTTCAATTTGTAAAGTGTAATTCAATTTAAATTTATGTGAAATGTAATTTCAAAGCATGAAATGAGTTATTATTGGTTTGGTTTCTTTAGAATAAAAATCTATTTTGCTACGACAAAGATTCCTTCGGTCAAAATTGAAAACACATTTGTGACATTAAAAAATGGCTTACATTTAATCGCACACTTCTATAATATGAAGTGACCCCATGACGGTATATGAAAGTGATCCCATGAAACAATTGTACCTTACTCAGGATTTTCATCACACAAAGAAATGAAAATGACACTTTTTAAGAGAAACATTGAATCAAATATATTTTATGCTAATGACTACACTTGAATATAAAGATGTACATAATTTTGAGTAATATACATGAAGCAAGGAAGATCACTTGCAATATGTAACTGGATACTCATTATTGTCATCAACATCTGCCTGTATATTAATGTTTCTCCTAATTTCATAAGTGATGAGCAGCACCGAATATTTAATGTCATTAAATTATTTAATTAACCTTTTAAAAAGTTAGTCGTACACACTATCAGGCCGAGTCGATGAAGAAAAAATATTTTATTTAATTAAAGCAACTGGAACCTCTAAGCTGAGGGACCTAGACACTGAGACGTATGTCGACGTGGTAATATTTGATAATGTGAAGGTATGCTTAGTCTTGGGTGCAGTTGTCGAAGAATGTATTCGGTCAAGTTAAGTTGTTACGCTAGAGCTCTGTCCGCAAGATTGTTCTATTGTCCTATCTTATTGATCTTATGTTAATATAGTCGTTATTAGTCATAATCGATCCTAGCTTATCAATGATTAAGCATACAGTTAGGTTGTAGATAAGTAGTATCTAACACCTCGCTAAGTTATAACGTTACAAAGTAGTCTCGTATGCAAGTCATACGAGCTAACTAGCCAAGATAAAAAGTTAAACATTTGAGCCTAAATACAATTGTTTGAAATCATGTCACGGGCTGTGTACCTAACAGGAAAATTCCTTTGTATGTCTAGGAAACTATCAGGCCACCTGACATTAAAGCTAGCAAAAGCGATCATTCCGAACGCTCGGGAAGGTGTTACTAGATTAAGGTGTTAATTTTAGTTTATAATAAACATTTGTTTTAAAACCCCATTGTTGACGCTCACGATTCAAACCGAATGCACGTCAGTCGATAAACATACAATTCGCCTGGACGGATTCGTCCTGCACCTGTTCCGGTTATTTAAAAAATATTTGTGTAGCCATGTGTTGGGTATTGCAATAAATAGAAAACTTTTTTCTGTCATTCCGGAGGCTAAAACAACACCAATTCGTGAAAAGCGTAAGCTAGGAAGGCCCGCTAAGGCCAAGAAAGCTCTGAAAGTGTAATTATAACAATTTAATAAGCCGTTAAAAAAATTTATTAGTCGATTTTTCACATAAAATGATGTTATACCACGAAATTTATCAAAAAAAGTAGAGTGACGATGTGTAATTTTAAGGTGGAAATTTCTACTAAATTTGTTTATAAATTTTTTTAAAAAGTGAAAACGTTTCATGGGATCACTTTCTCATACAATCATGGGGTCACTTACTATTATACAGGCGTTGCGTTATATATAAGTCTTAAAAAATTTCTTTCTGAACTAAAAAAAACCTTGCCCGACCTAAAAACTGTTTTTCCATCATAAACACCCTGCTCCTAAAGTAATAACACTTTGGCCACCATTAAAATCCATTTGCCAAAATAAAAACTCTTCTGCTAAAGCAATAACACTTTTGCCACAATTAAAATCCATTTGCCACCATTACAACCCTGCTGCTAAAGTAATAACACCTTTGCCACAATTAAAAATCCCAGATTGAATTTGCCAGATATAGAAATTTGATTTGATTTAAAGACACAAAAATTTGCCAGACTGCTCCCGACACAAAATTAATGTGTGAACTGATTGATTTTGCCTAAGAACACATTTTTGGCATCATGTTGTTTGTTTAAGTAGAAAACAAAAAAAACAAAACCTCTGATAAAATGAGAATGGTCCCCCCTATTCACTTTTAATTTTCACGTGTTAATTTACATAAGGTTTCGAATAGTTTGGAAATTTTCGCAAATTTTTTCCGTCGCCATGACGACATGCGATTCCATTGAAATTTTTTATACTGCTTATTTACACTTAGTCATGACTGTCTTCAACTAGGAATAGTAATTTCTCGATTTGATGAGTAACAGACCTAGTACTTTACTCGTGAGTATTTCTCCTTCCCTTCATTCATTCAGTTTTGGTTTAAGTCAAGAAAGCAAGGCTCGCGATATATTTTTATGTTGATGCTGTAAAGTGGTGCGTACGTGAAAATGTATATAATGCATAGAATGAAAAAGGTTGTCTCCTCTCGTCCCTTTTTCCTAGGGACCTAGGGAACAGACCTAGTACTTTACTCGTCAGTGGTTGTGGTTAGGTTTGTATATCTATTAGTATATTGGACATATATCTATGTACGTACAGACTAGCTTATGTATATTTCTGTGTGGTGAAGATGTTTGTAAAGAAAAAACAGGTTTTCAGCCCAAATTCTTAGGTACCCCTCAGCACCAAATTTTTTAAATTTTTTCTTGTTGTAATGGTCCCCAAAATTTTGAAACAACTTCCAAAACATTTCATCCCCAACTAAACAAAGCAAAGAGACTCAACACAACAATAAAATATAAGCAATATAACGAAATTGGCATTTTTATATTTTAAACTGCAGCTTCCTGCTTAAGATGTTTAATTAGCTTCGAACCCGTATCCGGGTTGCCTTGCAGATAATTTTAAAAAATTCCTTAGTTCATAAGGAATCAAATAAGCATATCAAAATAAATTTTGAGGACCTTCTTGCCCCTCAAAACTTGGAAGAACGGCTAGCATTTATAATACCATATGCCCCCCACCACCATCAGCTTTGAAACTATGTGGCTTCTAAACTATAATCCGGGTTGCGTTGCAGATAATTTTTAAAAAAATCCTTAGGTCATAAGGAATCAAATAAGCATATCAAAATAAATTTTGAGGACCTTCTTGTCCCTCAAAACTTGGAAAACATTTCATTGCATTCATATAAAAAATCGACACCCTTATGCAATTTAACTTAAATTTTGAATAATTAAAAATTAAGACATTTCGACATTAAAACGTTCGTATGTCACGCGGGGGTCATCGTAGAATTTTTAAATTTGCATGACTGAATTCATCTAAGAAAATAGAACCATTGCGATGTGTCACACTTTATACTTTGTTATTTAAAAATATTTGATCTTATCTTTGACCCGGTTATCGATAACCGATAAAATCCACCTTGCTTCCCAAGGAAGGTATCGTTTACCAAAAAGAATTTTTCAAAATTTCTCAACCGTAACGCAGTTATCGTGTTCATAAGATCACTCATTACGTATTTTACAACTCTTAGTCGGAGTTAGTTAAGACGCAATTGTCACTATAATATTTCTGCAATGAACAAAAAAAATCATTTCCCCCTTAAAATTACCCCGAAAGCATGTCTTTGGACACAAAGTATATTTTTGTGCTGTGGGGTTCACCACCCTTACTCGGGTAGTTGACTTTTTTAACTTCTGTTTCGAATGTCACTTTACTCCGAAGATTCACCAGATCCGCAGAAACAAAAATATAGAATATATAGTTTAAAACACGCTCTTTCAAGTGGGTCCTGTCTCAACTGCGGCAATTTTGTAGATTTTGCACAAAAAAATATGAAAACTGCAAAAAAACGACTTTTTGCAAGTTCACAGGATCATAGCTCATGACTAATACAACCAATCAAACTGATACTTAGTATGTATACATAACTTGTTGTGGGCTTTATTTCTGCAATCTTGGAAATTCAAAAATATTTTAAGAAATTTCAAATTTCACAAAAGGTCAAATAGCTTTGAGGTCAAAGGTAAAAATTTCAAAAACTCTTCAGAAATGGAATCTCGAAGGCAATACGGTTCGCATGATACCCGTTTCATGGTGATACGCCAAAATCTCCGGTATTGTGTATACCCATTAGCCACTGTGCATTAGCTGGGACTGAGAAAAGGAACGACACCACACATACGATTATGTACTCATGTATATTAGCATAAATAAATGTATGCGTAACTAATTGGTAATATAGTCCAAGGTTTATTATTCCATTTATTTCGTATACGAAATGAGATAATTTAATTAAATTTTAATGATGCAATGATGATTTTAATAATTCCGCGAGGTGGACATGCTTTGATCATAATCGTTTGTCAGTGTCACATTTAGGTGATACTAGTTTTACGTAACATGTCTTTAGTTAAATGACACGTCATGCTGTGATCGTGCGATTTTTTATTTGAAGCCCTGTGGTTTCCAAAGATTAAGCAATCATTGGAAACCACAGGGCTTCAAATAAAATGTCGTTTATATATTTCGAAATATTTCATAAGAAATCAAATACGCATTCTAAACGTAATATAGAACACCCTATTGCCCCTCAAAACTTTGGAAAATGGTAGGGAAATGTACAAGAAGCCCCACCACCAACAGTTTTAGAGCCCAGTGGCTTAACTAGCATCTGGGTAGGAAAAATGCCATTGTAGAAACCAAACGTCATAGGTGTCCTTGAGCCATACCATGCTAGTTATAATATGAGTCTAAAGACAACGCCGAAAGCAGCCCATTAACTGTACATAAATTATTTACATCATAAAAAAATCAAGAATTCTTGTAATTGTTAACGCATAATATCATTTAGTGTGTATGTAATTCATTCATACTTTGTGGATTTCTTTATTTACAAAAACTTTAACGACATTAAATTGAATTCAAGTCCATCAACAAATCAGTAATTTCAGTTATAGTGTCGCCGAGAACTTTTTTTTAAAAAAGGAAAAGAAAATCATCAGTAATTCTTCAATTGCCAGTAAGATTCTTGGGTAATTTTTTCTTTTAACCTACCTTCTGCAAGCATATCGAAATACACAGAAAAAAATCCCGATTATGAAGAAAATTATTACGGACGTCACAACCATGAGACCACTGTGGTAATTAAACAATTTTGTATTTAATATTGCGTTTATTTTGAAAGATTAACAAGAATGAATACACTTACGCGTATTTATTTGTGAAATGGATGATTCGACCTGCAAAACCTTCACGCATTGTGTCTACATTGATTGATACAACATCCTCCGTGGTTTTCCACTCGTCCAACTTAGTCTCCGATTTAGAGGCTCTATAGCCAGTTTATTGGTTTTATGGCTTCGCTGTTATCGCAAACCAGTTTCAACCACCAGCACTTCGCCCTAGAGGTTAGGCTAGACATTTTCCAATGGTAACTACGTGTGAGCTGAAAATTTATGGCGTTGGCGGCTCTATACAAAATGTGGACAATCTGTGCGCACTCAATTTCAATAACTTTAGTATTAATACGTATTGGCGTAGTGGTTTTGTATGTAGATGTTCTTAATATATTTTTTTGTAATATAACAGGTATATAGTCTACTTTTCGGTATCCACTGGATTCTGTTAGCAGCATGCGGGACATGTGTATGCTTTTCCCTGCTTTCACAAATTTTGAAAGCCTGTTTTCCTAGCTTGAGACAAGAGGAGTTATTCGGTAAATTGCATGTTACCAAACACTCGAAGACTGCATACACCATTCAAAAAATGAACAACGGGACTGTATTCATGCTCATGCTTGTGACAAAAAACATTGCTCCACACCTGGTTATAAAAATTATTGAAGAGTTCGCATCGCTAGATAGAACTATTTACTCTATATGATAAATTTTTCGTTTCTGAACTGTACATGTGTAATATTTCTTGATAAAAGCTACTTTCATGAAAAATAAAATGTAGCAAGTAAAAATCAAAGTAATATTGAAAACTTTGTTCCAACGCATTATATAAAATTCACTTTAACAAATGATGTAAGGTGATTTAAAGAGAATTTAAAGTGGCGTTTCCTCGCTAAATGGCTATGCTTACACGTTGGGTGAGATATATTTTGTTTTTTTTTGTTCTCCTGTGATTCTTGAAATGCGACGACCGAGAAATTCCAAAAAGAGTTTTGCATCTTCAAGTAACATTACATAAACGAAATAACGAATAAATGACATTTTACTCCCTTTATTCAGGATAAAAGGTCATAATGGACGTCATGTAAGTAATATAATTCCACTAATTAGTGTTGCGATTGCGTAACTAGGTTTTTACTTTTTAATAGCGCAGTTTATCTTAATAGCACATTACTAACGGGACGTCGTTATTACTAATTACGCCCTTTTAATGGCATCAAAGCTTCTCTCTTATGTGGAAGATAGATGTATTATTTCACAAAGGAAACGTCTGTACGAGACACTGGTTTACAATTCATATCCATAAACCAAAAACAATGTTGACGAAAATTGCAATCCTTGTTTTACTAACTGTACACGTTCAAGTTGCATTTGAATATATAAATTGGGGAATGGGCGAGTTTTTAATTCAGTAAATTGGAGTTCATGAAGTAAAATGATTTAATAAAGATTATGATCTTTAAAAAAGCATTGCAAACCTGGAAGTTGTATTCAAACCAACCAACTGAAGAAGGAATTGAAGAAACAACTGTTCAATTTACTACCACAGAAACGCCGGAAACACTTATGCAAGACCAAGGCGCATCTGAAGATCTTGATGTATGGTCTTGCATGAGTGTTTCCGGCGTTTCTGTGGTAGTAAATTGAACAGTTGTTTCTTCAATTCCTTCTTCAGTTGGTTGGTTTGAATACAACTTCCAGGTTTGCAATGCTTTTTTAAAGATCATAATCTTTATTA